>JASEVX010000014.1:17387222-17528138 GCA_031761405.1 Serripes groenlandicus
CTCACAAAATGTCAACGTCCTAAAGTTAAAAAAAAAATGCCTTAACAAGATTTTCCTTCAATTTGGCCTAGTAACTTAGAATTGTTCAAGACATGACCCCGTTCAAACTTGACCGTGCTATCATCAAGACAAACATTCTGACAAAGTTTCAAGCTTCTTAAGCAAATAGTGGGGTCTCTAAAGTGTTAACACTAAATTTCTTCAGTTTACTCTGACAACGTTCAAAATGCGGCTTCCAGAGTGTTAACAAAAGTATCCTTCAATTTGACCCAGTGACCTAGTTTTAAACATGACATGTATACGTATTTCTAGACAAACATTCTCACAAAGTCCAAAGCTGCTGAAGCAAAAAATGCAGTCCCTAGATTGTTAACAAGATAGGCTACTTCTCAAATTTGGCCTAGTTACCTAGTTTTTGCCTTGAATATATTCGAACTTTCTCACAAAGTCCCAAGCTGCTGAAGCAAAAAATGCGGTCTCTAGAGTTTTAACTAATTATTTCTCATATTTAACCTAGTGACCTGGTTTTTGACCGGACTATATTTGAACTTAGCCTAGATATCATCAGGGACCTAGATAAGAGGGATAAGTAACTAAATTGTATACTAAAATGTCACCCGTCCCAACAGTTGTAGCAAGTAAAACTAAAATCTATTGAAGATATGACAATAACAAATATATTTTCTGGAAGCTTAAACATTCTTCTATTGCAATAGGTTAAAATATTTGAATACATTACTTGTTTTGATACTCTCCTATCCTTATGAATAATATCAGTCTATTCATTTTTGGAACAAAATTATTAAAGCTTAACAATCACAATACCTGTGTCTTTTAAAGAAATAAAGTTGTTAAATGTATCTGTAACTTTAGTTGAATATTTAAGCTATCAGAATATGTATGTTTTGTTTATGTGCCAACTATGGCTTAAAAGTTTTATTTGCTACAAAATGTGAAAATTTGGACAATTTTATTTTATTCATGTTATATTTTAAGCAGATAACATTTTAATAGTTTAATACATATTAATTGAACCCACTTATATACGTTCCTGATATAATATAGCCATTTATATTCTGAAAAAGTTTCAACATACTCTGTTTCCATTTCGAAAATTCCAGAGTGTTTACAAGATTTTCCATCATTTTGACCTTGTGATCTAGTTATTGACCTGACATGACCCATTTTGTGACTTGGCCTAGCAACCAGATAGATAAACAAACTGAATAAGTTGTAATGAAGAATGGTGAGCTAAAAACGTTGTGAGATGTGTAACAGTTTGCTACAACTGCAGCAAAATTCTGCAAAATTTGAAACTCAAATTGTATTCTCCGGCCCGTCCCAAAGCAGGGCAAGCTCGCGTATCTCAGTTGAGATAGTCCATGGTGTTTCTTACGGTTATTGCACTTTTAATAGAACACCGAATATAGAAGCCTCGGTTTGTAATAGCCGGGAATCCAAAACTGTTGTAAACGACTGGTAAAATGGACTTTTCTAAGAAGAAAAATAAAGAGTTACTTGAACAGTTTTGTACAGTGACAGGTAATGGCATGAACTATATGAAAACAATGGTTTATTTTGTTTATCAAATAGCGATCGAAAGCAAAAATACTGAACCATCATAATTCGTGGCCTAGTTCATCTTTGTTTACAAACAAAATGTGACGTTTAACTTTGGATTGGTCACTTTTGGACGACGATTTCTAAACATGAATGAACTTTTGTGTACCACCATTGTCTCTTCAATAACTTGCGTTCGATGAACGTGAATTGTTTTTCCAATAAACAAATCAAGAGGGTGATTGTGGTCCTGAAGCACTATAGTGACCTTTTTTTTTGTTACATAATATGACCCAGTTAACAATTTGTTTTTTTCTTTTATATGGTGTAGGGCCTATAATGCCACTTAAATGAAAATCAGTTTTTATATATTGATCGTAGAACCTTCCAACTTCGTGATCTACATTAGTTCGCTTTTTTCTCCCATGACTTTGTATAAGAAGTCAATTGAAAATTGTGTCGCTATTTTCTAATGTTTAAGGATTAATTTAGAACCCAACAATGGCTTTCAATGTATCAATATCACTTTTAAAAGAGTTGTTGGTCAGTCAGATTAAAATGCTGAATTAACACTTCACAACAATAAAACAAGTGTGAAATACACAAACTGTCAAAATGAAAATAAAAAGGTGTCGTAAAAAAGTTGTCAAGTGGTCACTGGTTCCCGTCATTGTATCAAATGGTAGTGTGTTATCTGAGATTAACGAAAACAGTCACTGTATACATGTCGTAAATTGATATCCAAAACAGGTAAATGTTGATGAGAAAAAGCTGTCGCCACTTAATTTCGCAAATCATGAACAAAAAACAAAAATCACAAGTTTAAAATAATTTGCTGCAAGTGGCGAACTACAGAAAGAAGATGTATATTTGGATACATTGTACAGCAAATTTACGTTTGTCGTCTTTTTTCAAAGTGGAAAACAAGATTTCCCAGACAAGTAACTTGTGTGAGTGGTATTTACAATAAAAATAAACAACATAATGAAATAACTTCTAGAAATAAAGATACACATCCAAAACCATTGTTTATAGAGTTAACTCCGGACCTAATTGATATTTCTGTGTGTTGCATTGCTGTTAAAACCCAACTCATTCATTCTCTTACAAAATAAAGGGTATCATTTTTTCACTCAGATGAGTGATCTTGGCCCTCTTGCTTTGTATTATCAACTGACACCAACGTAACACAAAATGAATCAGAATGTTGTCAACGTAATCTGAACTGTTGTGAATGCTTTAATCTGGGTAAAGATAATAAATATATTATAAAATTAATCCTTACTATTTTGAGAAATTTCTACTTGTAGAAATTTGTAATTAATTTTAAGTTCACCAGTGCTCTTTGTCTGTTGTTAACTTAGTTGGAACTCACATCAATGTTTTCATCCAATATGCATGAAAAAAAATTCAGTTTGTTTATCTTGATGATATCTATGCCAAAGCTGAATATTGGTAATGTCATATAAAAAAAACTAGGTCAGTAAGATTAATTGGAATGAATATCTTTTCAACACTGTTGAAGCCACATTTTGATCTTGAGTGTGTTTAAACTGCGTCAGAATGTCTAAATTTGAATATAGGTCATCCCAGCTCAAAAACGAGGTCACCAGCCCGAATTTGGGAAAAAAAGCTTGTTACTTCTTTTGCAAAGGTATTTGTATTAAATATGTATCATTCTACTTATAAATGTCTTACAGGGGCCAGTAGAGATGTTGGTAAGCAGCTACTTGAGGCATGTGATGGTAATTTACAGCTTGCTGTTGACATGCACATGGAAGGCGGAGCAGCAGGTTCAAGTCTTCAAGAGTAAGTCACCTATTTCTTTCTGATATGAATATTGTTTATGATTCGTTAAACCTTTCCCACACTGAGCAATTTCTCCTTTTGCCATAATGTTCTCCACTGTTTTTAATAATAACACATTCATAATTCATAATAAGTCTAGATGTTTTCAAAGTCGTCTGCTACAGATTTGTTTCAAGTTTGAAACTCAAGCTGACTGTAGATGTCTTCAATTTTATACCGATATATTTTTCTCAAATAGAGAATATTTTTACTGATGAAGAAGAACAACTTTTTCCAGTTTACACATATGTATAAGCTGATCAGAATCTTCACCCAAATGACTTAATGGTAAAGTGGTTAAGGCATCTGCCTTGTACAGGAGACTTTAGTTTACCTAAGACTATAAAAAGGATAGTACATGCATGTATGACGTATTCTTTTTTCTCCTTGGCATCCAGAATTGTGAGTGTTGCATTATGACTGAATGTAGCGTAAAACTTAATTCGAAGAAATGAAATATTACACTGGTCCCAAGTATGTTTTCCTGTAGTGTTGTGCCTAGTGTATATAAAGAACCTGTTTTTGTTTCCATGCTATAATCAGTATCAAATGTACACTGTTTATACTAGGTTTTGTGAATGCTTTTGTTACTGTTTCAGGACCACAGCACTTTGAATATATTGAAAATGTGTAATCTATAAAGGAAAATACATTGATTGAGTTGAAAACGTTGTGTTAAAAGTTGTTTGCTGCAGATCTGGGAAAAGGTTAAAGATAAATATTGAAAAATAATAAGTTATGATAATTTCATATTTTAACCTTTTCCCACATACAGTACATCTGTAGCAGATAACTTTGAAAACATGGTGGTAAAAGTAAGCTGAAAAGGAGTCAGAAAGCTTTTCTTTGTGGGAAAGATGTAAGCAAAAAATGTATGCGTATTTCACAATAAATCATCTACTTTTTTCAGAGAAGGTGTAAGAGCACCAATACCTCAAACACAAGAAATTCTAGTGGATGATCCAGTCTATGGTAAAGACATTGTAGTTACATGTATTTGTACAGCATGAGAATGTAAAGTTTGTATTGGCTAGTTTGCGTTTCTCTGACGAAAATATGTGAAAATCTAGACAAATAAAAGAAAGATTCTAAGACTGTCTGACCCATGGACCTGCTTCGTTAAAAATGAGGTCAGGAAGAATTTTAATCCCAAAATACATGTATATGGAAAAATTTCATAAGATTTTGGAAAGTATCTAAAAAAATATTTATTTTCATGAAGTTAAGTTCACTGTTTTTCATAAACTAACAGGATATAAGATACAAGGAGTATTATTATGAGCAATCTTTCTTCACCGCACAGTTTATCTTTTAGTCTTCACACTCTGCTCATGAAGTGTCTAAAGTACTATGCAACAGAGACTGAAAGAAAACCGCTTCATATAGGGTTACATTCTTACTTGAAAACTGAAAATGCAGACATTTTATAATTCTTTTCACACCTTAATATAAAGATCTTTGAAAAATTTGCAGAAAGCATGGAATTATAGGTTATTGTTCTAAAAATGTGTGAAAGATGAAATAAATACTGTAAACTAACATAAGTGCAGTCGGTGCTTGCAAATATTGTATATATAGCAGAGGAAGGAAAAATGAAAGATTTAATTTGTGTTGAAATTCTGGACTAAGAAACCCAATATATATAACAAATGAATCCCTCAATATTATTTTTTAAAATGTAAACAAAACTGTAGTAGAGTGGTTTGTCCCACCATAGATAGACGATATGTATCAATGTGTTTGTATAAGGGGATACTTATACTGCCTAGATAAAGAACCAGCTTATATAGCGACACACATAAGGTCCCAAATTTGAACCTTGCTTGAGTCGATCTTTTTCAGCTGGGTAACAAACTTCGAAGGATTTATCTATGAAAATTTATTGAATTTCCTCTTGAGAACAGAATATAGTTGGAACCATGTACTTGTAAGTCTTGTATTTCAAAATGTGATACATAAGTCCTGTTTGAAAAGTATGAACGATCTTTGTTTTCTTTACAGCTGTCAATTTCAGGGGTAGGAAAAGAAAAGCAAGATCAGTTTTTGATGGGTTCAGAGATTTCCAGGAGGAAACAAGTATGTGTTATAAATTGCATAATGTCATGAGAAAACTTCACTTAATG
This sequence comes from Serripes groenlandicus, assembly GCA_031761405.1. Taxonomy (NCBI): domain Eukaryota; kingdom Metazoa; phylum Mollusca; class Bivalvia; order Cardiida; family Cardiidae; genus Serripes; species Serripes groenlandicus. The sequence continues at coordinate 17,392,754 of JASEVX010000014.1, forward strand.
CATTTATTGACAGCAAAAGCTTTTCTTATTGCATTAAATGATAATTGTTTCAACTTACCTTGGTAGAAAATAGATAAGTTCTGATATATTTAGCATGTATGAAAAACTTCACTAGTTCAAAAAAAAAAATAGGTCTTTACGTGGCATAATTAAACCTCTCCAACCTGCAGACACATTTTGATACATCTGCAGTTCTAAACTGTTGAAAACATTGTGGCAAAAGGTGAAACAATTTCATAATGAACAATATCTCCTTTCACCACAATGTTTTCAACTCTATTCACTCATTATACCTTTATTATCTCGACTTCGATAATATGAGAGCTATTGTACTCCAACTATCACACCTATGTAAATAATCAAGTTAGTTAACTCTATCCTGCATAAAATGCAAATTATGGCCTTTTTTACTTAGAAATTCTGGTTAAGTTTTACTAATAAGCAGTGGTATAGTCTAGCGTGCTGTATTATGGACAGCTCTTGATTATCGATATTTTCCATACTTTGGTACAGCAGATTTGTTGTATGTTGGAAAGGGGGCTAACTGTGAAGACTACGGTTAATCAGGGCATTAGCCAGTCTTTACTGCCAATCTATCTGCAGTCAATTCACAAACAAGTCATGGGGTGAAGGCCCACTTGTGTCATTTCCATGTGTTTTTATGTGATGCCAAAAAGCAAATTCAGTAAGAGCTCTTTTCTCTAGACACATATCACATTATGCTAAAGTTGTGACTTTTGGGCAAAAAGAAAAGATTTAAGGACATGAAATTTATTGCTTATTTTGGAAAGGCTAGTATATCTACAAATGTTGGTGCATATTCATATTTATATAATATATATTTAGTGGTCATTAGATAATTGGAAGTACATAGATAGAAACATTCCACATACAGGTTTTCGCTGCTGTTTCTTTTCTAATAATTTAAGTTGTATTAAATAAGTATGTTATATATTGTATTGAAAGGAGAAGAAAAAAAGAAGTACAATACGAGAAGTCATCAGAGTAAAATAGTTCCAAGTTGATTCAGTTTTTGCCCTCATCATACACTTTTCTAAAACATGTAAAGTAAAGATAACAATATTTTTGACTAGAAGTGCTCTTTTATTTGAAATATTTTTCTTTATTTTGGAGAAGAAACTGAAAAAGATGTTAGTTTAAAAAAATATTGATCCAACTTTTAGTCTGTCTGAAAACTGTTTATGAGGGAAGAAAAAAATGTTTGTCAAATTGTTCATGTTTTTTTATTACATTGTTTTAAAAAAAAAAATCTTGTTCATTTGAAGAAAGTTAATTTTAGCTTTAATTTGTTATAGGAATTATAAATCCGCAATATAAGGTCAAATCTAGATCAGTGAAAATTCACTTCCTTTGGATTATCACCTGATCTTTTTGCTGTTCTAGTCAATTTCTGAATACCTGACCTTGTGTCGAGGAATAAAGCTAGACAGTCCGTAACATTTACCTGACTGGACATTTCTAGACTGATATGATTTGAAAACATCTGAGGGGAAAAAGTAAAATGAAGAAAATTGAAAATATAATTTTAAGAGTTGAAAACATTGCAAGATAAAAAACATTGTTCTCATCTGCAACCATATTCAAACTATTAGGTCAAATGTTGTTTCCTTGTTTGTGAAGAAAATTGGTATTTTGCTTTGTGTTAACTCTAGCGTCGACATTTCCAGAAATGGTGATTTAATTTTCCTTGGAATGATGACACTTAAAAATCACTCCTCCGTCTTTCATTTATTCTTTGATTTAGTAATATGTATTGAGTATCGGCAGGCAAGTTGTGTTCCTTGAAACATTTGTGTGTGAAAAATAAAAATTTAAATAAGAAGAACAAATATTAAAATAACAACTGTTTTTCATTTTAGCAGGTACCTTTTAGATAATTTCAATATAGATTAGAACAGTATCTATATTTTTCTCAGGTACAAATATTGTACATAAGGAGGAATAACAGTAAATACATAGATTATCAATATATATATGATTAGAAATCAGTCACATTAACAAGTTATTATAATGACCAAGATACAGACAATATTCAATAAAGAATTTCTTTTATTTATTAAATTTTTGTAAAAGAAAAAAAATCTCTATGAATGCTCATCAGAAGTATATACATCATCATATAGTCATCAAAAAAGCATTCATCATTTTGACTCCTTTTTATAACATACAAAAGTAGATAATAATAATTGTTTCATTGTTAGATTGAGATTTAATTTTACTGGGTGAGTATCATAGGTAATATTTTCATGAACAGCTATGCCACACATTAAAATGGCTCTTTTGCTGTTCATTAATGGGAACATATCTCGATCTTATGTTAAAGCCAGAAATTGTTGTATTTCATACTTTAACTTACAGACAACATGTAGACTAATAGCCTTGTTAAACCCTTTCCCACATACAACAGATCATCTGCAGCAGACGACTTTCAAAACATAACCCCAACAATATGGAAAATCTATTTTAATGAAAGTATAATTATTGAATTGAGTTGAAAACATTGTGGTTAATGGAGAAACTGCTCATATCAAGAAATTTCTCCATTTGCCACAATGTTTTCAAAAGTTGTCTGCTGAAGATGCGTGGGAAAGGGAAAAGACTGATTAAACAGTGTAAATTGTCATTGTTAAATTCACTGTTTAGACTATTTAGGTATCAAGATACCATGTGCATCATGTTTAATCAAATGAGGTATTGTAATAAGTATTATTATTCAGGACAACAAGAGGAACAAATGATGGCTGGTGCATCAGGGTCCAGAGTTTCAAGAAAAACCAAAACTTTACAAGATCTATTCAGACCCCCTATTGACTTAACATACAAAGGGACGTTTGCAAATGTAAGAAATTCCCGTCTTTCTTCTTGTTAGTCCGGTAAATTGACTCTCTTCACAGCCAAAAATCCTGATGCATATTGCACTGACTATCCATGATCCTAATTGATAATTTAATGAAAAGAGTTGAAAACATTTCTTTTGCCACATAAGTCATCTTCTGCAGATGAATCAAAAAGCATTTGTAAGTGGGAAAGGGTTAAAGTTTGTTTATACATGCTAGTTTTGAGCAACTTTATTACAGACTTGTTTAACAGAAAGTTCTCTGTGAACTTGTTAATGCAGAGAAATCTTATTATAGATGTTTACATGTTTACTCTTTATTCAAACAAGTCTATAAATTGCCATGAAATCAACAGACTAAGATCACATATTTGAACGGATAAAGCATACAGGTATTTTTACTTATTCATTCCCTATGAGTTTTAATTTAAATCACACAAACTTCATGTTTATACTCTAGATTTTATACTTCTTCGCCATCAAATGTTAAAAATTGAATTCTCGTACTACCAAAATGTTGAAAAATGTAATGTGGGGCCTGCAAGTTCAAGCCACTGAAGTTTGACAGTGCATTGATTTGATTCTATGCAATATGCCTATTCAAATCTTCTCTGTTTAGTTGTCTTTATTTATTATGATTTTTACTGCAGGCTAGAGATACTGGTATTACTCAAGGTAAATGGTTGATGGTAAATATACAGAATGTGCAGGAATTCAAATGCCAGGCTTTAAATAGAGATGTGTGGAGTAATTCTGCTGTTAAAGCCATCATTAAAGAAAACTTTATTTTTTGGCAGGTTTGTTACAATATATTTGCCATTTTTAGCGTTGATCATAGTTTTCTTGGTGAGCCTTTGTGATAACAGTATGTCCCGTCATCCAGTAACACTATCTTTTAACAACATCTCCCCCTTCACCACTGTGCCAGTTTCAACAAAATATTCTTTGGTTCTGAATTACGAAAGCTATGACATGAAGCTTGAGAATATGCATAGATAAGGTGCCTCTCAAGCTTTACATCTAGAATTCTTATTTACATTAAGAAAAAAGTATTCCCACTGTTTGACAAAATAGAACCAAATGAGTCTTTGAACCCACTGTATTTACATATTTCAGCTCTTATATATTTGTGTTTGCTTTCATAGAAAAAGGTGGTTTTTAAGAAACAGACATTCAAAGAAACCCATATTTAAGCATTTAAAGAAATTGCATACAAAAATTATAACCTTTAATAGTAAAGAAATGAAATCTGTTTTTACTGATTCTTGTTTTAGGTATACCATGATAGTGAAGAAGGGGGAAAGTATACCCAGTTTTATAAAGTAGATGAATGGCCCTATGTAGCTGTATTAGATCCTCAGACAGGAGAAAAACTTGTGTCATGGTCCAACATAGATTCTATTACATTCTGTGATCTCGGTATGTATATATGTTTATACCTTTTCCACATACAAATGCTTTCTGACGCCTCTGAAGCAGATAACCTTTCATAACATTGTGACAAAAGGAGAAAGTGTTCAATAATTGTTCTTTCATTTATAGAATTTCCATATGTTTACTAAATGACTAAATGTTTTCAAAAATTTATTATTCTTTTGAGCAGACATCTTTTGAAAACATTGTGAGAATAGGAAATATAGCCCTTGTCAATCAATAATACCTCAACAACTTTTTCTAATCTTTCTTTAACTTCGTTGTGCTAAAAACTCTTTTAAGCAGTTAGATTGATATGACTCACTTTGGCACACAACAATGTCTGACTGTTAGAAAGAAACCTTATTTGTTTATGATTCAATTACTTGACAATTAACATGTTACCAATATTTAAATATTTATTGTTTTCCAGTACTACAATGCTTTGCAATTAAATATTTCTGTTAATTGAATGGAGATATGTGGCCGCAATACAGATGTGCTGGGTTAGCTTTAAGGCTCCAGTGAGTCTGTAAAAACTCCACCAGCCAAGAGATCAATCTTGTTATCCTTGGCAACTCACATATTCCTTACTAGACCATATCCAGATATAGACACAATTGTTAATATATGCAAACCTTGGATGTTCAAATCACTTCAATCTTTGCAAGGTACCGATGCAACTGCAAACTCAATCACTGCAAATGCAACCTTTACTACTGCAAACGCAACTTTACTACTGAAATACTTGGTGTTGCCTTAACACAATGAGCAACAACCTAGGACAGGCGTGCAGTCTGGTGTGTAAGCCGTGAATTCTGTGCTTCCACATCAATTCTGCAAGTATGCACTTTCTTGATGAGAAAGCCCCTTGGGCTCTCCAATGGAAAAGATATGGTCTTCCTTTTAAGTCAATTCCTCGCTACGCCCCTGTGGAGCATTACTTATGCCCTTCCAACGCAATACTAGGTGTTACCAGAACACACTGGGCAACATCCTATACCATTATTTATCCCCTTGTCTTGTAGACAAACAATTTCCTGCTGGGTTTGAGGTGTAAGCCTCGCCATAGACAGCTGCAAGTAGACTACAGGCAATACTATAGCTATAATGACACAGAACCTTATCTCCAATTAAGTAAGACCAACTCTCTCTCTCAGCTGGCAGAATATTATTGACATTACATTTAGATTGTATGAAGCCATCGTTTGAAATCCAACGCAAAATATGATGCAAATACTTATTATGGATGTAAGGCTTTGTTTTAAGTTGAGGCAAAAAAAAAGTAAACCTGTACCTATCCCATGATAAAAATTGATACCTTTTCTGCAGAAAACTGAAATTTTAAGGAAAAAGTAGAAATTGCTCCTTTTATAACAAGATGTCTGCTGCTGATATGTCAAAATGGGTCTGCAAGTGAGAAAGATTTAATACCCATGATTAACAATTCCTTCTTTCCTACAATGATTACTACTCTGTCTCAAAAATGATATGTGTACATGTACTCTGAGTTGTATAAATTGTCTTTTATTCTCTTTATCTGTTTTTCCATTCAGAATTTAGAAATGTTCAAAATATCATATCTGGTAATAAGTGAGCCATATACCTTGTACGATCATTTTAGTTTCATTGCTTTAAAAATACCTCAGAAATATCAATGGAAGATTTGAAATAGTAAATGTATGATTTTTTAGTTGAAGGCTTCACGAAGTGCTCAAGGTGAGCTATTGTGATCACATTTTGTCCGGCGTTTGTGTGTCGTGTGTCGTCAACAATTGCCTTGTACAGGACAGAACATTCATCTCCATCAAATCTTAAACAAGTGGGAAACTGGGTCATATGATGTCAAAAACTAGGTTACTAGGTCAAATTGAATGAAAATCTTGTTAACACTCTGGAGGCCGCGTTTTTAACTTGAGCATTTTGAAACTTTATCAAAATGTTTGTCTTGATGACATGTAGGTCAAATTCTAATACGGGTCATGTTGGGTCAAAAAGTAGGTCACACGGTCAATTTGAAGGAGCATTTTGTTAAGACTCTAGAGGCCACAATTTTTGCTTCAGCAGGTCAGAATGTTTGTCTTTGGGATAGCTAGCTCAAGTTTGAATATGGGTCATATTGAGTCAGACACTAGGTCACAAGGCCAAATGGAAGTAAAATCTTGTTTACACTTTAGAAGCCGCATTTTATCGCTTCAGCAGCTTAATATTTGGTCAGAATGTTTATCTTAATGATATCTAGGCCAAGTTCGAATATGAGTCATATTTAGTGAGATATTAGGTGACCAGGCCAAATTGAAGGGAAATCTTGTTAACACTCTGGATGCTGCATTTTTAACTTGAGCATGTTAAAACTTTATCAGAATGATTTTTCTTGATGATATCTAGTCCATGTTCGAATGGCCAGATGATAGGCAGATTTTGTAACAATTTGATACTTTTTTTCAAAATTATTTTAATTATATTTTTCTATAATCATCAACAGGAAAAGTCGTCCAATGTAACTTTTAAGATGAAATTGGTGAATAAATGAGGAAAATAATGTGAAACAATAAACCTCTCAAGTGAACTTTTAATAAACAAACAAGCCATTGAAAAAAAGGAATGTGAATTTAAATTTCATAAAACCAGTCTAGTTAAGTTCCTGTAGATTTTATCTGAGATTTCTATTGCATGTGTTTCAGTGACAGAATTTCTCTCACAGCATCCAACAATGGAAAGTCATTCGCCAGCATCTAAAAGGACCAAAAGGGTAAGCTGATTTACTTGTTGAAACCAAGTCAAACTTATGTCATGGCGCAATGTCAACATGTGTTTACTTTTTGCTTAAATAACTTCTCCTTATAGTGAAAACTTTGAACAGCTGTGTATCTGTATTCTGATCAAGATCTACACTATTTGTTAATCACTTAAAAAACAATCTTTCGATAAGCCTGTAGTGTTGTATAGATTATGACAAGACTGAGGAGAAGGATCTACATTTTATAATCAATCCTAAACTCTGCATAAAGGCCAACTCTTACCTTTACCCATGAACAGACTAATATACTGAAAAGGAAAACAATTCTCATAGAATCTAATAGAAACGTTCCTTTGAATAGATTACTTCAAACTAAACTGATACAGGTAGTTGCATACAAAAACTTGGTCACCAACCTGGCTGATGGGCTATTTTTTGTCATATATGGGTATCGTAAAAAGTAAGGAAAGTCTCCTTAAGAAACATTTTATGTTAATAGGCTTGCAACTACAATTTTCTATGGTGACCTTCTATAATGTTCTTTCAAAATTATTATACCCCCAGATACATAGTATATATATATAGGAGTCGCGCTTGTTGGTCTGTAGACATTTCTTGTGAACACTATTTCTCAGCAACCCTTGGTCAGAGTTCAATATAACTTCACAGGAATGATTGATACCAAGCCTAGTTGTGCATATTGTCGGCGTTTTGCCATGGAATTATTTTTAAATGAGTTATGGCCCCTTGAATTTCTCATACATATGTATATTGTCAGGCACCAGCTGGGGGTATTCATCACCTTCATTGATATTTCTAGTTTGGTAGAAACTTAAAGGACAGAGACTGTTTGGCCTTTTACCAGTGAAGCAATACAGGTTATTTTGATGCCCTTGTTGATTATTTATGCAACTATGTAAACACACAAACAACCTTTGCCTATTAATATCATTTCTTTTAAAGAAAAGCACATTTTTAGATTCATCACACAACTTATTGTAGTTTACTCAACCAACACTGAAACTCTGTACTATTTTCAATCATTGGATACACCTTGTCAGTCATTTCATTGTAATTTATTTTAAACTGGAGAGGGACTTAATTAGTTTGCACTATCATCCCAGTCGAAAAACGCTGTATGGTTTATGTTTAACATGATGTAAATAAGGGAAACAAAATATTTTTAAACTAAACACATCTCTCATACCATACAGCTTGTGCTTGTAAGAAATGCAAGAAACTATATTATCACAAATATGTTTGTATATGTTTGTGGGAAAGTAATTGATGATATGATCAGATTGGTTATAGCTCATAATATCTCAATCATGTGATGGTTTCTCTCATATTTATTTTGTTGCTAGAAATAGGCTTAACGCTTCTAAACCATTTTTAGCTCGACTATTCGAAGAATAAGGGATTTTTGTAAGCTTTCCCAAGCAGCATTTGATCCTTTTCATACTTGGCCCATTAGGCTCACTTTGAGTCTGGGAATTTTTAAAAAAAATCTGATTTTGGCAGGATGAAATATTGTTGTCTGTCCATAACACTTTGACTTGATTGGTTATAGATATTGGTTACTTATTGACTTAACTAATAAGCCCATAAACATTTATGTTCTGCTAAAACCTCTTGTTTTCTTTTGAATGTCACATGAAGGTTTTAACGTTTATTTTCAAAATGCAGTTACACAGTAATATAACATTTTATTAGCTTGTTTGTTTTTCAAAGAATTGTTTTATTAGTTATTGTGATGAATGCTTGGCGTCGTCTGTGTTGCCGTCACAAAACTAAGCTTACCTCATAACTCAAAAACAGTTCCACATGAAACTTTGTACACATCTTCTTAGAGACATCATGCATGTACATATACCAAGTCACATAATGGCTTTAATTATTATTCAGTTATGCCTCTTTTTGGACTTTTACGTTTTCATAACTCAAAAACAGTCAACATTTTCAAAAAAAATTGGTACAAAGTTATTCGAGACAATTTGCGTGTATATACCAATTCACATAACTCTGGTATTAGTCTTTACTCAGTAATGCCCCTTATTCGACACAGAAAACAGTTGAGCATTGGTGTTCACTCTGTGGCGCTCTTGTTATTAATGTTATATTACAATTTACATTTAGATATGTCGGAAATGAGAAAATTTGCCCATAGAAAGATGAGAAGGAAGCATCATCATCAATTAAAATACAATTCACATCCTCCCCATGAACACCGGTGACCACTAACACAGCTACTTTGTTATTGACAATGTTATTTAAAATGGCAACAATTTTCTTCAATGGTGAAAGACATAATATAGCTTATTTACCATTGAGATCTATCTCATGTGAAATTAACCTACCGGTACTAACAATTAATTTTCGATTACAGACTTGTTTGCTAAGGATTGGAAATTTGACTAGGGACAGATTTCCTTTATTGATAGTTCAATTTATAGAAACTTTTTTGCATTTAATGCCTTGTTCAATTTTCATCCGAAGCAGCATCAAAAGATATATCTTTTAAGGAAAATCACATACAAACAATATATAGATGTTGAATGTGAAGACATCTATGCAAAAATACAAACAGAAATATTGCTATAAATGAAGATATAATTACCGGGGGGGGGGGGGGGGGGGGGGGAATAGATACCCGCTATTGCCACAACGTTTACAAAAGCCATCTGCTTGCCTGCAAAGGTGTAAGAAATCATCTGTATGTGGGAAAGGGTTAACACACTAAGCTTGAATTATCTCAAAGTGTGTTTATTTAGTTTTATTGATAACATTTCTCCAGGAGGACAGCCTGGTAGATGCAACAGAAGATGATCAACTTGATGCAGCCATCAAAGCATCTTTAACTGATACACAAAAGCCTAAGCCAGAAACTGTTAATAATGAAAGTGAGATGGGTTCTGATAGTGAGTTGGAAACATTCACAGATTCTGATGACAATTCTCAAATGGCCCCAGTGAAGTCAAAAAAGCCTGACACTGAATCGAAATCTCAAAAAAAAAGTTCCCCTATATCTAAAAGGAAAGACAATCTAGCAAACAGAGCTGATTCCCCATGTACCAGTTACAGTGATAATGAGAGCTCCAAAAGACAGAAATTACGTAGAAGTTGTTCACCCGAAAAAACTCAATCCGCAGCAAGAAACACCTCACCAAATAGAAGCGTTAAATGTTCTTCTCCAAAACCAAGTAGTTCACTGCTTTGCCCAAAAACCTCTAGTCCTGCTAAAAAATCTGGCAGTATTCATAATGACGTCCATCCTGCTGTGATAGAAAATGTGAAGAGACTTGAAGAAACGAAGGAGCCAGAAGTTATAGATAAATCTGAAAGTGAAGAATGTACAACAAGTGATAGTGTGATAAGTGCTGATGATAGTGAGTGCCTTGATACACGGGATTATAAAACCTACCTGGGAAAGGAAACAGGTATGTATTTAGCCCTTTTCCTGATACAGTTTTTCCAGGTATTTGCATGCTGAAAACAACCTTGGAAAAGTAGGAATTGATCTAATTAGATTTATATTTCCAATTAACAGCAAGATGTTTTAATTTCCTCCTCAGATGTTTTTGAAACCGATGTCTCCAAAACAGAGGTTCAGATTAAGAGGGGTATAGAGCTCTTTGCACCACAATATCTCTCTTATTGTCCAACCAAACCTTATGATGTGGGTACTCAAAAACATCATTTATTAGGACAATATTTTGAGTACAACAACATAGGGTTAGTTATAGGGATGATTAAGGATATTAGAACATGCACAAAATTACAGTTTTTGTTTCTCTCCTGTAGGACAATATCAAAACTTGTGATCTGTATTTGTTTAAAAGGAGAAGTAAATACACACGTAATTGGTTTTAATCACTTCTCAAATTTAAAATTGTCCAAATAATTACAAAATCTGTGATGCCTTCTATTGTTTAAATCATGGCTATTTTCTTGTTGCATTTGAACTTCCGAAAAGTTAACTTTTTAAAAACTATTGAATCCATGAAATAACTTGCCTGCTTTTTAGAAATCAATGACAGCTACAGTAGATCCATATCAACCTGCACATCATCATACACTGTTTTCTAAGAAGTCACAAAGGGATTTAACCCTTTAAATCACACAGATGCTTTCTGACGCCTCTGCAGCATAGGATTTTTTAAAACATTGTGACAAAAGTTGAAATTGCTCAAAACAAGTAATTTCTCCTTTTGCAACAATGTTTTCAACTTTTGTCAGTCAGTAAACCTTTATATATAGAGATTGTTCAAGTTTTAGAAAAGATGTGTTCAAAGTTGTCTGCTGCAGATCAGAATGCATAGATGCACAGCCAGTTATTTACATACACTTGTGATTGATATTCTAATGTTGGTTTTCCTAGAGTGTATGTAAAGTTTGTTGTTTAGACTGTATTCTTGTTGGGTTTTTTTAAGATGAGAAAGCCACCTTAATACTGCGTTTTCCAGATGGTGAAAGAGAAAAAATGTGCATTCCATACTCATCTAAATTACTGGTAAGTTTCTACAGAATTACTCTACATGTATTGATATTAGCTTAATTTCTGTTTCTTCAAATCTTAAAGAATCTAAACCATGTATTGCTTTCATGTAAAATATATCAAATCCCTTCCATTATTATGTCTCCCCCATTACATGGGGGTGACATATTGTTTTTGCCCGTTCCGTCCGTCCTTCCGTCTGTCACACTTGTTTCCGCTCAATAACTGAAGAACGCTTGGGCGTAGGAACTTGGTATGCAGGTTGGTCATGACCAGTAGCTGACCCCTATTGATTTTGATAACAGAAGGTCAAAGGTCAAGGTCATGGTGACCTTGTGAGGTAAAAAATGGTTTCCGCTCAATAACTGAAGAACGCTTTGGCTGAGGAACTCCATACTTGGTATGCAGGTTGACCATGCCTAGTAGAAGACCCCTATTGAGTTTGAGGTCAGTACGTCTAAAGTCAAGGTCACAGTGACCATGAGCTTGAAAGGTCACAGTGACAATGAGCTGATAAATAGTTTTTGCTTGGGCCCAGGAACTTCATACTTGATGTGCAGGTTGGTCACCACCAGCAAATGACCCCTATTCATTTTAAGGTCACTAGGTCAAAGGTCAAGGTCACATCCGTCACACTTGTTTCCGCTCAATAACTGAAGAACGTAGGGCATAGGATCTTCATACTTGGTATGCAGGTTGGTCATGACCAGTAGATGACTCCTATTGATTTTGATGTCAGAAGGTCAAAGGTCAAGGTCATGGTGACCTTGTGAGGTAAAAAATGGTTTCCGCTCAATAACTGAAGAACGCTTGGGCCGAGGAACTCCATACTTGTTATGCAGGTTGGCCATGCCCAGTAGAAGACCCTATTAATTTTGAGGTCAAAGTCAAGGTCACAGTGACCTTGAGCTGAAAGGTAACAGTGACAATGAGCTGAAACATTGTTTTTGCTTAATAACTGTAGAATGCTTTGGCCATGGAAGTTAATACTTGGTGTGCAGGTTGGTCACCACCAGTAGATGACCCCTATTGATTTTGAGGTCACTAGCTTATAGGTCAAGGTCATGGTAACCTTCAGCTGAAAAATGGTTTCCTCTCAATAACTAAAGAATGCTTATGTTGAGGAACTTCATACCTGGTGTGCAGGTTGGTCCTAACCAGTAAATGACCTTTATTGAATATGTTTGATTTTGAGGTCAAATGTCGAAGGTCACGGTAACCTTCAGTTGAAAAATGTGTTTTACTCAATAACTCAAGAACGCTTATACCCAGGAACTTCATACTTGGTGTGCAGCTTGGTCCTAACCTGTTGATGACCCTTATTGATTTTGATGTCAGTAGGTCAAAGGTCAAGGTCGCGGTGACCTTTGGCTGAAAAATGGTTTCCGCTCAATAACTGAAGATTGTCACTGTTGCTTCATCTCAAATGACCCCTATTGATTTTGAGGTCACTAGGTCAAATACCAAGGTCATGGTAACCCTCAGCTGAAAAATGGTTTCTGCTCAATAACTGAGGATTGTCACTGTTGCTTCATCTCCAGTCCAAAACTAAAAAATTCATCATTTCTTTTCCTCCCCTACGACCACACAAATGGGGAGACAAGCGCTTTTTCAAAAAAGCAATCTCTAGTTTTTACTTGTTTAAGGTATTAAAGACCACTAAGCCCTAATTTGTCTTATAGCTCATGCCTTTACAGGATTCAGGAGACAAAATTGCTCAAGAATATGCATTAATGTTTGGATATATAAAAGGTAAACAACAAGTGTTTGACAAGGCCTCGTTTTTATAGAGTTATGGCCCCTTTTCAAGTGAGAAACTCTGGGGTCTAGAGGATCACTCATGATAGAGTCAAGCTCGACTTTGATTACAATCCAATTTTAAGCTCACCCAGGCTAAGTGCAGGTTGAGCTATTGTGATCTCTCAGCATCTGGTGTCTACCCTCTACCAACGTTGTTCAAATAATTCTGTTTTGTTGATAAACATGGCCACCAGAAAGGTTGGACTCATTTTCCTTATAAATATGTATTTTAAAAGTAAGAACAATGATTTTTGTTTAATTCTGTTAAATGGGGGAGCAATATCAGACCATCATGGTCCTCTTGTTTATTGAGTTATCTGTTAAGGCTCGATATTATTCCACATTCTTTTAGTCCCTGCTCACTAACAGTATTGAAAACTCGTGCTCTTTATCTAAATTGTTTAACCATTTGGATCTGCTGCACAAGATGGCCACAAGAGCTGAAAATAAAAAATATTTAAACGACTTTCTCCTAAACCACTGGTCCAATTTACAATATATATTCACATAAATGTTGAAGTTGAGTGACAGTACCATAATTGGCTGTCTTCGAAAATTGTTCAAACCTCTGTTCTGCTTCGCAAGATGGCTGCCACTGCTAGAAATTTTAAATGGCATCTCTTCTTAACCCTTTCCCTCAAAGATGCTTTCTGGCGCCTCTACAGTCTTTTGAAAACAGGTTGACTAAAGGAGAAATTGCTCAAAACAAGCAATTTCTCCTTTTGTCACAATGTTTTCAACTGTATTCAATTAGATCATATTCATTTAAACAGATTTTCCATATTTTTGTCTAAATGATTTCAACGTCATCTGTCGCAGAATTGTCATAAGAGGGAAAGGGCTAAACCACAGACCAATTTCAAAATAAATTCACATTAGTGCTCCTTTAGTGACCCTCTCAAAAATCAGGTCCAAAATATAGACAATCTCCATAAATGATAGTATGATTATAGAATAGAGTTAAAATCATTGTGACAATTTTTACAAATGAAGAAATTGCTCACTATGATTTCAAAAGTCGTCTGCTTTTGAGGCGTTAGAAGTACATGAGGGAAAGAGTTAATTAAGTGGTCCTCTACCAATATTGTGTGTTGTCATCTCTGCTGCACAAAATGGCCATGGCATGATGCATACTGAAAGTTGAAAAATCTTAAAATGTAATCTCCTTAACTGTTAGCAAATGCTCTTGATGTGATCCTCTAACATAATCAATTAATTGTTTAAGCTGTTCAGCTTTGTTGCACAAAATGTCTGTTAGAGCGTAGAATTGAAAAAAACAATATAAGAAAAGCTTTTATACAGCCTTTTTTTACCCCTTCAAACTCGAATGCAACAACATATATCCCAGGTGAGTCATACAGGACCATCTTGGTCCTCTTGTCTGTAAATGTTTTCAAATCCGAAATTTAGAACTAGTCACTCATTATGTAAAGTGTTTCATTTCAGGCTGTGGTGCTTTTTGCCAACTCAAAGGGATTTTCCAACGAAAGATACGAGTTGGTTGCTCATTTTCCAGTTCGTCAACTGTCTCAACTAGACTTTGACTCAACACTCAAGGAGATTGGTCTAAATACACAAGAAGCTATTTTTGTTCAAAAAAGATCTTGATTAATGTTATTCAGAATTAATTTTTACCACACTTTCTATATTTTTGCCCACATTTTCAAGTGCAGTTTTGTTGTATTGTTTCAAAAATTTCAAATAGTTATTCTTACAATTGTGTTTACCATTTACCTTATATGACAATGGTTTCTGCTTTGAAAATATTGAAAAATATATAACATCTACAAAACTGGAACTATCATTTTGATACAGACTTAACAGAGAACAGAATATTTCTTCTTTCCACAAAGTTTTCAAAAATGGTCTGCTACAACTAACTGATTAAACAATTCAGTGTTAACACTTTTCCAAACCAAGACGCAGATGACTTTTAACATTGTATATATATTAAAGTAGAAAGAGCTTGTTATAAAGAATTTCTCATTTTGGGACTCTTTTTTTAAATTTTACTTAACATTTTTAGCTCACCTGAGCACAAAGTGCCCAAGGTGAGTTATTGTGAGCGCCTTTTGTCCGTCGTACCTCATCCTTCGTGCATATCCTCCTCTGTAACCAAGGGGTCAATTGGGATGTAACTTCATAGAAATTATCCTTTTAATGACCTCACAAGAATTCCTTCGAGTTTTTGGAATCCATGCAGAATTCTGGTTTCCATGGCAACGAAACGAAAAAAACTCAAAAATTATTCTTCTCCCAAACTCGTTGGCCGATTTTCAAATAAATCTGCAGAAATGTTCCTTGGATGACCCTCTCTTTCAGATTCCTTTAAGCCATGTTGATTGGTACCAAAACATAGCCGCCAGGGGCGGGGCTTTTTAGCTCACCTGAGCTTTGCTCAAGGTGAGTTATTGTGATCGCCTTTTGTCCGGCGTCCGTCGTCCGTCGTGCGTCAACTTCTTCTCCTCAGTAACCAGTGGGTCAATTGGGATGAAACTTCACAGAAAGCATCCTCTCAATGACCTCACCAGAATTCCTTCAAATTTTTGGGATCCATGCAGAATTCTGGTTTCCATGGCAACGAAACGAAAACAACTTCAAAATTCTTCATCTCTCAAACTGCTTGGCAGATTTTCATTTTGTAGAAATGTTCCTTGGATGACCCTCTACCAGATTCCTTCAAGCCATGTTGATTGGTCGAAAAACACGGCCGCCAGGGGGGCGGGGCTATTTTGCCTTATATGGCTATAGTGCAAACTTAAAAAATCTTCTCCTCCAAAAGTGTCAGCCCGATTTTCAAATAATTTTGTAGAAATGTTCCTTGGATGACCCTCTTTCAGATTCCTTCAAGCCATGTTGATTGGTCAAAAAACATGGCCGCCAGTGGGCAGGGCTATTTTGCATTATATGGCTATAGTGAAAACTTAAAAAATCTTCTCCTCCAAAAGTATCTGGACGATTTTCAAATAATTTTGTAGAAATGTTCCTAGGGTGACCCTCTATCAGATTCCTTCAAGCCAAGTTGATTGGTCGGAAACTATGGCTGCCAGGGGGTGGGGCTTATATTATTAAAGTGAAAAAAAATTAAAAAATCAGGTGAGCGATTCAAGGGCCATCATGGCCCTCTTGTTTGTCTTATATGTCTAGTGAAAACTTAAAAAATCTTCTCAAATATTTTTTTAGAAATGTACCTTGGGTGACCCGCTTTCAGATCCCTTCAAGCCATGTTGATTGGTAAAAAAAACATGGCCGCCAGGGTACAGGGCGTTTTTGCATTTTATGGTTATTGTGGAAACTTTAAAAATCTTCTCCCCGAAAGTGTCTGGCCGATTTTCTAATAATTTTGAAGAAATGTACCTTGGATGACCCTCTATGAGATTCCTTTCAGCCATGGTTATTGGTAAAATAACCATGGTCGCCAGGAGGCAGGGCAAATCACTTTGCATAATTCAGGTGAGCTTATCCAGGGCCATCATGGCCCTCTTGTTACTATTATTTACAGGGATTTTCCATATTTCTGCCTAGGTGCTAACAAAGTCGTCTTTCTGCAGATTTGTTGTATGTGGGAAAGGGTTGAGAGTAAACAAGTTAATCTTATGGTGATGTTAATTTACCTTCTGCTGTGAAGTTTTCTGGCCTTTTGAACCTACCACTTATAGAAATATAGAAACATTGAACTCATTACCTTATATGAGCCCATCCTTGGGAAATGGTACAAATTAGCATCTGTGAACACAGTACAGAGCCAGATCAGCCTGAACATCTGCAGTCTGATCAAGATCTTCACTGTTCTCATATGTCTTACATAATCTTGTGTAGATTCTGATAAGACAGAACATAACTATGTACAAAGTTATCTGATACAGTAGCCAGTACTGTTGTCTGTTAAACAGGGGAAAAGGAATAATTTAAAAGTGAGTATCTGTCGAAGTGGGGTACAGGAATAAATTAATAATAATTGTCTATCAAAAAGAGCTAATTATTAATTAAAAACACCTGCATGATATATAATTCTGTATGTTATTTGAATGGCAATACCTACTTTCTGTTTTAAAGAATTCATTATACCATACAATTAACACTTTGTTTTGTTTAGTTACTTCCCATTTTCATACTTGATGTCCATGTGATAAGTACATCTGGATGCACAAAGTGCAGAACTTTGATCTGCTGACATAAGTGTAACTGCAGAGCATGTCTCCAGGCACTTGGAGGACAAGATTTATGACGAGAGGGCCAGAAGGCCTTGGATTGCTCACCAGAGACTGTGCTCTTTATGATTAGATAAATATTTACTGGACATCAAATTATTCTTATCAATGCAACTTAATTATGTCTCCCCCTGTATACAGGGGAGATATATTGTTTTTGTCCTGTCTGTCTGTCTGTCTGTTCGTCCCCAAAATCTTGTCCGATCCATATCTCCCAGACGGCTTGAAGGATTTTCATGAAACTTGGGTCACATGTTCACCTCATCAAGGCGACGTGCAGAACCCGCGTCTCAACAATATAGGGTCAAGGTCACGCTTGAAGGTCAAAGGTTTGAGGCTTTATTTCGTGTCCGCTCCATATCTCCCAGACGGCTTGAAGGATTTTCATGAAACTTGGGTCACATGTTCACCTCATCAAGGCGACGTGCAGAACCCGCGTCTCGACAATATAGGGTCAAGGTCACGCTTGAAGGTCAAAGGTTTGAGGCTTTATTTCGTGTCCGCTCCATATCTCCGAGACGGCTTGAAGGATTTTCATGAAACTTAGGTCACATGTTCACCTCATCAAGGCGACGTGCAGAACCTGCGTCTCGACAATATAGGGTCATGGTCAAGGTCACGCTTGAAGGTCAAAGGTTTGAGGCTTTATTTCGTGTCTGCTCCATATCTCCGAGACGGCTTGAAGGATTTTCATGAAACTTGGGTCACATGTTCACCTCATCAAGGCGACGTGCAGAACCCGCGTCTCGACAATATAGGGTCAATGTCAAGGTCACGCTTGAAGGTCAAAGGTTTGAGGCTTTATTTCGTGTCCGCTCCATATCTCCCAGACGGCTTGAAGGATTTTCATGAAACTTGGGTCACATGTTCACCTCATCAAGGTGACGTGCAGAACTTGCGTCTCGACAATATAGGGTCAATGTCAAGGTCACGCTTGAAGGTCAAAGGTTTGAGGCTTTATTTTGTGTCCGCTCCATATCTCCCAGACGGCTTGAAGGATTTTAATGAAACTTTGGTCACATGTTCACCTCATCAAGGCGACGTGCAGAACCCGTGTCTCGACAATATAGGGTCAAGGTCAAGGTCACGCTTGAAGGTCAAAGGTTTGAGGCTTTATTTCGTGTCCGCTCCATATCTCCAAGACGGCTTGAAAGATTTTCATGAAACTTGGGTCACATGTTCACCTCATCAAGGCGACGTGCATAACCCGCGTCTCGACCATACCGGGTCAAGGTCAAGGTCACGTTTGAAGGTCAAAGGTTTGAGGCTTTATTTTGTGTCAACTCCATATCTCCAAGACGGTTTGAAGTATTTTCATGAAACTTGGGTCAGATGTTCACCTCATCAAGGCGACGTGCAGAACCCGCGTCTCGACCATACTGGGTCAAGGTCACGCTTGAAGGTCAAAGGTTTGAGGCTTTATTTTGTGTCCACTCCATATCTCCTTAAAGGATTTTTATGATACGTGGGTCACATGTTCACCTCATCAAGGCGACGTGCAGAACCCGCGTCTCGACCATACCGGTTCAAGGTCAAGGTCACGCTTGAAGGTCAAAGGTTTTAGGCTTTATTTCGTGTCCACTCAATATCTCCAAGACGGCTTGAAGGATTTTCATGAAACTTGGGTCAGATGTTTACCTCGTCAAGGCGACGTGCAGAACCCGCGTCTCGACCATACTGGGTCAAGGTCAAGGTCACGCTTGAAGGTCAAATGGTTGAGGCTTTATTTTGTGTCCGCTCCATATCTCCTTAAAGGATTTTCATGAAACTTGGGTCACATGTTCACCTCATCAAGGCGACGTGCAGAACCCGCGTCTCCACCATACCGGTTAAAGGTCAAGGTCACGCTTGAAGGTCAAAGGTTTTAGGCTTTATTTCGTGTCCAGTCAATATCTCCAAGACGGCTTGAAGGATTTTTATGAAAATTTGGTCACATGTTCACCTCATCAAGGCGACGTGCAGAACTCGCGTCTCGAACATACTGGGTCAAGGTCAAGGTCACGCTTGAAGGTCAAAGGTTTGAGGCTTTATTTTGTGCCGCTCCATATCTCCAAAACAGCTTAAAGAATTTTCATGAAACTTGGGTCACATGTTCACCTCATCAAGGCGACGTGCAGAACCCGCGTCTCGACCATACCGGTTCAAGGTCAAGGTCACGCTTGAAGCTCAAAGGTTTTAGGCTTTATTTCCTGTCCACTCAATATCTCCAAGACGGCTTGAAGGATTTTCATGAAACTTGGGTCACATGTTCACCTCACCAAGGCGACGTGCACAACTTGCGTCTCGACAATATAGGTTCAAGGTCAAGGTCACGCTTGAAGGTCAAAGGTTTGAGGCTTAATTTCGTGTCCGCTCCATATCTCTAAGACGGCTCGAAGGAATTTCATGAAACTTGGGTCACATGTTCACCTCATCAAGGCGACGTGCAGAACCTACATCTCGACAATATAGGGTCAAGGTCACGCTTGAAGGTCAAAGGTTTGAGGCTTTACTTCGTGTCCGCTTCATATCTCCAAGACGGCTCGAAGGATTTCCATGAAACTTGGGTCACATGTTCACCTCATCAAGGTGACGTGCATAACCCATGTCTCGACCATACCGGTTCAAGGTTAAGGTCACGCTTGAAGGTCAACGGTTTTAGGCTTTATTTTGTGTCCGCTCAATATCTCCAAGACGGCTTGAAGGATTCTCCTGTAGCAAACATTTATCTACAGCACATACAAGTACATTTTGAAACATTGTACATAATATTTCAAACCTTTTACATATCGATGGCTTCATGCAAAACTGTGTAACTACATCTTGTAACAAGATGTAGTTACAACCGTTTTGCATGAAGCCCACGATATGTAGGTAGCCAACTTGGTATGGTTTGTGAAATATCATAATGATAATTGATGATATTTATCATAAGCAACAATTTTAGTTTTTATTTGCCATTGCTTATGTTTAGCAACAGTTGTTAACTGTTTTGAAGAATACTTCAGTCTTGAATGTTACAGCTGCAGTAAAAATATGTGTTTCTGTAAACCATTTGAAATCATGTCCACTTTGTACCAGGTCAAGACAAAACATTAGTAATTAAAAATTGAGTACTGTCCAACTTGGTCAAATTTTTGTTTGTCTGCTTTATAGGTTGGAATGTTTTGAGAGATTTTGACAGATATTTGAGGGGGAGACATATGTTTTTGTCAAAACAATTCTAGTTTAAGTTGAATTTGCATTGTAAGTCTTAATCCCTAGGGACCATATTTTTAGCTCAGCTGAGTTTGAAGTGCTCCAGGTGAGGTATTGTGATCATCCTTGTCTGGCGTCCATCTGTCAACATCTGTGTTACCAGTGGGTCAATTTGGATGTTACCTCACAGCAAGCATCCTCTCAATGTCCTCGACAATATTCCTTCTTTTTAGCTCACCTGAGCTTTGCTCAAGGTGAGTTATTGTGATCGCCTTTTGTCCGTCGTCCGTCGTGCGTCAACTTCTTCTCCTCAGTAACCAGTGGGTCAATTGGGATGAAACTTCACAGAAAGCATCCTCTCGATGACCTCACCAGAATTCCTTCAAATTTTTGGGATCCATGCAGAATTCCGGTTTACATGGCAACGAAACAATTTTCAAATAATTTTGTAGAAATGTTCCTTAGATGACCCTCTATCAGATTCCTTCAAGCCATGTTGATTGGTCGAAAAACATGGCCGCCAGGGGGGCGGGGCTATTTTGCCTTATATGGCTATAGTGAAAACTTAAAAAATCTTCTCCTCCGAAAGTGTCAGGCCGATTTTCAAATAATTTTGTAGAAATGTTCCTTGGGTGACCCTCTATCAGATTCCTTCAAGCCATGTTGATTGGTCGAAAAACATGGCCGCCAGGGGGGGTGGGGCTATTTTGCCTTATATGGCTATAGTGCAAACTTAAAAAATCTTCTCCTCCAAAAGTGTCAGGCCGATTTTCAAATAATTTTGTAGAAATGTTCCTTGGGTGATCCTCTATCAGATTCCTTCAAGCCATGTTGATTGGTCAAAAAACATGGCCACCAGGGGGCGGGGCTATTTTGCCTTTTATGGCTATAGTGAAAACTTAAAAAATCTTCTCCTCCATAATTGTCGGGCCGATTTTCAAATAATTTTGTAGAAATGTTCCTTGGGTGACCCTCTATCAGATTCCTTAAAGCCATATTGATTGGTCAAAAAACATGGCCGCCAGGGGGGCGCGGCTATTTTGCCTTACATGGCTATAGTGAAAACTTAAAAAAATCTTCTTCTCCGAAAGTGTCAGACCGATTTTTAAATAATTTTGTAGAAATGTTCCTTGGATGACCCTCTATCAGATTCCTTCAAGCCAAGTTGATTGGTCGAAAAAAATGGCCGTCAGGGGGGGCGCGGCTATTTTGCCTTACATGGCTATAGTGAAAACTTAAAAAAATCTTCTTCTCCGAAAGTGTCAGACCGATTTTTAAATAATTTTGTAGAAATGTTCCTTGGATGACCCACTTTCAGATTCCTTCAAGCCATGTTGATTGGTCAAAAACATGGCCGCTAGTGGGCAGGGCTATTTTGCATTATATGGCTATAGTGAAAACTTAAAAAATCTTCTCCTCCAAAAGTGTCTGGCCGATTTTCAAATAGTTTTGTAGAAATGTTCCTAGGGTGACCCTCTATCAGATTCCTTCAAGCCAAGTTGATTGGTCAGAAACTATGGCTGCCAGGGGGCGGGGCTTATATAGCTAAAGTGAAAAAAATAAATCACGTGAGCGATTCCAGGGCCATCATGGCCCTCTTGTTTTTATAGCTCACTTGAGCTTTGCTCAAGGTGAGTTATTGTGATCGCATTTTGTCCGGTGTCCGGCGTGCGTCAACTTCTTCTCCTCAGTACCCAGTGGGTCAATTGGGATGAAACTTCACAGAAAGCATTCTCTCAATGACCTCACAAGATTTCCTCCACATTTTTGAAATCCATGCAGAATTCTGGTTTCCATGGCAACAAAATGAAAAAAACTTCAAAATTCTTCCTCTCCCAAACTGGTTGGCAGATTTTCAAATAATTTTGAAGAAATGTTCCTTGGATGACCCTCTATCAGATTCCTTCAAGCCATGTTGATTATTCGAAAAACATGGCCGCCAAGAGGGCGGGGCTATTTTGCCTTATATGGCTATAGTGAAAACTTCTCGTTTCAGGCCGATTTTCAAATAATTTTGTAGAAATGTTCCTTAAGTGACCCACTATCAGATTCCTTGAAGCCTTGTTGATTGGTCGAAAAAATGGCCACCAGTGAGCAGGGCTATTTTGCATTATATGGCTATATAGTGAAAACTTAAAAAATCTTCTTCTCCAAAAGTGTCAGGCCAATTTTCAAATAATTTTATGGAAATGTTCCTAGGGTGACCCTCTATCAGATTCCTTCAATCAAAGTTGATTGATTGGAAACTATGGCCGCCAGGGGGCGGGGCTTATAAAGCTAAAGTGAAAAAAAAAAAAATCAGGTGAGCGATCCAGGGCCATCATGGCCCTCTTGTTTTGAAAGTTTGATGTATGTTAAATAAAAAAAAAACACAAACAAACGGTGAGCTAGTGGGCTTTATTTTTTTCTAGATCAATTTGGGAAAGCCTTATAATATGCATTTCCGTCCGTTCACATTTTCCTACAAACGACTTCTCCTCCTAAACCAATTAACCAAATTCAAAATAATTTTACAGGAATGTTTCTTGGGTGGATCTCTTTCAAACTTGTTCAAAGAATTCTATTCCATGCAGAACTTTGGCTGCCACGGCAACAAAAAAGGGGAAATTAACCAAAACTTAAAAAATCTTCTTGTCCAAAAGTACTGGCCCGATTTGAAAATTATTTTGCACAAATGTTCCTTGGGGTACCTTCTACCAAGATTGTTCAAATATTTCCGATCCATTGAAAAACATGGCCGCCAGGGTCGGAGCTTATTTCCCTTATATGTGCATTGTTAAAACTTTAAAAATCTTCTTGTCCAAAAGTACTGGCCTGATTTGGAAATTAATTTGCACAAATGTTACTTTGGGCACCCTTTGACAAGATTGTTCAAATATTTCTGATCCGTTGAAAAACATGGCCGCCAGGGGGGCGGAGCTTGTTCATAGACTCATATAGGGAAAAACCTTTAAAAATCTTCTTGTCTAAGAGTAGAGAACCATGCTTCATAGGATTCCCAAGTTACTGGGCACACATGTTCATCATGATGGCAGAAGAACAAATTTTACATTTTACAAAAAAAGAGACCGTTCTCTGTTAACCCTTTCCCACTTGTAGACGTGTTTTGACGCATATGCAGCAGACAATTTTTGTCATTACTTTTCTAAAGTTGGATGCCGTGTCGGCTACAAATGTTTGTTAGGTAAACTTATCAAAAGGATCTAAACAAAAACTCACTTTAATAGAGGTTTCCTATGTTTTTGTCCACTACTGAAAACACTTCTCTACATAATTAATGTCCACATTCCAAAAGAGGGATTGAAGTACTAAAACGCAAAATAATCCAAAAAATATTCAGTTTAAGGATTTATTATTTAATGAGGAAAAGTGCCTTTCAATACATATTTTGTTGTGTAAATTTATTCCTGTTGAATATGCCTGAACCTGTCGGACACAAAACATACTTAAAATGATGTATGTTAAACTTCAGAATAATATGATATCTAAAGCATAAAAACAAAATGTTGGGTTATTGTACTTTTGACCTTTTTCAACCATTTCGGTTTGCAGAAGTCCCTTAATTAACTGCTATCAGGTCAACTCTTTGTCAGTCTGTGTTGCAAATGCATGGAAGAGCACCATGTCCGTGACAAAACTTTTGGAGCGGGCTCGACATGTTGCCTGTGGTCATCTAGTTTTAACAACAAGAGGGCCATGATGGCCCTGGAATCGCTCACCTGATTTTTTTTTTCACTTTAGCTATATAAGCCCCGCCATCTGGCGGGCATAGTTTCCAACCAATCAACTTGGCTTTAAGGAATCTGATAAAGGGTCACCCTAGGAACATTTCTACAAAATTATTTGAAAATCAGCCCGACACTTTTGAAGGAGAAGATTTTTTAAGTTTTCACTATAGCAATAAAAGGCAAAATAGCCCCGCCCCCTGGCGGCCATGTTTTTTGACCAATCAACATGGCTTGAAGGAATCCGATAGAGGGTCATCCAAGGAACATTTCTACAAAATTATTTGAAAATCGGCCCGACACTTTTGGAGGAGAAGATTTTTTAAGTTTGCACTATAGCTATATAAGGCAAAAAAGCCCCGCCCCCCCTGGCGGCCATGATTTTCGACCAATCAACATGGCTTAAAGGAATCTGATAGCGGGTCATCCAAGGAATATTTCTACAAAATTATTTGAAAATCGGCCTGACACTTTTGGAGGAGAAGATTTTTTAAGTTTTCACTATAGCCATATAAGGCAAAAAAGCCCCGCCCCCCCTGGCGGCCATGTTTTTTGACCAATCAACATGGCTTCAAGGAATCTGATAGAGAGTCACCCAAGGAACATTTCTACAAAATAAGTTCAAAATCTGCCAACCAGTTAGGGAGAGGAAGAATTTTGAAGTTTTTTTCGTTTCGTTGCCATGGAAACCAGAATTCTACATGGATCCCAAAAATTTGAAGGAATTCTAGTGAGGTCATTGAGAGGATGCTTTCTGTGAAGTTTCATCCCAATTGACCCACCGGTTACTGAGGAGAAGATGTTGAAGATTTTTTAAGTTTGCACTATAACCATAAAAGGCAAAATAACCCCGCCCCCTGGCGGCCATGTTTTTGACTAATCAACATGGCTTGAAGGAATCTGATAGAGGGTCACCCAAGGAACATTTCTACAAATTTATTTGAAAATCGGCCTGACACTTTTGGAGAAGAAGATTTTTAAGTTTGCACTATAGCCATATAAGGAAAAATAGCCCCGCCCCCCCTGGCGGCCATGTTTTTCGACCAATCAACATGGCTTGAAGGAATCTGATAGAGGGTCACCCGAGGAACATTTCTACAAAATGATTTGAAAATCGGCCTGACACTTTCGGAGGAGAAGATTTTTCTAAGAATTTTGAAGTTTTTTCATTTCGTTGCCATGGAAACCAGAATTCTGCATGGATCCCGAAAATGTTAAGGAATTCTGGTGAGGACATTGAGAGGATGCTTTCTGTGAAGTTTCATCCCAGTTGACCCACCGGTTACAGAGGAGAAAATGTTGACGGACGACGGACATAGGGCGATCACAATAACTCACCTTGAGCACTTCGTGCACAAGTGAGCTAAAAACATGGCCCCTGGGTGTGTGGCTGTTTTGCCATATATAACTAAAGTGGAATCTTCTCCAAAAGTTTTTGGCAGATTTTCTAATAATTTTGTTAAAATGCTGGTTGGACGAGCCTCTGCGACATTCATTCTATCAATGCTGATTGAACGTAAAAACATGGCTTTCTGAAGTGTAGGGTAAGCTATTGTGATCACTCATCATGTCCATCTGTCCTTTCACATTACCAATTTCAAAATAATTTTACAGAAATGTTCCTTAAGTGGTTCTCTTTCAAACTGTTTAAATAATTGAATTATATAAAGATCTTTGGCTGCTTAAGCAACAGAAAGATGGAAAAATGCCAAAATTTAAAAAATCTTCTCCAATTACCAGTTTGCACAAATGTTCTTTAGCTGACCCTCTACCAAGATTGTTCAAATTATTCTGCTTAATTTTTAAAAAATGGCTGCCAGGGGGAAGAGCTGGATTACTTATATGTTTAAAGTCAGGTGAGCTATATAATACCATCATGGTCCTCTTGTTTTGGACAATAAAAAAATAAGAAGATGCCGAAGATGGCCAGTATCGCTCCACTTCCAATAGGCAAAAATGAAATCTCCAAACAGCCCCGTCCCCTGATGGCCATGTTTTTTTACCAATCAACATGGCTTGAAGGATTCTGATAGAGGGTCGCCCTAGAAACATCTATAAAAATATTTGAAAATCAGCCGACACTTTCGGAGGTTTTTTTTAAGTTTTCATAGGCAAAATAGCCCATCCCCTAGCGGCCATGTTTTTCAGCCAATCAAGATGGCTTGAAAGTATCTGAAATGGGTCACGCAATGAACATTTTTACAAAATTATTCGAAAAAAACGGCCCGACACTCACTACTTTTTTCTTTCTGTTGCCATGGAAACCAGAATTTTGCATGGATCTAAAACAAGAGGGCCAAGATGGCACTAAATCGATCACCTGAATGATAGTAAATTAGAAGCAAATATTTAACTGCAAATATCTGTGAAAATTTAATCAGGAGTTCAAATAAAACTGCAAGGAGTGGACACTCAGTAAAAGAAATAGTTTATCAGTAAAAGCCATTTGTATCTTGAAATCTAACAAGAACTTTAATCATAATGGAATTATAAAGTTTTGTCATTTTGCACCTTTCCTGATGCGGCTTTGCTGCCCTGTTTGTCAACGAAATCAATATGGCTTGAACAGTTTTTGTAGAGAGTCACTCAAAGAACATTTCTGCCAAATTATCTTGGAATCTGACAAATGGATTATGGAGATGGAGGTTTTTAAAGTTTGGGTATTTTTCTCAATTTCTGATGCCGCAGCAACAAAAGTTCTACATAGAATGCAAGTCTTTAAACAATTTTGAAAGAGGACCATCAAAGGAACATTCCTGTGGAGTAACGTTGAAATTGGTCGAGTGGAATGGTAGGAGTTGTCATTTGTAGCTAAAAGTTCAATTTACCCCTTTTGTGATGACGCGAGGTTGCTATGATTTTGTAATCAATCAATACGGCTTGTAAAAATCAAGTAGAGGATCACTGAAGTAGTTCCTATTCAATTTTCTTAATATCAGACGACTTAAAAAAAATGGAATTTCGAAATTTTGCCCCTTTTCTTATGCCTCCTGACTGCCATGTTTTTCAACCAAACAGTATGCCTTGAACAATCTTTGTAGAGGGTCACCCAAGGCACATTTCTACCAAACTATATTGGAATCTGACATGCAGATTCAGAGGAGAAGATTTTTAAAGTTCGGACATTTTGTCCCCTTTCTGATGCCGCAGCAACCAAAGTTCTCAATGGAATATAAATCTTTGAACAATTTGGAAGGGGGCCACCAAAGGAACATTCCTGTGAAGTTTGGATGCAATTGGTTCTGTGGTTCAGGAGATGATGTTTAAAGCTAAAAGTTAACGACGACGGACAAAAAGTGATCAGAATAGCTCACCTTGAGCCTTTGGCTCTAGGTGATCTAACAAGAGGCCCATGAGGGCCTATAGTCTACTGGCATTGATCTGGCTTGTTTCAAAAGGAACCAATATGTCATCAATATTCAAATACCATCTAAGTTTGGTGAAGATCAGATAGTAAATGGAAGCTCTATTGTGTTCACAAGCTGTATTATAGCAATTTTGACAATTTCAAGGGCCATAATCCAGCCATGCATGGGTAGATCTGGCCATTTTTTAGAAATGAACCAAACTCTCATGGATATCTAACTACTGTATAAGTTTGATTGAGATACAATAAAAAATAAGGACTGTATCTGGTTAACAAGCCCTATTATAGCAATTTTGACAATTTCAAGGGCCATAATTCAGTCATGCATGGGGCGGATCTGGCTTGTTTTCGAAAGGAATCAAGCTCTCATGGATATCTAACTACTGTTTAAGTTTGGTTGAGATACAATCAAAAGTGAAGACTATATCGTGTTAACAAGCTCTTTTATAGCAATTTTGAACATTTCAAGGGCCATAATCCAGTCATGCATGGCTGGTTTTCGAAAGGAACCGAGCTCTCATGGATATCTAACTACTGTATAAGTTTGATTGAAATACAATCAAAAGTGAAGACTATCGTGTTAACAAGAAATTGTTTACGGACGGACGGACGCACAGACAAATCGCCACGACATAAGCCCTTCTGGCCTTTGGCCACTATATTTTCAAAAGATGTCTGCTGCAGAGGCTTCAGAAAGCATCTACATGTGGGAAAGGGTTAAAAGAGGATGCGGCCTGATATGGATCTAAGAATGAGCAAAACAGCATTTAACAGAGGCAATTGTCTTAACCCTTTCTCACATACAACAGATGACTTTGAAAACAGTAACACAAACCTGAAAAATCTCCATAAAAGATGGCTTAATTGTTAATTAAAGTTGAAAACATTGTGGCCATAGGAAAAATTGCTCATCATTCACTTTTGACCACAATGTTTTCAAAAGTCATCTGCTGTTGTTGCCTCAAAATGCGTCTGCATGTGGAAAAGGGACATTCAGGAACGACGTATATCACTGCATTGTTTCAAGGGATGTTAACCAACTGTCAATGTGAATCCAAATTGCCTGTTATGGAGGCCTGATCTGACGATCACCCTTTCATGATACCTGGACAACTAGGTTGCCCTTTTGATCAATAATCAGCGCTTTTTGATTTTTTCATGCTTCATCCCACAAGGTCCGATATCACTCGATCACACTTGCAACTACATGTAGGTCAAATTCTGGAAGTCATGTCAGGCAAAAAGACATCATTTTGGTGCCACTTGATGCATCAGTATCAGTATGTCTTGCATTTACCTTGCTAGAGTTCGCCCTATTTTTTTTTACAAAATAACTAAATGGATGTTTTTGCAAGTAAAAATACAGAATGTGTGAATACAATTAGTATGGCAGAAACATCATCTCAATATGATGAACATTTGTGATTTGCCAAAGCTGGCCGATTAATGCATTCTTCATATTGACCAAGAGGATATTTGTGGCAAATTAATTAACCCACAGGCAACATGTTGTGCACGCTCCAAAGATTTTGTTAGTGCTCTTCCATGCAATTGCAACAGACTGACAAAGAGTTGACCTGATAGCAGTTCATTAACGGACTTCTGTGATACCAAAGTGGTCTTGACCTTGAACTGTAAGGAAAAGCCTGGTTCTTATGCGCGACACATCACGGTAAACATGTGTGCCCAGTAACTTTGGACTCCCATGATTGATGGTCGAGATTCGGGCCGGACAAGGTAGTCCAATCAAACAGTAATCAATTTGATCTTTGACCTCGGTGTGACCATGACATTTGAGGTACAGGCCCCGTTTCCTGTGCACAACACGTCGCCTCATCATGGTGAACGCTTGTGCCAACTTTCTTGAAAAATCTATGATGCAGGCAAGACTGATAAGACGCACGTACATACACCGAACTGCCATTGTGACAGACCGACAGCTATGTCAATCTCACACGAAATAGTCATATGAACTTTGACCTATAATTGTACCTAGAACCAAACTGGCTTCAACATGTGTGGTTAGTTCTGTCAAATTCCATTGAGGGGTACAAGTGATATGGTTCCGACATGATATAGTCGTATGACCGGTGACCCAAGCTAGTTGTAACATGTGCTCTATAAATCGTCTCAATATTGTTAATATTTGTGGCGCGTTATTTCAAAATCCTTCAAGTAGTTCAATATTTATGGCGAGTACAATATCTCATTTTGCAGTCTGGTCTAGATATCATCAAAACAAGCATTCCGACAGTTTCAATTATAACTGAGTGAACTCACAAAAGGATACCCCCCGTTGCCCTTACAAAACATATGGACAAACAGACAGACGGATATATTTCCGACCGGGATAATCTTACTTCATGCATATCCTCAGGTGCAACTGTGTAAAGTTTCATCAGAATAAGTCCAGCCATTAAGGAGGAGTTGCGCTTACAAGACATATGGACAGACAGACGGATGGGGCGATTCCTATATACCCCCCCAAAACTTTGTTTGCGCGGTGGGTATAACAATGCAGTTTCCCAGTGTTATCAAGGTTTTGACCGGACATGCCCAAATTCGGGCTTGACCGAGATATAATCAATACCAACATTCTGACTAAGTTCAAACATGCTCTAGTTAAAAATGCGGCCTCCAGTGTTTACAAGATTTTCCTTCAATTTGACCCTAGTGACCCAGTTTCGATCTGTGTCTCTAATTTGATGAAACAAACTATTACTGAAGATGATAAATACCCCCTAAACAGCACCTTGACCTACACCATAACTTAATAAGTAAAAGGGCCATAACTCTGTAAAGTAACATGCAATTGCACATCTCTCCTCTTGGTACATGTACAATTTTATTGAATTCCACCCAGTGGTTTGTAAGAAATAGGCCGAAATAGACAAAATACGGCTTCCGGCCAACGGACAGACAGACCGACACAGTGACTCATATATATCCCTTCTTCTTCGAAGGGGGTATAAATATATATGTTCTGATATTTCATTAAGATTAGATGCAAAATATTGCCTGTATAGTAGTGTTCACAAGGCAAATGTTGACGATGCAAGACGGAAAAAATGTGTTCACAATAGCTCACCTCGAGCACGAAGTGCTAAGGTGAGCTAAAAACTCAAAGCTGCTTTTTTAAAGCATAAAAAAAAAAATGTTTAATCCATTTGGCAAAATGAACATAAGTAATTTGGACCCATTTATGATCTGATAGACCAATTTGCTCAAGATCTATGACTTGTGCTCATGTGTCAAGAGAGAATTAGAAGAGGACCTCTTGTGTTCCTTCGTCGAAAAATAAACAACACGTTTCTTTTGCTCATTTGCATTTCATAAAACAAACAATCAATGTAATATATACAAAAAGGAGAGAGAGTAATATACCCTATCCCTGATATAGACAACTTTTAAAAACTATAATACGAGTCTAGTCTTCAAGGCTTAATTTCTCCTTTACCAACTATCCATCGTTTTTAAACCATGGTTTACATTTTTCATCAATGTAACCTTTTCTTCTGCCCGATGTATTCAACTAGGAAGAGTTTAAAAACAGTAAATCATTGTGTTGGTATCTGGCCAATCTGGAGCATCATTTAAATAATGTACCAAAGGAAAGCATATATAAATTTTATACAAAATAATTCATAAATTACAGAGAAAGTAATTCCTCTTTAAACCTTGGTCTATCTACCGACTGTTAATGAACACATTATCATGACCCAAGTTTCATCTCATCAAGATGCTCATGGAAATGGCGTTCACTGTGACTTGTGCTGTCTTGATGACATCTTGATCAAAAGACATACTGTAAACACATGGTTGAGAAAGGGCCATCTTCATCCACTCTCTGAAAAAGCAAGCTGTCTTGACTGGAGGTCTTATAACAACTTACAATTCACACCTCTAGTAGTCAGTATATGGGCGAGCACAAAGCCAGTAAACAGGGTACCAGCTATAACCTACACTTCAGAATGTGTTCTAATACCATACAATCTAACTTATCGCAGACTGTAAATCACAACAAATTAGTAACAAAAACTGATTCAATGTGTATTCACTAAACATGATCTTATCACAATGTATTCTTCCAGGTAGCGCTTAAAAATAACATGCCAACAATTTTGTCATTATCTTTTCATTCTATTTCTTTGTATCTGGCAAACATAGTTTTTCTAAGAGCGTCTTTATAGTTATCTGTGTCTTCTATGTTATAATTTGCTCCTCTCATTCCCAGCCCAGCTGTTGCATTTCTTCGTTCAGCCTGAAAAAATAGTTGAACATCATGTTAACAAGGATCAAGCTGTGTTCGAGTTAGTGGAATCAAATGGACATAATTCTGTGATATTTAGGTAAAGTTTCAAATTAGCATTATATTCTGCAGTTTCAAAATTCTGCCATTTCTTCTATTAAAATTGAAGAGAATTCCAGAATTGATGTAGTTTATTAATTTTGTGGTGCAGGCTTGTGCAAGAAACATTTTCTAACATAAAATGGATGTCTAAATATGCACATGCAGTGAAACAATCTTTCACACATTTGGAATATCTACACCTTGATAATCTGAAAAACAACTAGATGCTCTTTCGAAAAAAAATCCATGTCTCGTCATTGTACAATCACAGGGTCATCTACTCAATTATACACAAAGTAATAAGACTGGGTTAAATGGTCATTGAGATATTGAGTGGAAATGTCTTCGAACATAATGACCTTGTCACAGTGACCCCAAAAACAATAGAGGTCATCTACTCAATGAGACCATTCATCCAATGAAGTTTGAAGACTGTGTTTTATGGAACTCCTGTTATTGAGCGGAAAGCTCCCATCCATTATTTGACAGCTTACACCACAAAGTACACAGCCAATAAAGCAATGGGTTTCACATTACTTTTGGGCAAACTCATTTACCTGTATGGGGTTAACAATTCCCTGACTTTTCTTTCCAAGACCTTGACCTGAAGACCAACCCATCTTCTGTAACATTTTACTGCCTATGTTATCATCACCAATACCTGCCTTTGTTGGTTGTTCAAATCTGTAATAGTTAATAAGTCACAATCAGCCAAACATGTTTTGTTGCTGAAAGTTGTTTGAAATTAAGAATTGCTTTGCAGCTACTTTAAAGCAGATACTTTTATGCATGTTAATATGGATATTTAAGATATTTCTTTTAATTTAAACATAGTTCAAAATTTATATATTATTTAAAGACTCATTTGCATATAGCATGATCTGCATGAGAACACATCTTGGAGCCAAGCACTTGCTATCAATTTTACAAGATATTAATTGGACTTGGCAAGATATAAAAACCAATTTCATGACATTGATAAGGCAGTTAATGTATCAACTTTAATATAAGGGCAGTTGTGAAACTCCTCCAGTTCAAAAAAGTTTGTGAAGTATGTTGTAGCTCCGACACATCATTTACCATAAATTTGATACAGGCTTTAAAAACGTTTCTGACAAGTTTAAAATTATTGTCAGAAAATTGGATGTATAACTTTGATACAAGGTCACAATACATGTAAATCGACCAGTTGCGGCTGCCCTAAATTGTCCAAACTTTCTTTAAAAGCGTTTCTCATGTAGAATACCATATATCATTGAAAAGAGTTAATACCTCTAAGCCCGGACAAAACCGGTTTTTCAAATTCTCAACTTTTAAACAAGGTCAAAATACTTAAAATGATAAAATCAATCATTTCCTGTGCATCCTATACACATTTACAATGAATTTAAACTCAATGTCATATATTCAATGCATTTTGGTGATGGTATGAATACACTCATTTCTACGCAAACAAAGATTTTTTTAGGGACTATTTGGCTGTAGATCAGCATGACCGCCGAAGTATTTGACGTCATTTGACCTAAAAACGCTGTCAGAAAATGGGTTGAAAAACTTTGATACAGGCTTTAAAAAAAGTTGTCAGATATTATTATAAATGGGATATAGCTTTGTTTAATATGTTTCCCGTCTTCCTACAATATCTTCAAGTCCTCTGCTGCATAGGAGCAAACATTTGTCTGTATCAGGGAAAGGGTTTAACACTATGCTTACGGTTCAGGTACAGCAGGTCTCTTTCTAGGTGGTGGAGCTGTAGATCCTATTTTTTCTCTTCTCTCTTTTGCTCTATCCCTATACTGTAAAACATAATGTAAACAAGGAATTAGACAAAAATAATAAGACTAGCTAGGCCCAACATTCTATTACTACAGCAAATAGAATTCTATATAGAACAAATTTGAAAGTGGAACATCAAAGATACATCCAAGTGAAGTTTGGATGAAGTTGGCTCAATGATGTCTGGATCGTATCAAGCTAAAAGTTAACGATGATGGACAGAGAGTCATCAAATAGATCCCCTTAAGCCTTAAAGTTGAAACAAAAAGAATAAAATTGAATTACAAAGCACTTAAACCTAACTTTGATATAAGATCTAAACTGTAATAATGTTTATACATGTATTTTTTAAATCCTTACCTGCAACCCTGAGGAACCTCCACCTGATGACTGAGCCTGTCTCATTGATTCCATATTTTGCTGAAACAAGACAGATCAATGAAATTATATAAATATATGAATCACATTACTGCGTAGTAATTTTAAACATATTTATTTTACATTCAATGTGACACAAGCTTCAGCTTATATTAATTACACTCAATATCTGTTCCTGGAAACTTAATCAGTATCTGCGCTGTTTGTGTGAAAAAAAATCCCAAAAGCAGAACCCGCTCATCACAGTATTCAAACCCAGGACCTTTGGTATGAGAGGCAGACACTCTACAGCTGCACCACTGTCACTGTGTAGTTGCTTTTTACATTATCCATAAACAAATAATCTACAGCAGATGATTTTGAAAACACTTAGGCAAAATTACAGAAAACTCACAACATTGAGGCAAAAGTAGTAAATGCTAATAAGACCAATTTCTCTTTATATCCTAACAATTTCAAAATTGTCGTCATTTGGAATGGGGGATAAACCGTTAAATTAGTATAATCTACCGTTATTTTCGTTTTTATAATATATTTTTTAAATTATAAAATAAACTTTTGTCTAGAGCTGGGCATAATTGTGGTTTAAAGAACTCATCTAACCACCTACCTTGTGTAAATTTGACATTTGAGTGTGTTTGGTAAGCTGATCTTTACTCTGGAACTGCCGTTTACAGAGAAGACAAGCCATTTTATTTAAGTCGAGAAGTTTTGTCTCATCAAACACTTTTTCTCCCGGAGAACCGTCTTCGTCTTCATCATCCGAATCCCCACCATAGGAGGCTACTAGACCAGCTTTTAACCCGTCGGAGGTTTCACTGCCACCCTAAAAATAAGAAAAGCTTACTTTGTAATGAAAGTAGCGCCAATAAATACTAGGTGTTTGTCAAACACATAATCTCTGGGCAGCAACAAAGATTTTTTTTATAAAGTAGTTCAATGTCAACAAATACACATGCAAAGTATGATAGTAAGTCCCACAGGTAAAACCGTATGGCCAGAATTATCAGACAGGACAATAAATAATACCCCCCCCCCTTTTTTTTTTTAATTTACACCTAAACATTTTTATAATGTTGCATATGAAGTTGAACCCATTTCTTGGAAAAGATACTTTTTGTTTTTGTGTGAATAGTGTATATCCAAGTCAGCTTGTGCAGCCAGACAACAATCTGATAAAGATTTACATAGTTCACATATTACTAAGATAGCTTGTCGGAAGCTTCCATCAATTTGTGTCGATTCTTTAAATACTTCAGTTGATGAACAAAATAATGTGAAACTTAAATGTTCAGGAATGCTAACTTATACCTTTTCCCTTAAATAGGCTGATATCAGTTCTTATTTTGATTCATAACTAATTAAATTTATACTTACAAGAGGGGGAGGTGGGGGCATCAACTTCTTATCCTCTCCAGGAGTGTTTTTCTAAAATACATAAAAAAACCTCATATTATTAATAATTTAAAACTTTGAAACAGCTTTAATTCCAAAATAAGCAGTTCATGCATAGTTTGCATTACTGTAATCCTGTCTGGCTGGCCTTGTGATGAAGGAATATACTTCAGGAGTGGGCCATCCAAGGTTTGGATCCCAGTAGCAACAGAGGGGTCCATTCTGATATGTACCGTTAACGAGCTGCAAGCTAATTAAATTATGGTACAAAATGCCTGCATGGTGCCTGGCAAAAAGGATTGAAATGTGGTCAGAAATTATTAGCTCTTTGAAAAGGAATGCCACTATAAACTAGAAATACTGTGAGCAAAGCTCACTGAAGAATACCCCCCGCTCCCCTTGGAAGAGTCCGAGGCGTGTGATCTTCCTTCATGCATATCTACATATGATGTGTAACCTTCATGTAAAGTTTGAACCAAATCCATTGAGCCGTTTAGGAGGAGTAGTGCTTACAAGAAATGTGGAGGTATGTGCACAGGAGTCCCTCGCAGATAACCTCTAAGTTAAATTATCTCCCCTTGGAAGAGTCCGAGGCGAGTGATCTTCCTTCATGCATATCTACATATGATGTGTAACCTTCATGTAAAGTTTGAACCAAATCCATTGAGCCGTTTAGGAGGAGTAGTGCTTACAAGAAATGTGGAGGTATGTGCACAGGAGTCCCTCGCAGATAACCTCTAAGTTGAATTATCTCCCCTTGGAAGAGTCCGAGGCGTGTGATCTTCCTTCATGCATATCTACATATGATGTGTAACCTTCATGTAAAGTTTGAACCAAATCCATTGAGCCGTTTAGGAGGAGTAGTGCTTACAAGAAATGTGGAGGTATGTGCACAGGAGTCCCTCGCAGATAACCTCTAAGTTAAATTATCTCCCCTTGGAAGAGTCCGAGGCGTGTGATCTTCCTTCATGCATATCTACATATGATGTGTAACCTTCATGTAAAGTTTGAACCAAATCCATTGAGCCGTTTAGGAGGAGTAGTGCTTACAAGAAATGTGGAGGTATGTGCACAGGAGTCCCTCGCAGATAACCTCTAAGTTAAATTATCTCCCCTTGGAAGAGTCCGAGGCGTGTGATCTTCCTTCATGCATATCTACATATGATGTGTAACCTTCATGTAAAGTTTGAACCAAATCCATTGAGCCGTTTGGGAGGAGTAGTGCTTACAAGAAATGTGGACATACGGACAGACAGACAGACAGACAGACGGACAGACAGACGGACAGACAGACGGACAGACGGACGGACAGACAGGGTGATTCCTATATACCCCCCCAAACTTTGTTTGCCGGGGGGTATAACAAGAGGGCCATGATGGCCCTTGAATCGCTGACCTGATTTTTTATTTTTTTTCACTTTAGCTATATAAGCCCGCCCCCTGGCAGCCATAGTTTCCGACCAATCAACTTGGCTTGAAGGAATCTGATAGAGGGTCACTCTAGGAACATTTCTACAAAATTATTTGAAAATCGGCCAGATACTTTTGGAGGAGAAGATTTTTTAAGTTTTCACTATAGCCATATAATGCAAAATAGCCCTGCCCACTGGCGTCCATGTTTTTGACCAATCAACATGGCTTGAAGGAATCTGAAAGTGGGTCATCCAAGGAACATTTCTACAAAATTATTTGAGAATCGGGCTGACACTTTTGGAGGAGAAGATTTTTTAAGTTTGCACTATAGCCATATAAGGCAAAATAGCCCCGCCCCCCTGTTATTTGAAAATCTGCCAAGCAGTTTGGGAGATGAAGAATTTTGAAGTTTTTTTCGTTTCGTTGCCATGGAAACCAGAATTCTGCATGGATCCCAAAAATTTGAAGGAATTCTGGTGAGATCATTGAGAAGATGCTTTCTGTGAAGTTTTATCCCAATTGACCCACTGGTTACTGAGGAGAAGATGTTGAAGATTTTTTAAGTTTTCACTTTGGCCATATAAGGCAAAATAGCCCCCGCCCCCTGGCGGCCATGTTTTTCGACCAATCAACATTGCTTGAAGGAATCTGATAGAGGGTCACCAAAGGAACATTTCTACAAAATTATTTGAAAATCGGCCCGACACTTATGGAGGAGAAGATTTTTTAAGTTTTCAATATAGCCATAAAAGGCAAAATAGCCCCGCCCCCTGGCGGCCATGTTTTTTGACCAATCAACATGGCTTGAAGGAATCTGATAGAGGATCACCCAAGGAACATTTCTACAAAATTATTTGAAAATCGGCCTGACATTTCTGGTGGAGAAGATTTTTTAAGTTTGCACTATAGCCATATAAGGCAAAATAGCCCGCCCCCCCCCTGGCGGCCATGTTTTTCGACCAATCAACATGGCTTGAAGGGATCTGATAGAGGGTCACCCAAGGAACATTTCTACAAAATTATTTGAAAATTGGCCTTACACTTTCGGAGGAGAAGATTTTTTAAGTTTTCACTATAGCCATATAAGGCAAAATAGCCCACCTGTAGAAGCATTTGGACACATCTGTAGCAGACAACTTTTGAAATCGTTGTGGCAAAACAAGAAATTGCCCACAATGAGCAATTTCTACTTTTACCACAATATTTTCATATTTATTCAGTAAATATTCTTTCATTTATAGAAAGTTTCCATATTTTTGTCTACAATTGTTCGAAGTCGTCTGCTGCGGATTTGTTGTATGTGGGAAAGGGTTAAAGGAGATCAAATATTATACTGTACTACTAATATCCTATGACAATGAATGTTAACATGGTATTTACCGCTTTCTCTAAAATAGCAAAACCCGCATCAGCAGTGGCAGATTCTTTCCTCCCTAACATGTTTGGCAAGTTTATCCTTCTCATCCCATCTTTTACAGCCTCTTTTTGCGCATTCATCGATTTGGCCCATTTCTCCATATCCTATGGTATAAGAAAATGATCCAATTAACTCTATAATCATTTATTGTTCCGTTATTGTATATGGGAAAGGGAGAAACCTTGATGGGAAGGAATCAAACATTTCTTCAACAATTGTTTTGTATGTTTCTTTGACTTGCAGAAAGTTAGGCAGTCAATATTTTCATGAAAAGTTCATTACAAGCCATTTCTCCATATCCATAATAAGTTTCTACAACAGTAATAAAGGTGTTCTAAAACCGTGACATTTTTCAAATTTGCCATCAATTGATGCACAAAAAAACTTCTATACAAAACCACTTTTACAAAAAATGTGGAACATTCAAATTCTATAATTATGCTTATTTTTCTTCAAATATTTTACCTTGGCTATCTTTTTGGCAACTTTAACTTTTTCTCTTTTCTCTTTTGTATCTTTCTTGTCCTCTTTTCCATCAGTTTTGTCAGATTTGTTGAAATCCTCATAGTCTGTTGGTGCAGGTAAATAGGTCGACTGTTCAGAGTCCCAGTACAAGAACTGGCCTGTGTTACCATTGTAGTAGTACTGTAAGTAATACATCATTCTTTTAATGAAATCATGTCTTCAGTTGGCGATTCAAATTATAACAAGAGTACCGCAAACGGTACATAATACGCCCTCAGGAACTTCTTTGTAAGTTTCCACTTTTTGATATATTGTTTGTTTGTAAAAAGTTAATAAAGTCGTTCAGGAATAAGTTGTTAAAGAATAATGGGAAACTATGAACAAGAGGGCCATGATGGCCCTATATCGCTCACCTGATTTAATAGAACTTCAATAGTTTTTACTCTATACATATAAGGAAAACAAGCAACCGGATCGGATTTATTTGATCAACCTTGGTAGAAGGTCACCCAAGAAGCATTTGTGCCAATTTTTTTTTAAATCAGGCAGGTGCTTTTGGACAAGAAGTTTCTTAAAGATTTTACAATGCACATATAAGGAAAACAAGCCCCGCCCCGTTGCGGCCATGTTTTTCAACGGATCGGAAATAATTAAACAATCTTCATAGAGGGTGCCCTTAGGAACATAAATTAAATTCTTTGAACAACATTGAAAGGGGACCACCTTAGGACCATTTCTGTGAAGTTATTTTGAAACCTGGCCAGTACTTTTGGACAAGAAGATTTTTACAATGCACATATAACGAAAACAAGCCCCACCCCCTTGTGGCCATGTTTTTCAACGGATCGAAAATATTTGAACAAGCTTGGTAGGGGGTGCCCCATGGAACATTTGTGCAAAATAATTTTTAAATCGGGCCAACACTTATGAACAAGAAGATTTTTTAAGATTTGGCAATTTTCCCCTTTTCTGATGCTGCAGCAACCAAAGTTCTACTTGGAATGAAATTCTTTGAACAACTTTGAAAGGGGACCACCTAAGAACCATTTCTGTGAAATTATTTTGAAATCTGGCCAGTACTTTTGAACAAGAAGATTTTTTAAAGTTTTAACAATGCACATATAAGGAAAACAAGGCCCGCCCCCTTGTGGCCATGTTTTTCAACGGATCGGAAATATTTGAACAATCTTGGTAGAGGGTACCCTAAGGAACATTTGTGCAAAATAATTTTTAAATCAGGCCAGCACATTTGGACAAGAAGATTTTTTAAGATTTGGCAATTTTCTCGTTTTCTGATGCCGCAACAGCCAAAGTTCTACTTGGAATTAAATTCTTTGAACAACTTTGAAAGGGGACCACCTAAGGACCATTCCTGTGAAGTTATTTTGAAATCTGTCCATTGGTTTAATAAAAGAAGTCATTTGTAGGAAATTGTTAACAGACGGACGGACGGACAGACGACGACGACGCCGGACATTCAGTGATCACAAAAGCTCACCTTGCACTTTGTGCATAGGTGAGCTAAAAATGCATAACTCATGCAGAAATTGACACATATTCTAAGACCAAAAAGGGGCATAACTCATTCAAAAATTGACGAAATCCGAGGAAATGTGAACTTGATCTGTGATACATGATTACAAAGCCATATATACAAAATTTCAGGTCAATAGCTCAAAGTATGTAGAAAAAAATTGTGGAAAACCAATATTCTAAGTCCAAAAAGGGGCATAACTCATTTAAAAATTGACGAAATTCGATGAAATGTGAACTTGATCTGTGACACTTGATTACAAAGCCATATACATAATTTCAGCTCAATACATCGAAAGCATGTAGAACAAAAGTGTGGAAAACAAATATTCTAAGTCCAAAAAGGGGCATAACTCATTCAAAAATTGACGAAATCCCAGGAAATATGAACTTGATCTGTGACACATCACTACAAAGCCTTAAACAAATTTCAGCTCAATAGCTCAAAGTATGTAAGAAAAAAGTGCGGAAAACCCGAAAGGACGGAAGGAGGGACATGATCATACCATAAAAGTTATACGTACCGTTTTTAAGAAACGGTCGTATAAAAACAGATGGAAAGGTCAGTGAATGTCATTGGTCATGAAAAAATTGACATTATAAGGCTTTCGCAGAATCACATCATGTCTTCTGTTTGATTGTGACTTTTGCCAAAAAGACACATAATTATATATTCCGAAATGTTTTACCCTTAAACAATTTTTATGTGATGTTATGTGATGCACCAAGATTATATTTAATCTTTTTCAAAATATAGGGAATCTACAGCAGATATTTACTTTAAAAATCTTCTAACAAATGAAGTAAATATATATAAATGAAATTATATTTATTGAATAAGTTTGAAAATGTTGTGGCAAATGGTAAAATTGCTCTTCATGAGCAATTATACTTTTGCCACAATATTTATAAGAGGCATCTGCTACAGATGTGTCTGCAGATGGGAAAGGGTTAACCTTACACATATGTCTTCTCACTAATCAATTCAATAATATAGATTTACAAAATTAATGAAAGATCTACAAATAATGGCTTTCATTTTAATCATCTTTTCTTATTTTAAAAGATCAACAAAACACGGAATTAACTAATGTTTATCCATATGAAGACGATAACTCCAATAGCTGATAAAGTATAATGTGTTGTAAAATATGTTTTATTATTACCTGTGAATTAGCATCATAGTAGAGTGTGGTTACAGGATCGTAGTAATATCCAGAAGATTCATCAAACTGATACAAGGACACATCTGGTGGGGCTGTCAAACAGATATTAAAATAAGACAAAATGAAAAACAAGTCAAGAGGACTATGCTCACCTGATTTAATATAATTAGTGCCAAACTATTTTGAAAACAGACCCATGCTTTTGAAAAGATTTTATTTTCTTCTCTCTTTATATATATACATGTATATTGCTAATGTCCAATAAGTGTGTGAAGTTTCAAAGCAATAGCATCTTTGGCTTTTGAGAAAAAGCCTTGCATGCAAACCTTTAACCAAAGTTGCAACGCCGACGCACAAGTGACTGTAATAGCTATCATATTCATCGAATAGTCAACTAAAAAGGAAAACAAACAGTGATGTTTTCGAAGGAACATATGCGTTGCCCTACAAATTAAGTCCATTAAGGAGAGACAATGGAGAATTGATCCATGTGTACCCTGGAAGGCAAGACACAATATTATAAAC
Organism: Serripes groenlandicus; assembly: GCA_031761405.1. Lineage (NCBI taxonomy): Eukaryota > Metazoa > Mollusca > Bivalvia > Cardiida > Cardiidae > Serripes > Serripes groenlandicus. The sequence goes on from JASEVX010000014.1 coordinate 17,434,958, forward strand.
TGCAGAGATGTCAAAAATCTAGCAAAGCATATATAAAACCATATATATTTGTCAGGTAAAAGTTTAAAATTTGTAACAAGAAAACACAAAGAGTGTGCAAAGGAACATATGTGTAACTTGTCAATGAGAAATAACTATACCCAATGTCAAATTGTGATCAGACCGATGCCTGAGAAGTACCATACTTATACAGGCAACAAACAAAATACAACTATATTTTTGAACTGGACCACAAAATAAATCAGTCTTTTCATTTTGACTTACGATATTTGGTCGATTCTAATGAGCTCTCTGGTTGATCTTGCGTTTTTTGTTTCCATTCCTGGGCTTGATGTGCTAGTCTTTCTTCTTTTGTCATTTCAGCAATCTTTTTCTGCTTCTGTACCTGTAAAAATAATAATACTATCACTAATTTGGAAATCCAAAATAATCAATTCAAAGTGATATAACTCTAGAATACCCTAATTGATATAGCTAAAAATCATGTGCAGTTCATGATAATCCTGAGAACAAGTTTCTTTAAAACATCTTTAAAATTGATGTAGATTTCCCCCAAAATGTTGATCGATTAAAGTTCAATGCCATTTACACCAGTTTTTCAGTTATATCATGACGACTAATTCATCTAGTTGGAGACCCCAATTGATTTTGTCACATTGACTTTTGACAATCATGGGAAAAGAATCAATATTCAGGTGGGGGATAGTAACCGACTGAGCTCTTGTGACTCGACTTTGCAAAGTCAAAATGTCATACTGCAAAATTAACCTACCATCTATAGACATGCTTCCCGTAGACCTCAATATAACAAGCAGAAGCTATACTGAATACTGTACTAAACCATATAACCATGCATCTCTGTGCTTAATCTTTCCACGGATGTTCAACAATTCTTAAAATTTCTGTAGAATTGGAAGACTCAGAATATATATCTGATCTGAATAATCATTAATTTCAAATAAGGTTTTTTGCTTTTCCTGTGGCATGGTTAATATGACGAAATGAATAATTCTTACTTGTTTCTGGTAATTTTTGGCAGCCTGTGCCTGTTGTATTGCAGCTTGAGCTACTGCTGCTGCAGCATTGGTCGCATCTGTAATACAAGCGGTTAGGTTTAAGAAAAAAAAAATTTCATTTCGTACCCGATTACTTTTATATGGTCATTGTTCGTCTCAAATTCAATGTTATGTGTTCATTACAACAGCAGCAAAAAAGTTGGTAAAGAGATAGCAATATGGATGTTTTAGTTTGAGATGTTTTTTACTTTACATATCTCAAAGCTTATATCAGCTATGGCATGGTTATAAGTACAAATGAAAATATGTATTTATAGGCAACACAGCTTTTTAAGGAATTACTTTTATTTCAATGTTACCTATATTGCCTATCAACAAGACATGCTCTAACAATTGATGTTTTAAATATGATTATAACATATCTAAATGAATGGAAAAACAATGACAAAATATTTGTTATTCCAAAACCTTATAACTACTGTAAATATAAATTACTATAATTAGGAACTATTATGTGAACAAGTGAGCACCAAGAAACATGTGTCGCCTGCCAATGATCAATTACTATAACAAGACCTCTGGCTAAGGGTGTCTCGCCCTTCTAAGAAAATCAGATATTTTAAAAATGGTATCACTATGCAAAAAGAAAGTAGTTGATAAAATGTGAAAAAGTAAGTGTCTGTCAACGCATTGTTATCAACATGTCATGATAAATAATAAACTCACTACATGTGTATATATCTTAATATATTATTACCTAACAAAGGTCAAGTTCTGCACAATTATGACGTTGACCCTGAAAATTTTGACGTTGACAGATGTCCCATGACCAAACAATACATCTGACAAAGTTTCAGAAAAATTCAAGCAGAGGTTGCCGAGATATAAGAAAGGTTAAGTTTTGAGGTTATGTTACCTAACAAAGGTCAAGTTCTGCACAATTATGACCTTGACCCTGAAAATTTAGACGTTGACAGATGTCCCATGACCAAACAATAGATCTGACAAAGTTTCAGAAAAATTCCAGCAGGGGTTGCTGAGATATAAGAAAGGGTCAAGTTCTGCACAATTATGACCTTGACCCTGAAAATTATGACGTTGACAGATGTATCATGACCAAACAATACATCTGACAATGTTTCAGAACAAGAGCTGTCGGAGGACAGCGTGCTCGACTATTCCACCGCTTATTTAAGTTACTGAGATAATGGACTCTAATGTAGTTGCATGCAAAACATTAACCACAATATCTTAAAGGGTGATAATTTGCATTATATGCAGGATAGAGTTATTTAACTTGATTATTTTAATAGGTGTGATGGTTAGGAAGGCAATGGAATGCATCAAGTAGTTAATAAGATATGGACTCTTAATGTAGTTGCACGCAAACCTTTAACCATAATTTCTAAGTAAAAAAACGGCAACAATTTGCACCATATGCAGGATAGAGTTATCTTAATTGGTTGTGTTTATAGTTGTGAAATTGGGAAAGGTTGTATAAAGTTTCAATACAATGCTTCAAGTTGTTAATGAGATTACACTCTAAATGCAAAACTTAATCCAGAATTTCCAAGTCCAAAAAGGGCCATAACTTGCATAAAATGCTGGATAGTTATTGTACTTGATTGTTTACATAGGTGTGATGATTGGGAAGGGCTGTATAAAGTTCAATGCAATGCATGAAGTAGTTACTAAGATATGGTCTCTTAATGTAGTTGCATGCAAAACTTTAACCAGAATTTATAAGTCCAAAAAGGGCCATAACTTGAATAAAATGCAGGATAGAGTTATTTAACTTGAAAATCAACATAGGTGTGATAGTTGGATAGGGTTGAATAAAGTTTCAAAGCAATGCATGAAGTAAATACTAGGATATCGACTCTTAATGTAGTTGCATGCAAAACTTTAACCAAATTTCTAGTTAAAAAAATGGTCATTAATTGCAAAATATACTGGATAGAGATATATACTTGATTGTTTACATAGGTGTGATGGTTGGGAAGGGTTGTATAAAGTTTCAATGCAATGCATCAAGTAGTTACTAAGAGATGGTCTCTTAATGTAGTTGTACGCAAAACTTTAACCAGAATTTCTAAGTAAAAAAAGGGCCATAACTTGCATAAAATGCAGGATAGAGTTATCATACTTGATAATCTACATAAGTGTGATAATTGGGTAGCGTTGTATAAAGTTTCAACGCAATGCATCTAGTAAATACTGAGATATGGACTCTTAATTTAGTTGCATGCAATACTTTAACCAGAATTTCTAAGTAAAAAAAGGGCCATAACTTGCATAAAATGCAGGATAGAGTTATCTAACTTGATAATCTACACAGGTGTGATAGTTGGGTCTAAGGGTTGTAGAAAGTTTCAATGCAATGCATCAGGTAAATACAGAGATATGGACTCTTAATTTAGTTGCACACAAAACTTTAACCAGAATTTCTAAGTACAAAAAGGGCCATAACTTGCATAAAATGTAGGATAGTTATCTAACTTGATAATCTACACAGGTGTGATGCTTGGGTAGGGTTGTATAAAGTTTCAATGCAATGCATCAAGTAAATACGGAGATATGGACTCTTAATTTAGTTGCACGCAAAACTTTAACCAGAATTTCTAAGTAAAAAAAGGGCCATAACTTGCATAAAATGCAGGATAGAGTTATCTGACTTAATAATCTACACAGGTGTGATAGTTGGGTAGGGTTATAGAAAGTTTCAATGGAATGCATCAGGTAAATACAGAGATATGGACTCTTAATTTAGTTGCACGCAAAACGTTAACCAGAATTTCTAAGTAAAAAAAGGGCCATAATTTGCATAAAATGCAGGATAGAGTTATCTAACTTGATAATCTACACAGGTGTGATAGTTAGGTAGGGTTGTAGAAAGTTGCAATGGAATGCATCAGGTAAATACAGAGATATGGACTCTTAATTTAGTTGCACGCAAAACTTTAACCAGAATTTCTAGGTAAAACAAGAGTTGTCGGAGGACAATATAGCTCGCCTATCAGGGCCATCGTCTATCAGTGCCTACTTCAGAACAGTTATAGCATTAGGTAAAGTCACACAGTATCACCTATTGCAAGATAATACACCTTTTCAATACTTCCATGCAAATGTTAACCAAGTCCATACAGGCCTTTTAAATCTGTAAATTGGTTTATATACGATGTATGCCAATAGTGAACATAATACCGAAGACTTACAGTATCAGTATCAGATAAAACCACACACTATTATTTATTGCAAGATATCACAAATTTTCAATACTTGCATGCAAATCTTAACCTGGCAACGCTGATACCAACGCCATACAAGGTCCCCTAATGATCCTGAATAAGTGTGTGAAGTTTGAAAGCAACAGCATACACAGTGTCTGAGAAAAGGCCTTGCACGCAAAGGTTTGACCAAAATACTAAGTCGAAAAAGGGGCACAATTCAGTCAAAATCCATTCCAGAGTTATGGGACTTGACATACAAGGTCCCCTAATGACCCTGAATAAGTGTGTGAAGTTTGAAAGCAACAGCATACACAGTGTCTGAGAAAAGGCCTTGCACGCAAAGGTTTGACCAAATTTCTAAGTCCAAAAAGGGGCACAATTCAGTCAAAATCCATTCCAGAGTTATGTGACTTGACATACAAGGTCCCCTAATGATCCTGAATAAGTGTGTGAAGTTTCAAAGCAACAGCATACACAGTGTCTGAGAAAAGACCTTGCACGCAGAGGTTTGACCAAAATTCTAAGTCGAAAAAGGGGCACATATCAGTCAAAATCCATTCCAGAGTTATGGGACTTGACATACAAGGTCCCCTAATGATCCTGAATAAGTGTGTGAAGTTTCAAAGCAACAGCATACACAGTGTCTGAGAAAAGGCCTTGCACGCAAAGGTTTGACCAAATTTCTAAGTCGAAAAAGGGGCACATATCAGTCAAAATCCATTCCAGAGTTATGGGACTTGACATACAAGGTCCCCTAATGACCCTGAATAAGTGTGTGAAGTTTGAAAGCAACAGCATACACAGTGTCTGAGAAAAGGCCTTGCACGCAAAGGTTTGACCCTATTTCTAAGTCGAAAAAGGGGCACAATTCAGTCAAAATCCATTCCAGAGTTATGGGACTTGACATACAAGGTCCCCTAATGATCCTGAATAAGTGTGTGAAGTTTCAAAGCAACAGCATACACAGTGTCTGAGAATAGGCCTTGCACGCAGAGGTTTGACCAAAATTCTAAGTCGAAAAAAGGGGCACAATTCAGTCAAAATCCATTCCAGAGTTATGGGACTTGACATACAAGGTCCCCTAATGATCCTGAATAAGTGTGTGAAGTTTCAAAGCAACAGCATACACAGTGTCTGAGAAAAGGCCTTGCACGCAAAGGTTTGACCAAATTTCTAAGTCGAAAAAGGGGCACATATCAGTCAAAATCCATTCCAGAGTTATGGGACTTGACATACAAGGTCCCCTAATGATCCTGAATAAGGGTGTGAAGTTTCAAAGCAACAGCATACACAGTGTCTGAGAAAAGGCCTTGCACGCAAAGGTTTGACCAAATTTCTAAGTCGAAAAAGGGGCACAATTCAGTCAAAATCCATTCCAGAGTTATGGGACTTGACATACAAGGTCCCCTAATGACCCTGAATAAGTGTGTGAAGTTTCAAAGCAACAGCATACACAGTGTCTGAGAAAAGGCCTTGCACGCAAAGGTTTGACCAAATTTCTAAGTCGAAAAAGGGGCACAATTCAGTCAAAATCCATTCCAGAGTTATGGGACTTGACATACAAGGTCCCCTAATGATCCTGAATAAGTGTGTGAAGTTTCAAAGCAACAGCATACACAGTGTCTGAGAAAAGGCCTTGCACGCAAAGGTTTGACCAAGCTGGCAACGCGGACGCCAACGTGATAACATAAGCTCCCCTATTTCTTCGAATAGGCGAGCTAAAAAGGGCCATAACTTGCATAAAATGCAGGATAGAGTTATCTAACTTGATAATCTACATAGGTGTGATGCTTAGGTATGGTTGTATAAAGTTTCAATGCAATGCATCAAGTAAATACTGAGATATGGACTCTTAATTTAGTTGCACGCAAAACTTTAACCAGAATTTCTAAGTAAAAAAAGGGCCATAACTTGCATAAAATGCAGGATAGAGTTATCTAACTTGATAATCTACATAGGTGTGATGCTTGGGTAGGGTTGTATTAAGTTTCAATGCAATGCATCAAGTAAATACTGAGATATGGACTCTTAATTTAGTTGCACGCAAAACTTTAACCAGAATTTCTAAGTAAAAAAGGGCCATAACTTGCATAAAATGCAAGATAGAGTTATCTAACTTGATAATCTACATAGGTGTGATAGTTTAGTAGGGTTGTAGAAAGTTTCAATGCAATACATGTAGTATTTAAGTACTTGCATGCAAAACCTTAACCAAAGTGTGACGTGGACGCCGACGCCAGGGTGAGTAGTATAGCTCTCATATTCTTCGAATAGTCGAGCTAAAAATTCAAGCAGAGGTTGCTGAGATGTAAGAAAGGTTAAGTTGACAGATGTCCCATGACCAAACAATACATCTGACAAAGTTTCAGAAAAATTCAAGCAGGGGTTGCTGAGATATAAGAAAGGTTAAGTTTTGAGGTTAAGTTACCTAACAAAGGTCAAGTTCTGCACAATTATGACCTTGACCCTGAACATTTTGACATTGACAGATGTCCCATGACCAAACAATACAGCTAACAAAGTTTCAGAAAAATTCAAGCAGGGGTTGCCGAGATATAGCTATTTGTAAAAGCGGCCGCCGTCGCTGGAAAAGTGACTGCTATGTCTCACTCCTCTATCGTGGGCGAGACAATAAATGTAGTCCAAGCTTGACAGACTGTCAATGGTTCCTTATTGTCCCCCTGACCTATACAACAATTACAAAGTGTTGACCATTTCACCTTATTTAATATAAAATCTTTTCTTACTTGTGGAAGTACTAGAGATGGCTGTGCTGGTAGTTGTGACAGTTGGTGTAGAGACTGTGGCTGTAGATGTGGTTTCATAATAACTGGAGTAATCATAGCTCTGTCCATCATAATACTGTCCTGAATAGTAGCTTGACTGATCATATCCAGTCGGGCTGTAATCATAACCTTGATAGTACTCTGATGTTGGCGTCTGGTCCCATGTCTATTAATAAAGAAGGGCACTAGATTAAGATTCATAAACATAAAAAAAAATCTCATTCACTCGTTACACAGCTTAGGTCAATAAATCACAAAGCTTTCTGATCAATGGTATAAGTATCACTCATATTACCATACAAATAACTTGTTACTTGTTACATATTAAAGTAGAGAGGTCCACACAAGTATGTGTTTTGATGATAATGGGTTTGCAGTCTAAACAAGAGGGCCAAGATGGCCCTAAATCGATCACCTGAATAATAGTAAATTAGAAGCAAATATTTAACTGCAAAAACTGATCAGGAGTTCAAATGAAACTGCAAGGAGTGGACACTCAGTTAAAGAAATAATTTATCAGTAAAAGCCATTTGTATCTTGAAATCTAACAAGAACTTTAATAAGAATGGTATTATAAAGTTTTGTCATTTTGCACCTTTCCTGATGCCGCTTTGCTGCCCTGTTTGTCAAAAAAATCGATATGGCTTGAACAGTTTTTGAAGAGAGTCACCCAAAGAACATTTCTGCCAAATTATCTTGGAATCTGACAAATGGATTATGGAGATGGAGGTTTTTAAAGTTTGGGTATTTTTCTCAAGCCGCAGCAACAAAAGTTCTACACAGAATGCAAGTCTTAGAACAATTTTGAAAGAGGACCATCAAAGGAACATTCCTGTGTAGTAACGTTGAAATTGGTCAAGCGAAATGGTAGGAGTTGTCATTTGTAGCTAAAAGTTTAATTTACCCCTTTTGTGATGACGCGAGGTTGCTATGATTTTGTAACTAATCAATACGGCCTGAACAAATTAAGTAGAGGATCACTGAAGTAAGATTCCAATTCAATTTTCTTAATATCAGACAAGAACTTAAAACAAGAGCACCGCGTATGGCACAGACGCTCTACTGATAGAAAACAGAAAAAAAAGCTGAGCTGAACAAAAAACCTTAACCGGACGACCAATACACCAGGGTCACGACAATAGCTCGTTTTTTCAAAAGTCGAGCTAAAAATGGAATTCCCAAGTTTTGTCATTTTGCCCCTTTCCTGATATCTCCTGACTGCCATGTTTTTAAACCAAACAGTATGCCTTGAACATTCTTTGTAGAGGGTCACTCAAGGAACATTTCTACCAAACTATAGTGGAATCTGACATGCAGATTCAGAGGAGAATTTTTTTAAAGTTTGGACATTTTGCCCCCTTTCTGATGCCGCAGCAACCAAAGTTCTCAATTGAATTTAAATCTTGAACAATTTCGAAAGAGGGCCACCAAACGAACATTCCTGTGAATTTGGATGAAATTGGTCCTGTGGTTTAGGAGGAGTTGATGTTTAAAGCTTTAAGTTAACTACAGACGACGGACAAAAAGTGATCAGAATAGCTCACCTCGAGCCTTTGGCTCTAGGTGATCTAAAAATGGTCTTCGTGTTGACTGAAATAAGGCACTATCAAAGAAAAGCAATGCTCATACAATATGGGCTTGATTGTTATATCAAAACATTAACATTTTGCCAACATCGCTGTCAAGTCAACACCAGGATGACCTAATCTCTGGAAGGAAAAAGGCCTGCAAGCTAAACCATTTTATGCAAAATTCATTTTTTCTTAGTACCAATTTGCAACTAGTTATGTTTGCGGCCATACATTTTTATATTAAATGTGCAAAACAGCCAAAACCATGTAAAATTAATTAACAAACCTGCTGCTGAGAAGCTGCTGCTATTGTTGCAATTCTGAAATGGACAAAAGTGTGGTCTTGCTATATTACATAATGTCACATCTCTTTTGTTACTTTTCAATAAAGGTCATATAATATAAGGGCTGTTCCAGAAAAAAATGTCTGGGGGGGGAGGAACGACAAGCTATTTAAATTCTGTGGGTGGGGGGTATTTTTTAAATAAAATTCTCTAGGTAGTGGGCAAAAGATGTATTTTAATTCAGTGGGTGGTCGGTTTTTTTACTGTATAAAAAAACCGTAATAAATTCGGCAGGAATTCAATGTCGAGCGTTTTCTAATTTTTAATTGTTGGATACGAGATCGCATTTACTGTATCAGCTCGCTAATAAATATTGGTGATAATGACGCTTCAGTGATTTTTACGACACCGGACACCGGTTACAAGATGGCTTGAAATACAGGTTAAGCGGCGAAAGTCTCGGTAAAATCAAATTCAAATTTGTATACAGATGCGTAAAGATGTTTATGCTTAATTTAGCTGTTTTGAAATTCAGTGGCTACAGAGGATGCTGAAAATCGTTCTTTGCCACGGTTTACGGCAGTTCAAATCTGTATAGACAAAAATGACAAATTCGTATAGACTTTCGCTGTAACGGAAATACATGTTCATTATTTCATCTAGTCCAAATTACATTTTGTGGATTTCTCCATACTAGACCAGTTTGCCACACTATTATTTAGCATTGGCATATCCGTTACAAACTTGGCCTCATATTTCAGCCAATTGTATTATAAATATGATTGATTCGAGTTTAACGCCGTTTATCAGTTATATCACGACAGCCAGTTACCTACTACACTGGAATGTGGATAATTCGCGCACGGGTACAACGCGATATTCAGTAGAACACAATGGCAACTTGGCTCCCGTTGCAATCTTGAAAAAAGAGCCTATTTTCCTATTTAATTTGAAAATTGAACCCCTCAAAAATACAATTTCGAATAAAAAAAAATGTCCACAAAAAAATGACATAATTCTTTAAAACATGGTACTCATTGCAAAACTGGAGAAAGAAACCATTTAGATAAATAAAGCACAAACCTGATTTTATAAATCCAAAAATAAGCAAAAACAAATGATTATTCCAAATTCAAAAAAATATTGCTCCTTAATATTTTCTTATAAAAATAAAAGCGCGAAAATCGAACAAAGGGTTTAGTGGGGTGTCGGTGTTGTTTTTCTAAACCACGTGCCAGTATCAATATGTTACGTTGACTGGTCCAGATGTAAATGTTTGGGAAAATCCATTAAGATTACATAAGCATAAGGTCACGGTCACCTTATAATCACATGGCAAGATCTCAGTAAAATTACGTCATACCTAAGGACCCTTTTGTTCTATTTACTGGACGTATGAAGTAGCTCATTTGTGGGGGGGGGGGGGGGGGGGAAATAGTTCTACCGGGGTCAATGATTTACGGAAAATTTATTTAATCCTTACCAATTTGCACACGCATTTTGACGCACATGCAGCAGACTTCTTTTTATAGCATTGTGACAAAAAGAGATATTACATCATTTTGTTTGAAATTGGATAAATTAACTTTGAATTGGAAAGGATTTTAAAGGGTATGGAATTTTATTTTCCCTTGTTTAACAACTTTGAAACTAGAAAAAAAAATGTAGGGAAAGAATGCATCGCTAATAATAAGCAGTTTCTCTTTTTCTCACAATGTTTTCAAACGCTGTCTGCTATATATGCATTTAAAGCTATTAATACATGGTTTGTGAATTGTTTTTTCTTTTAAATAAGAAAAAAAGAAAAAAATGTAAGGAAAGGAGACATTGCAAATGGCGGTTAGAAAGAGTTTGTTTTACATCCCTCAATATTAGCCAATTTGGAAATAAAAGTGAGGATTATATTCGTAATACAGCAAAAGTATATACACATATAATAGACACCATATTCTGGACTGCTAAAATAGATTAGATTTTGAGACATTTTTCATCGCCATTGCATGCAGTTGACGAGTGTCGGGATTTGGCATGCTGAAGCATATTACTTGATTGCTTTAATTTCTAATGGTAATTCGCGATCGGATTCCAATGCGATGCTAGGCCTTGGACCCCGAATATCGCGATATACTGGAACTCCAGTGTATAAATGTATTTCCTGGTTTTCACACACCAGTATTTCGCACAACAATCTTCCCAAAGCAACTGGCTGCTTTTCCACATAGACTTAGAAGATTGGTGGAAGATGCATGTCACATTGACTCTTGTCAAACATAGGAAAGAAAAATGGCTGAGCCTGCATTGCTACCGACTGGGTTTGGGTTATCTAGGAAGGTACACTCTTGGTCATGGTCAAATATGATACTTCTGGATGTCTTTTAACACATGCATTTTAATTTGGATCTGCTTGAATGTGTTAAAAAGTATAAAACATGAATAAAATTGCTATGAATGTGATAATTTAAATTCTCTAGGTGGGGGGTAAAATTGAAATTTTATTCTATGGGGGGTGCCCAAAAAATAATTAAAATTCTATGGGGGGTACCCTCAAAATTGCTGGTCGTTCCTCCCCCCCCCCAGACTTTTTTTTCTGGAACAGCCCTAAGTTAACTGCTTCATAATTGTTAATATTAAACATTATATTTTTTCATACAGAACTTCGAATTACATTTAAAAACCACTTCGAAAAACATACACTCAATCTGTTGCAGGACAGCATCGCTTGATAGTAAATAAAAACTTAAACCAATTGCGTTACAAAACAGCTAAAACAGTGAAAACATAAGGTGACACAGTCGAAGGAAACTAAAAAAATACAGCAGTATATCCAAAGATTAAGATAAGTGGTAAAACAATAGACTCACGATGTATTGAAAGTATTCTTAGCAAAGGAGACAAGTATCTGCTTCCCATCCACCTCAAAACCAGGTTTCAAAGCCTTAATAAGATCGAGTATATTCATTGATTCAGCGACAGATGAGAGTTCTACAAATGCATAACCGGCTGACATCTGTGAGGTGGTATCTCGTATAACCTGAATATTTTTACATGTGTGCTGGGTTACACCATTCAAGGCTCTCAGCAAATTCTCCTCTGTTGTTAGTGCATCAAGACCTCTGAACAGTAGGGCTAAAAAACATAATGAAACATCAGTAACTTAAATAGTGCTGAAAACCTCTTACCTCAAAACCAAATCCCTTTTTAACCCATGACCTGCTGAACTAATGCAAATGTTATCATAACCATTGCATTTTATATGTTCTCAATTATCGATTTGGCTACATGTTGATAAATACGAGTAATGAAAAATGTAGTCCAAAATGTGCGGACTGATCTTGACTTACATTGTACGCAAATGGTATTAAAAAGCACACATACTATTGCAAATGTTGTTAAAAAGCACGCATTCTACGATAACAAATGTCTTGTCTTAACCTATGACTGCTGTAACAATTTTGTTAAACCAGTGCAACCAGCATAAAGCCCGACCAAATGGTGAGTCTGTGTGTCTGACCAAGCTCTATTTTGCTCAACTCAATATTTTTATCTTGATTTTCCAATATTAACTATGAACTTTTCCAAATACAAAACTGAACAAGTCAATTTTGAAGTTCAGCATTTAACCCTTTCCCTCATACGACAAATCTGCAGCAGACGACTTTGAACATATTTTGTCAAATAATGGAAAATCTCTTTAATTGAATGGATAACCTGTGACTAAAAGTGGAAAACATTGTGACAAAAGGAGAAATTGCACGTTTTTGTGCAATTTCTTCTTTTGTTACTATGATTTCAAAAAGCTGTCTGCTGCAGAGGCATCAGAAAGCATCTATATGAGGGAAAGGGTTAAAGGGTTAGCATTACATATTGCTGGTTTAGGCTTAAGAATAGTCTGCTTGGTACTGTATCGAAGTTTTTGCACACAACATTTTCAAAAGTTATCTACTTCAAAGTCATCTAAAGATGTGCAAATAGGGCGACAGGAAGAATGGGTCAAACACTTACTATTGCATGGGTTTGTTCCAACATGGTCATATCCATCTGCCTGTGATTTTCCAGACTCTGAAAAACAGCAACAAATTTCAAAATAATAAATATGTTTGCAAACATTAAACCTTTATGACACCACGATTGATTGATATATGATAGATAAGTTTGTTTGTTGACTAATGAGTATAAATTCCTGCTTCAAGAAAATGTGTATTCAATATCTCACTCCTCTCATACAACTCTCTTTATATTTCCAAGTCCAGATAAGGAAGCATATACAGCTCTTTTCCCAACAATATCTCTTATTATACAACCAATCCCTATGATGTGTTCACTCAAAAGAATTGTCTCATTGAGACGATTATTTTAAGTACACACAACATAAGGTTAGAGGATCAAATACGGTTTTGAGAACATACACGAATGCCCCTTATCTAGAACCATGTATTTTAGTGTTTGAACAAACTTGAAACAGAAATGTGACTCCTTTTTCCTTTAATTGTCAGTTAAACAATCAGACTTCATTATGTCCCAGCTAATTCTTTTCACTCACATAAAAGGCTAGACCCAAATCTGACAACCATTATGGGAAACGAGAAATGGATAGAAAAAAACATTATCTCTTTTTCAATAATGTTATCTAATCTTTCATTTTTACATTGTTCATACATTTCATACTTTACTTTAAACTTTCAGTGTTACAAAAAAAAAAAAAATCTTTATATGTTCAGTGTGTAGCAAAGACGGGCATACTTTGATACAGATCAATAATTGTAACTGACACCATAAGACGTAAACAATTATTCATATGTAACAACTCATGACATTATCTTACATGCAATGGGTTTTTTATGTATTCACCTGAGTATTATGGTATAGACTAACACAAATGCTTTATAGACTAAATGATAAACAATTGTTTCTTATTTATACCCTTTTATCTATTCATATTCAATTAACTTCAGTTTATTTATAAAATATACTTTAATTAAAGATAGAGTGCCAACTGTCGAACTTCCCCTGTTCAAACATAACTTTTTTTGACATGTAGACACTTTCTGACAATGCTGCAACAGACGACTTTTGAAAACACTGTGGAATATGGTAAAATTGCTCAACATGAGCAATTTCTCCTTTTGCCATAATGTTTTCAACTCTATTCAATATTTTTCCTATCAATAATAGAGACTGTCAATTATTTTACATAGATGTTTTCAAAGTCATCTGCTGCAAAATTTGTTGTATATGGAAAATGGATATGCTCTGCAAATTTAAATATATTTAAATATAACCAGCATCTTTTTTCTCAACACTGAATAGACAACTGTTTAGTAATGAGCAACTTTGAATTTATCATTTATTGAAATAGATACTGATCTGTACAATGGTAGCCCAGTTGCAATTAAGTCAAACTAGAACTATCATTGAAGATGATAAATACCCCCAAAACAGCACCTTGATTCAAAATATGGCTTCCGACCGACCAACAAAAGGGCCATAACTCTGTAAAATTACATGCAATTATAAGACCTGTAGGGTATGCACATCTCCTCTTGGTATAGAAGCTTCATGTAAACTTTTATTGAATTCAACCCAGTGGTTTGTAAGAAATAGGTGGGACAAAATATGGCTTACTTAATAAGTAAAAGGGCCATAACTCTGTAAAATAACATGCAATTGTAACCCCTTTAGGATATACACATCTCCTCTTGGTATAGAAGCTTCATGTAAAATTTTATTGAATTCCACCCAGTGGTTTGTAAGAAATAGGCCGGACAAAATATGGCTTACTTAATAAGTAAAAGGGCCATAACTCTGTAAAATAACATGCATTACCTCTTTAGGATATGCACATCTCCTCTTGGTATAGAAGCTTCATGTAAATTTTTTATTGAATTCCACCCAGTGGTTTGTAAGAAATAGGCCGGACAAAATATGGCTTACTTAATAAGTAAAAGGGCCATAACTCTGTAAAATAACATGCAATTGTAACCCCTTTAGGATATGCACATCTCCTCTTGGTATAGAAGCTTCATGTAAAATTTTATTGAATTGCACCCAGTGGTTTGTAAGAAATAGGCCGGACAAAATATGGCTTACTTAATAAGTAAAAGGGCCATAACTCTGTATAATAACATGCAATTATAACACCTTTAGGATATGCACATCTCCTCTTGGTATAGAAGCTTCATGTAAAATTTTATTGAATTCCACCCAGTGGTTTGTAAGAAATAGGCCGGACAAAATATGGCTTACTTAATATGTAAAAGGGCCATAACTCTGTAAAATAAGATGCAATTGTAACCCCTTTAGGATATGCACATCTCCTCTTGGTATAGAAGCTTCATGTAAAATTTTATTGAATTCCACCCAGTGGTTTGTATGAAATAGGCCGGACAAAATATGGCTTCCGGCCGACCGACCGACCGACCAACCAACCAACCGACACAGTGACTCCTATATACCCCCACAAAACTTTGTTTTTTGGGGGTATAATTAATTCATCTGCATACTATCCTATCCCTTGCACCATTTCACCCACAAATTCTAAGACCCCCCTCCCCCCCTCTCTCCAATGACAACATCTGCTTACGATCCTATCCCTTGCACCATTTCACCCGCATATTCTAAGACCCCCCTCCCCCCTCTCTTCAATGACTACATCTGCTTACGATCCTATCCCTTGCACAATTTCACCCTTAAGTTCCTAGCTTGTCCCCTGCCCCCCACCACAACGCCTACCCATCCTGTTTGTACCCAAAGTATTATAATATTCTTAACTTTCCTATAAAACACACACAAAATACATTTAACATAACTTGTCGAGACTATAGTCTGAGGATCTCTCAAAATAAGGAACAGAAAAAAACGTGTAGTGCATATTTTCTCTTTTACCAATCTACAAGTTGTGTGATGACAAAGGCTTTTCTGTCAGACTGTTTTGTCTTACCGTGTCTGGATAAATTGCATCCAAAACAGTGATCTCTTCGCTTGAAATTATGTGCGCCACACTGTAAGGTACAAGTATTTTAACAAAATAAGCTAACTAAATAATTCATTAG
Organism: Serripes groenlandicus; assembly: GCA_031761405.1. Taxonomy (NCBI): domain Eukaryota; kingdom Metazoa; phylum Mollusca; class Bivalvia; order Cardiida; family Cardiidae; genus Serripes; species Serripes groenlandicus. The sequence continues at coordinate 17,450,894 of JASEVX010000014.1, forward strand.
GCTGATGACCAGTAGGAGGTAAATCACACAGCACTTTCACTTAATACATCCCGTATTCAGTTTGTATTTGGAGATACAGTACTAGTTCTTCACTCTACTCCTTTATTTCCCCATACTGCCAAAACAACATTAAAGTATCAAAATATATATGATTATATAAAATGAAAAAAAAAACAATCTGAATAGAAATTGCCTCCATAAGGCGGACTGAACTGTACTTCAATAGCAAGGATCATACTTCTTCTGACCAAAATTCTATGTTTTGACTACTCAAAATATAGGCTTTTTCAAAAGAAATAGATTTGTAGTACATGTCTCATCTTTGACTCTGCATATTGAACAAATCAGTCAAAGACTTTATATAAATAAAAATCATCTTGCTTTCTCATTTATTCCTCATCCAGTATGATAGGATCATGCTTCTTCCAAACAAAAGGGCCATGATGGCCCTGGATCGCTCACCTGATATTTTCTTTTACTTTAGCCATATAAACCCCGTCCCCTGGCGGCCATAGTTTTCAACCAATCAACATGGCTTGAAGGAATCTAATAGAGGGTCACCCTAGGAACATTTCTACAAAATTATTTGAAAACGGCCTGACACTTTCGGAAGAGAAGAATTTTTAAGTTTTCACTATAGCCACCATATAAGGAAAAAAAATACCCTGGCGGCCATGTTTTTTGACCAATCAACATGGCTTGAAGGAATCAGATAGTGGGTTACTTAAGAAACATTTCTACAAAATTATTTGAAAATCGGCCTGACACTTTTGGAGGAGAAGATTTTTTAAGTTTTCACTAAAGCCATATAAGGCAAAATAGCCCCGCACCCTAGCGGCCATGTTTTTCAACCAATCAACAGGGCTTATAAAGGAATCTGATTGAGGGTCACGCAAAGAACATTTCTACACAAATTTGCCAACCAGTTTGGGAGAAGAAGAATTTTAAAATTATGCACAGATCCCAGAAATTTGAAGGAATTCTGGTGAGGTCATTGAGAGGATGCTTTCTTAGAAATTTCATCCCAATTGACCCAATGGTTACTAAGGAGAAGATGTTGACGCTTGACGGACAAAAGGCGATCAAAATAACTCGCCTTAAGCACTTTGTGCTCAGACGAGCTAAAAACTAGTCCACACTTGTTATCTCGAAATTGAAGTGACTATGGATAGATTTTGATACAAATAAACTTAAGATAGAATGTGTTTGTTATTAAAGGTACTGAACTCCAGATTATAGATAGTTGGTATAGTCAAAGTTTTAAACAGTTTAAAAGTTATCTTGAAATATTAGAATCATAATTCTGGGATAAAATTCGAGTAATCATTTCACTTTCCAGTACAATAAACATCTAAATATTGATCGAGTATGCTTCATTTTTACTGGGTAGACAAACCTAGTAAGCCAAATTGTGTACATTTTTATGATTTTCAATTGACTGTTTTTCAACATTTACTGCCAAAATCTTTTTGAACTAATTTATTACTTATTTTGTTGTCACTATAAGCAATATTTGCAAAAGATTCAACATTTCAAAATTTTGAACTCCATCTTGAGTTCAGCACCTTTAACAATAAATTGAAGACCTTTAAACACTTATAATGCACTATGGTACTTGAAAACTTCTTCACTTAGTGTAAATGAGTTGAGTGTATGACTACTTTAGTTGGCCTATGAAATCAATATCATATCAACATTATAACAATACCTTTGAACAGTTCCAGTCCATTTTATGTACAATAGACTTGTCATGGCGATCTTTTGGAGTGCTGAAGTTCATGGAGCATGAATACTGGTTCTGAAGTACCAGTGTTTTCTGGAAAAATAACCACATCATTATACTATTTGATTATATTTACCTTTCTTAACAAATGTATTTAGCCACCATGTAGGGTACCTTTTTGAACATGATTATCTGTGTAATCGAGAAGGGTAAGAGCTTACACCTTCCTGAGAACTTAACTGTGATAGAGATTACAGATGTGCTATTATCTTTTCTTGATAAGAGTTGTCTCCACAACAAAGCAGAAATGCAATATTCTTTGTCCTTTGAGAAAGTCAGCAAGTTCTCAACCAAAGTGGTTGAATTTATAGTATGGATGGCAAGTCAAAATTTGTCAGATTGATTTTTAAATGTTTTCAAAAGTCTTGATGAAAATGATGAAGGCTACTATACAGATTATCAGGAAATTACTTTTTCAAGCAATCAGACCCAGTCTGTTCTGTAAATAGCATTTCATGAGTATGAAGACACCTATAATATATCATTGCATATACGTGTGGTATAATGTGTTTATAGTTTGACTACACTTTCTAACACAAATCACAAATGTATCTGACGTTACTGTCATATATAAATCAGTCTGTCAATCAAAAAATTAAGATTTACTGCATCCCTATGATAGACGCATAGTTCATGTATTACCATTGTTTTCAAATTTGCGTTTTCATTGAAAGTATTCACTTGAAATATTCTTCTAGTACAGTCAAGACAAATATCAACCCGTACATATGTACAGACGGATTCATGGCTGGCCAGCACCACTTGACAACAAGGCAGATTCTTTTTTGAAATATGTTATTTTTTTTCATGCTTTTCATCAAAATTGTCCTTTAGAATAATCAAAGCAGATAACTTTTGCAGAAAAACAAATCTGAAAAAGGAGCAATAAATTCTGGACTGATCTTGCTCCTTTTTTAAGGAAAAAGATTATGTTCTACCCCTTTTTGCTTTCCGCCCCATCCCCCTCACACACACACAATTTGATATTTTTTAAATTGATTTAAACAAGTCTACTCCAGACAGATCTTCACCTATAGTAAATGCACAATTAAAGTGTTTCAAGCAACAAGTGTCGCGAATTACCCAAACCCTATAACCAACCAAGTCAAAGTGTGACAGACAGACGATGAAGAAGTCATCCCTAAGTGTCACCCTGTCTTACAGACAAGCGACACAAAAATCCCTTCACTATACGATGAAAATTATCCTTGACCCTCGTATTCACATTAATCGGCTTTAAACAATCCAATGGTAAGTAACCCAATGCCCGACCGCCCTCATTTACCCCTCTGTATAATTTTGTTTAATTAAAAATTCTGAATGTTTTCCCCACTTCTGTTAAAGTAAGTCACCCCAGCCCCATCATGTCTAGATGACTAGGGTCATATTTTCCCCCTGTTAGACACTGTACCGTACAAGGCAGAAAACATAAGACTGTAGTAATTCTCAGCAATAAACCTGATTTGTGTCCATCCATCGGAGGGCATCATCTACGCTCTGAAACTCGACGAATGCAAATCCTCTTGAAGCACCTGTACATAATTATAACGTGTCGTGTTAGTCATTTTCAATGTCCCACACAGGACTTACATTTCACAGTACTGTTTAGACAAACAGTCCCAACACAGCTTGAAGTGTGTTTTGATTGATGCATACTGATTGTTGTTGTGTTGCCTCACTAAAGTGATCTGGAGTTTTCACCCAAATAAACCCAGTATGTTTTGATGACCTTGGATTCAACATAACTTACCACAATATACCATTTCATCTTACAATTTTGTATCTTGAATTTGATTTAAAATACACTGAAGAAATCTTTGGAATAATTATTTTTGTCATGTAATGATTGTTTATTTGTAACTAAATTGTAAGATTTAATTTCAACACGGACTGCCAAGTATCTATTTATACGAATATTCTTTTAACAAAAAGTATCGGTATCGCTCCGCTCCTTTCCTTCTATTATACACACCTATTAAAGAGGGTCACCGGAGATACATTTCTGTGAAATAATGTGACAATCATACCAATATGCCTGAAGGAGAATAGTTATAAAGTTTCCACCATACAGGTAAAACAGCAACACCTTCTAGTGGGGATGGTTTTGAAACACTAAACATGACTTGACGGAATTTCTATAAAGTAATTTCAAAATTGGGCGAACATATTCTGAGGATCAACACTGCTCAAGAAAAATGGTAGAAGGTGAGGACAGTCAAGGAACATTTCTATAATATACCTTAAAACAAGAGCACCGCATACGGCACAGACGCTCGACTGATAGGGAGAAAAACAAGAGGGCCATGATGGCCCTATATCGCTCACCTGATTTAATAGAACTTCAATAGTTTTCAAAGTTTTTTACTCTATACATATAAGGAAAACAAGCAACCCCCTGGTGGCCATGATTTTCAACGGATCGGATTAATTTGAACAACCTTGGTAGAAGGTTAACCAAGGAGCATTTGTGCCAAATAATTTTTAAATCAGGCAGGTGCTTTTGGACAAGAAGATTTTTAAAGATTTTACAATGCACATATAAGGAAAACAAGCCCCGCCCCTGGCAGCCATGTTTTTCAATGGATTGGATTAATTTGAACAATTTTGATAGAAGGTCCGGTCCCCCAATGAAGATTTGTGTCAAATTATCTTTAAATCATGCCAGTACTTTTTGACAAGAACATTTTTAAAGATTTTACAATGCACATATAAGGAAAACAAGCTCCGTCCCCTGGCGGCCATGTTTTGCAACGGATCGGAAATATTTTGACAATCTTGGTAAAGGGTGACCCAAGGAACATTTGTGCAAAATAATTTTCAAATCAAGCTAATACTTTTGGACAAGAAGATTTTTAAAGTTTTAACAATGCACATATAAGTAAAAACAAGATCCGCCCCCTGGTGGCCATGTTTTTCAACAGATCAGAAATATTTGAACAATCTTGGTAAAGGGTACCCCAAGGAACATTTGTGCAAAATAATTTTCAAATCGGGCCAGTACTTTTGGACAAGAAGATTTTTTAAAGTTTTAACAATATACATATAAGGAAAATAAGCTCCGGCCCTGGCGGCCATGTTTTTCAACGGATTGGAAATATTTGAACAATCTTGGTAAAGGGTGCCCCAAGGAACATTTGTGCAAAATAATTTTCAAATCGGGCCAGTACTTTTGGACAAGAAGATTTTTAAAGTTTTAACAATGCACATATAAGGAAAATAAGGTCCGCCCCCTGGCGGCCATGTTTTTCAACGGATCGGAAATATTTGAACAATCTTGGTAGAGGGTAACCCAAGGAACATTTGTGCAAAACAATTTTCAAATCGGGCCAGTACTTTTGGACAAGAAGATTTTTTAAAATTTGGCAATTTTCCCCTTTTCTGATGCCGCAGCAACCAAAGTTCTACTTGGAATTAATTTCTTTGAACAACTTTGAAAGAGGACCACCTAAGGACCATTCCTGTAGGAAATTGTTAACAGACACCGACGACGAAGGACGGTGAGTGATCACAAAAGCTCACCTTGCACTTCGTGCTTAGGTGAGCTAAAAAAATGAGCTAAACAAAAAACCTTAACCGGACGACCACGCCAGGGTCATGACAATAACTCTCGTTTTTTTCAAAAGTCGAGCTAATAAGCCAAACATATTCTGAGCCAAACAGCCTCATCCCCTGACAGCAATATTTATTGATCTAATCTCTAATCACACTATGAAATGAAAGAGTCTGGAAGAGGGTCACCAAAGGAACATTCCTGTGAAATGATATCAAAATTGGGCCAGTGGTTGCTGAGGAGAAGATTGTTAATGTTTGACATGGAGGCCATGTCTTTCGACAAATCAAAATCAGTTTAAGGAATTTAAAAGTGTAAGTCAAGAAACCTCCCTGTTATTAAGATCAAAATTGGGAATATGGTTTCTGATGAGAAAAGTTTTGGAAGTTTTTCCCCAATTAAAGTCCCCTTTTCATAACACTACAACAATGCTTAAAAAAAAAAAGAAGGAACTTTGAAGAAGATATTGAAGGTTTCTGTTAAGTTTCATTACAACTGACCCAGTGGTTACTAGCGAAGAAATCTGAAGATAAAAGCTAATGCACAGACAGACAATTGGCCAGGATAAAAGCTTGTTTGGCTTTCAGCCAGCAGAGCTAAAAATTACTGCTGCAAAATTGTTTCACAGATATTTCAATAACATTCAATCGATGATCACAGAAATTATTCAAAAATATTTCAGTGTATTTATTTATGTTTTTATTAAATGGCAATTTCAACCAACTTATACCTTTTTTATCAATCCTTTATTGACAAAACGCTGGAGAACAGCCACAGGGGAACAGCTGAAATTCGATTTTTTTTATTTAAAATCTGACATACATATATATATATTAATTATTATAACATGACCATTCATCATCATTAAATCATAACAGTTTTTACCCATCAGACATATTTCTGAATAGACTTGGTTTGGATCTCTTTGTTGTTAAGCAGCTAAAATCACCTTCATGTCGTTTATGTATAAAAGTTGTCTCAAAGGTATCTCCAGATCTTTAGTGAGGCATTGCTTAAGGAAATATGAGGCAGAAATTGGACCCAAAATGTAATATGGACACACAAGCTAACCATGTATTCTACTAACCTGAACTTTTTCTCATCAGTCTCACATCCTTAATTGGTGCACCAAATAACATCAATTCTGCTCTAATCTGAAACCAAATGGAATATTAATTTACAAATTCAATTATTTCAACAATTAATGACATAACTTTGTTTGGATTTTGACACTTTCATACCTATTATAGACGCATTTCAAAGCATCTGTAGCATACAATTTTCCACAATGTTTTTTTCAACCCAATTTAATAATTCATTTCAAGAGAATTTCGATATCTTGAGGTGATCTTTTTCAAGTCGTCTGCTGCAGGTTTGTTGTATCAGGGAAAAGGTTAAAACTATTTACACAAAGTATTCAAAAGCTAAATATTAACAAATGACCAGTCAATTTGAGCCTTTAAGCTATTTAAGGATAAATCAAATAATAATCTTTCCAAACAACTTGACAACTTGAAAAAGAAGTCAAACTCTTTATCGAAACAAATAGATCAATATAATGAATGACAGTAAACTCACATCTTTTTCTTCAATGAGAGTTGGGAGCCCTCGAAGCAGTATGGTATTTGTTGGTGCATCAGTCACCCATTTTTCTCCCGCTCTATCATCTTCTCTGCGGTCCCTCTCCCTCTCCCTTTCCCTTTCCCTGTCTCTATCTCTCTACAATAGACATGTAGTTAATTGAGTGCCTGTTTGCTTTCCAGACTTGAGTACCAACAACACATGAGTTTAAGGTTCAAAAAATAATTTCAGAAAATAAAATGCACATCTAGAATATGTAGTTATGTAATGCTTGTTTTTTTTTAATCTATAAGATGTCTAATACAATCTCAACAGGGTACATCGAGTCAAGTTTATATAGATCTTCTTTAAGTAATTATTTACAAATTCATGCATACCACATATTTGCAGCAGTTGAAATAAGTAATGCAAATGGAGAAATTGCTATTTATAAACATTTAACAATTATCAATTTACCACATTGAATTCTCTAAAACCATAAAAGGCAAAACAGCCCTGCCCCAATCACTTGATGGAATCTAAAACATGAACATTTCTGCAAAATTATTTGAAAATTAGCCAACCAGTTTTTGCTGAGAATTTTTGTTTTATGTTGCAATTGAAACCAGAATTGTGACTGGATGCATCGAATTTGAAAAAATTAAAGAGAGGACATTAAGAGGATGCTTCCTATATAGCTGAAGTTTCATTCGAATGGGCCATGACGTTACATTTTATCAAAAGTTTCACATGCATGGACGCAAAACAAACAATTTGACTACCGAAGCTAAAAATCTAGCTGATTGACGATTTAAACAGACATAAGAGTAGTATTGATACATCTATAGAGAGGAATCAAGCTTCGTACCTCTGAGTGACTACTTCTATCGCTATCACGACTGTGATCTCTGCTTCGAGTAGATTCCTTATCTCTGTCGCTTCGGGAAGATTCTCTATCTCTATCGCGACCTCTGTCTTCCCTATCTCTGTCGCGGCCTCGATCATCACGTCTGTCATCCCTTCTGTCGTCCTTTCTGTCATCCTTTCTGTCATCCTTTCTGTCATCCTTTCTGTCATCTCTTCTACCATCTTCTTTTCTCATATGTCTCCGTCTTTCAGATCGATTTCTCCTATTTTGCCTTTAAAAAAAATAATTATAAAATATACTTGGTCATTAAAAGAAACGATTTACAGACTGAGAGGTCTATGACTACCTTCATTTAACCCTTTACAACTTACAACAAACCTGCAGTCGATTCGGAAAATATCTAGGTATAAATATTGAAAAAATAATTGAAAATATAATTATTGAGGGATTTCTCCTTTTACCAGATGGTTTTCAAAATTTTTTGCTAAAGATGTGCCAATATGTCCCTGCATGTGGGAATCCAACACCACAAAAATATACAAATGTTTGAGCTAAAAAATCTGTACTTTTTGAGAAAAAGTGAAACAAGGGGACTTGAAAGTTTAGAGAATTTTCATTTTTTACAAATGGCTGTCATCTTGTGCGATGGATCAGAACGGTTTAAAAAAATTGATAGACTAGATGTCCACTGCAGATGAGCAATATTTCATTTTGCCACAGTTTCCAACTTTATTCACCATCATTTATTGAAACCTCCCATATTTTTGCCTCAATGCTTTCAAAGTCACCTGCTGCAGTTCTTTTGAATTTGGGAAAGGGTTCACTAAAGCCTATTGATGTAAATAACTTTAGCAATATAGCAGAAAAGAAAATTTTGAATTCAATAAGGACTTTTCTACCTGTCTCTTTCTTCCTGTGTCTCATATCGATCTCCTTGTGCATTATCATGATTATTGTATCTGTCTGTATCGAAGCGATCAGTGTCGTATCTTGAAGAGCCATTACATTCATATTTGTCACCATAATCATCTTTTGAATCACCGTAACTGTCAGCACTGTAAGTTTCAGAGCTAACTGAATTATCTGTCTGATTATAATAAGTGTTGAAGTCTCCCGAGTATGGATCTTGGTAATCCTGGAACTCTGTCTTCAGATAGGGGTTTGGATAATCTGCCATCATCTTGCTGGTCAACAATGTGGACCTCCTTGATTTATACTTATCATGTAACAAATTAACAATAAATAAACCTGAAAAAAAAAAAAAAAATTTTTTTAACTAGAAATATCTCTGAAGGTGATGAATACCCCCAGCTGATGCTTGACAATATACATATGTATGAGAAATTCATGGGGCCATAACTCATTTAAAAATAATTCCAGTGCAACACGCCGACAATATGCACAATTGTCAAGCGTGACTTCTATATAGCCCCCAAGTACTATGTATCTGGGGGTATAACTAGAACTATCACTGAAGATGATAAATACCCCCAAAACAGCACCTTGACCTACACCATAACTTAATAAGTAAAAGGACCATAACTCTGTAAAAAAAATATGCAATTGTAAGACCTTTAGGATATGCATATCTCCTTTTGGTATAGAAGCTTCATGTAAAATTGTATTGAATTCCACCCAGTGGTTTGAAAGAAATAGGCTAGACAAAATATGACTTCCAACCGACAGCCCGACACAGTGACTCCTATACCCCCTGTTCTTCAAAGGGGGTATAATAAAATTGGCTGAGAGCAGTTAATACACTATATACATTTAATACACACTATCCTTGCTATAGAAATTTTAATATCTCTGCCCAATTCGAAAACTCCTTTCCTGTGTATATTCTTCATCTATTGAATGTACACTGCGCATACAGATTAAAGCAAAACTAATCTTAAAAAGTGTCTGGATGAATGAGGAATCCCCAAATATATAGATTTGCCATCAATTAGAAGCATTAGTTAAACAATTTCCAAAAAATGATGGGGTAAAATTTTCCAAGTTATTTAAATTTTAAAAACTAGAATGGAGGGCTCCACGGCGTTGACCACGTGTGTCACCTGCACCTGCTCATTGAAAGTGTGACAAAAAAGTTTGACGGACAGACAGACAGACAAACGCCGGACCAAAAAAAAAGTAATCCTAAGTGCCTACCTTGCTACGCAGGGTGACACAAAAAGCAATTGTCTGAAGAACAATGGGGTAAATACCCAATTCACTGAAAAGTTACCTGTAGCCCTGCCCACATTCAACAAGCAGATGGGTTATTTTAAAACTGTTTACATCTGATTAAATATATGGTAAAGTAAAACCTCAGAGGCTCTTCAAATGAAAATATTGTTAACTTGCAAATCATACTGCAAAACTAGGCAATTCTTCTAGTTATGTTTAAAATAAATAAATGTGTTAAACCAGATTTATATTAAAGAATCTATTAGGCAAGTGTAGAAAACATGAGCAGTCTGATGAGCGGCTACTCATGAACAAGTCTCAATATATAATTGACATTACATATTGTCATTATGGACCTAGAGGATGTGGCTGAACATTTAACATCAGAGCTCTAGACAAGGGCCATTGGAAAAAAATGTCAAGGCAGGATTCAACATTGACCTAGAACCTAGGACCGAACGACATTGTCTAGTAGTGACCAGCTGGTTCAGTCCAGCAAGATCTATATCTGACTAGTCGGAATGGTTCAGTTAAGAACATAAGTGATGTTTAATTAAAATTATACATGAACCTGATTTCATAGATTTAAAGTTCATTTACAGGTGAATATCCCCTCTGGAAGAATTTTTTTGGTTTTTCGGGGTTTTACGCCACTTTCAACATTATTTCAATTATATCACGGCGACAGTTCACTTATTCATGATCCCTGGGTAAACAAACCAGTACTAGGCCAGAAAATGTGCCTTACTGAAGGGCACTCCACCATGACCACGTGCCGCGACTGGAGATCGAACCCGGGACACCCGGTTTCAAATCCCCGACGCTAACCACTCGACCACAGCGGATTCCTAATTCTGGAAGAGTAATGAGTTCATCCTCGCACTCAGCAATACAGCCATTTGCAATTCCGCAAAATCCAGTATCTATAAATAGATGCTCGTCTGACTGACTGTGTTTTGCTCCAATTTCATTTGTGCTCTGCCCACCAGACTCCTGTTATTGTCACTCTACATCAACAGTTCGCCACTATCGCCAGTGTTCATCAACTTTTTCAGGATGCAGTGTGGTCATGATCAACATCTTAATTACAATTGATGATTCTATTTTGGTAATATCAAAGTGGACATGAAGATTGCTGTAACTTTCCTAAACACCAGACGCTGCCTCAGCAGTGGACGTCTTTTGTAAACATGTTTTGTTTGTTGTTGTAATAATGAGAAATAAGGAAAAAAATCAGCCTTTTGATGTGTGAGTCTGGACTCAAATAAAATCACATTCGAAGTACAGAAACCTGGACTTCTCATGATCAAACCACTGCCCTAGATCTGTTCTGTTTCTGTATAAGCGCAACTGTTTGACGAACTTTGTCATCACTGATCAGCATATGTGGTTGTAAGACAGCAGTAATTTGCCAAAAGAAAATATATGCATTACTAATCACTGAATTAGGAGAGTAAAGTATCTCAATACATTGTTGATTAGTAGGACCACAGGCTGCATCTTACATGGAAAGTTAGATATATAGTAAATAAAGAATAAATATATCTTTATTTACTATACATAGCTTTCCAAAACAGCTATAGTAAGATGCAGCCTGTGGGTAGGACAACTAGTACGTATCACTAGTTAGTTTTCTTGTGGATTACAGAAGTTAGCATGGTCAAATAAATTCTTTCTGATAATTCGCGATATTATTTACAGTTGAAAAGAGAAACTGCGCATTATGATTTCAAACATATTTCTGTTTTAGTTTTTCTTATTTTGTAAATAAATTAATTCTGCATTGGTGTATTTGGTCTGGTGCGTTTTCAAAAGTCATGGCGACATCCGTAATTCCGTTCGGATTTATTTTTTTCTTTTCTTTTCCCAAAACGTGTTATTTGATTGCAAATTATCATATATTTGTTACCTTAGAAAGACGCATACAATGATCTTTAAGTTAAATGTAAAAATCTGGCTTTTACCTCGTGTATAAAACTCTTTTTTTGATTATCTTGCGCTCTTGTGTCTACAGCTTCGACTAGATTGTAATTATTCAATATGGCTGCTCTCAGGGACTCTCATTTGCATAATTGGCAGTGGATAGTTTCAACATTCTCCATATTTGTTGTAGCAGTGGACTAGTTGCATCATGTATTCAAACTTATATCTTATCATTTCAACATTTGTTTGTATTTATGAAGTTTCGTGGTGCAATTTAATTTATTTAAGTATTTGGGCAATTAAATAATAATATTGATAATATACACTACAAATTATGTCAATAACTATTCACTACTATGCCCTCGCACAAATACGTGTCATGATAAAACGTATACCAAGAACGTTATTATTATACACTGACAGCATCGATACATTTTTTGTTATCACTTTAATATAGATAGTGTTGGTGGTTCGCATCTTCAAAACATTATAATATTGATAATATTTTCTACAATAAATTCAATAGCTATTCACTACTAGGTCCCTGGCCTTCACACAAAAACGTGTCATGATAAAACATAATATCAGATTATGTATTTATATGTCTCTGCATATATCAAGAACGTTATTATCATACACTGACAGCATCGGTATAAGTGTTTTACTTTATTCAAAATTCAATAATCACACACATGGATATGAAAATAGGCTATATATAGGCCTATCATGCATCACTAAAAGAAAATATCAAATTTCATACTCAGACTCTCCAGTTGAACAAGAACGACACTAAGTAGCCTATAGACACAGAGGCTTTGCACAGACTATTACATGGGTTCGAAAATGATTGAATAATAATGTATTTATTTATTAATCTGTGCAGAATTGACAGGCAATGGACAACTATTAATACATTTATTATCAATGATTGGTTTTGCATACACATTGTAATACGGTGTGAACTATGTTTTGTTTTTAATTATATAACTTTTATTTATATACGTGTAAATCAATAATCATTGTAAGGTCTATGTGGCCCGTTTAACCGCCAATAAGATCGACTTACAGGTCTGTGGCCCGTTTGACTTGTGACCAGTTCTTTCGTTCTCTGGGGTTGTTATTTATTATTTGTTTTTATTTACCCTCGCCGTGCAGAATTAACTATTTGGCGAGCAGACAAAGTTAGATACAAGGGAGTCCGGGTGCGATACCCTAGCTCTTTCCGAAAAGACCCCTTGGTTCTTTTACGTGCCCGGTGTATAGCAACGATACACGCGAGGTTATTTTTCCTGGAAAGGACCAGTACTTAACCTCTAGTTGAGTGGGGGACGCTTAAAAGCATCCCTCAAATTTCCAGAACCTGGACCGGGATTTGAACCCCAGACCTCTGGATTGACAGTCCAGTGTGTTAACCACTGGACTACCCCGCCACTCTTGGGGTTGTTTACCCTCGCACTCGGCTATATAGCGCCACTTGGCGAGCATTATGGTCAGTTTGACCCGTTACCGTTCTTAATTAGACTTACAGATAGAGGTCACATCGAATTTCTATATACCCCAGATACATACAAATGTATACCTGTCGTCAAAAGATACGCTTGATGATCTACATAATAAAACAGAAGTTTGCCGGATTGGATTCTCTATAGTCTTCTGAATTGAGAATTGCCGGGGGAAACTGTATTTCTCATTTCGCTCTTTTACTTTCTCTCCCTTACCAGAAAAACGCATCGATGGTGTACTGGTAGAGCGTCCGCCTCGAGTGCGGGAGGTCGCGGGTTCGATCCCCGGGCGTGTCATACCAAAGACTTTAAAAATGGTAGTATTGGATGCCCTCATTGGTGCTCATGGTTGCGGGGTTAGCATCATGACTGACTGGCTGATGTCAGGATAAATGAACCAGCATCACTGGTAACCTACCAAGGAAACGCCGTGATAAAACAATCAATCACTCAACTCTCACCAGAAATGGTCTGTTGCAGAAGCATCAACGAAAAGTGTCTATACCCCTCAGTAATTTTCTCACCAACATATTCTGTGTCTGTAGGATACATCTCAGTAATTGTTCTTTTTCCCCTCCCTTTTCTTTTCCGAATTGATATGTTGCAGAAGCACCAACTTCTGCTGTGTCTTTACCTTTCAGTATACTGCCTTAAGTACAGCAGAGTTTGAAAACATCAATTTAAAATAAGCGAAGTCTCTATATAGGAAAGTTTTAGTATTTCAAATAGAAATGAAAACATTGTGGAAAAAGGCGAACATTGCCCATGATGAGCAACTTCTCTTTTTGCCACACAATTTTCAACACGCCTGTTGCATATGCACTCGAATGCGTCCGCAAGTGGGAACGGGCAAATAACGTATAAGGTGGTACTTTTTCTAGCTATTATGAACAATTGTATAACAGTCTTAATCATGTCTAGGCGCCCGCTTAATTATCGAGTTAAGAGACATTACTAGGAAACCTCTACATATTAACGTTAGAGTGTGAGTGCATTTTGTATCGAGACAGCGAAAACCAATGCAAACCTTATGTGAGCCGTCCCGCGAGAAAACCAACATTGTGGACTCTGCGTAAAGTATCGACCCGGATCGGCCTAAGCATGCCGCACAGGCTTACCCGGATAGACACTTTTCGCCTCCTGTGGATTTTCAGTTTCAGGAATCATTACTCTATACCTCTATCCCCTGAGACGGAATGTGTCGGCCCGGATAAGTCTGCGCGGACGCGCAGGCTGATCTGGGTCGATACATTACGCAGAGGCCATAATGTTTTGTTTTTTTCGCGGGACGGCTCTCATATCATTTGCGACCAGTACATACATTCAGATCAATAGTGCAGTCTGATTTGGCTCTGCATTGCGCGCCAGTTGGTCATGGAAGGTCTCAAGAAACGTCTGTAAAGCAGTATCTATTTGGATCCTAAAGCATCGATGCGAAGGTTAATCTTTTTTAAAACGTGTAATAATAACAATTTTTTAATGTTGGTTTTCCTGGAGCACCGCTCATTATGTCTATAATGATCGAAATCGTACGTAAAGTGAATCACTTCAATTCATAGTAATAGTTTGGAATATGTTGACAAAATTTCAAACTGCTGAAGCAAAAATTGACATTCAATTTGACCTAGTGACCTACTGTTTGACCCATCATAACCTATATTCGAACTTGACCTACATATCATCAAGACAAACATTCTGATAAAGTTTCATCATGCTCAAATTGAAAATAAGGCCTCTAGCGTGTTAACAAGATTTCCATTCAATTTGGCTTAGTGACCTAGTTTTTGACCCCGATTTCGAACTTGGCCTAGATATATCATATAGATAAACAATTTGAGCAAATTTCAAGTTGCCTTAGCAAAAAATGCGGCCTCTAGAGTGTTAACAAGCTTTTCCTTCAATTTGAACTAGTGACCTACTTTTTCACCCATCATGACCCATGTTCGAACTTTACCTACATATCATCAAGCGAACATTCTGATAAAGTTTCATCATGCTCAAGTTGAAAATAAGGCCTCCAAAGTGTTAACAAGAATCCATTCAATTTGGCCTAGTGACCTAGTTTTTGACCCGGCTTGACATATTTGAACTCGGTCTAGATATCATTTAGATCAACATTCTGACCAAATTTCAAGTTGCCTTAGCAAAAATTGCGGCCTCTAGAGTGTTAACAAGCCTTTCCTTCAATTTGACCTAGTGACCTACTTTTTGACCCGACATGACTCATGTTCGAACTTGACTTACATCATCAAGACAAACATTCTGATAAAGTTTCAACATGCTCAAGTTGAAAATGTGGCCTCTAGAGTGTTAACATGATTTCCTTCAATTTGACCTAGTGACCTAGTTTTTGACCTAAAATGGCCCAGTTTCGAACTTGTCCAAAATTTAATGAAGATGAATGTTCTGATAAACTTTCATGTAGGTCCGATGCAAAATGTAGCCTGTAGAGTGTTAACAAGGGAAAATGTTGACGATGCACGACAGCCGTATTTCCGTATTTTTCATTGCAGGGATTTTGAGCTACCCGCTTTCAAGCTACTCGTTTTCCATATATGTATAAGAATTATTTAAGATCCTTATTCCTAACTTAAGTTTCTAAATTATGTATACAACTTCATGAATTAAAACTTTACATTGTGTACGTTTACTTTGTATAATGTGCATACTGTTTAGCTTGTTGTGAAACGTATTTAACTGATCCCTGGAGACTAAAGCATCGATACGAAGGTTGGTCTTTTTTAAAACGTGTAATAATAACAATTATTTAATGTTGGTTTTCCTGGAGCACCGCTCATAATTTATTGATCGAAATCGTACGTAAAGTGAATCACTTCAATTCATAGTAATGGTTCTTAGCAGGACAAATGTTTCTCTCATGTTGGAATATCCAAATAAAATGTATGCGTAGTTTAGTGCTGACCATAGCGGATTTCATATCATCTTTTTTTGTCATACGTGATACGAAGATAATATTGACAGAAGTACAGCCTTAGTTGAAATTTACGTTGAGTTTATTTTGCTTATTTTACAGTGCCTACGGCCAGTCCCCGACACAGAGTGTGGATATAACAGCCACGGTAACTGAACTAAGACAGGTGAGACAGACCTCGCAACAACAAGTGGCCGCTGTTCACAGTACCTAACTCACGCAACAGACCATGAGTATTGACGAAGTATGCAAGACAATCACATCAAATCTAGGTAAGCAGAATTTTATCCAGAGCTTTTGACAAACCCGTTGGAATGCATATGAAAACTAATAATTATTCTTCCTTCCTCCTTTCATTGACATATTTTCTGTTTTAGGAGGTTCAGTGTCGGGGGTGTCGGCGAAACCGAAAGACTGTAATGACATAAAAGACTCTGGGATCACCCAATCTGGTGTATATACTGTACAGCCACCGGGAGAGTCCTCGGGAAAACAAGTGTATTGTGGCATGACAACATACGGCGGGGGATGGCTGGTATTTACAGGATGGAAACGGTTTGATAGGAATGTAACACTGCTCTCAAAACGTTTACCTCCTGCGTCTGTGTGCGTGTACAAGTAGTCCAATACAAGTTTACAAGTTTTGTGTTTTGGGTTAAGTGTTGAACAAAAATAAAACTGTTAACGAGAACAAACACATGCATATAGAGGACTTAAATACAGCTTCAGACAATTAATACTCCAGCACTGAAATATAAACTAACTATAACATATTTTATGAGAAGTGACTGTTGTACGGTACCCACTTTCTTTTTTCATGTTGAAACAAACTTGATCGTGGGTTTTTAATTGTCGTTTTAGACATGATCTTGTTCCAAAGTCACATTTACCGTTGTTACACACAACTATGTCAATATCACATCGCTGTGTCAAAGGAATTGTACAAGCTGTGCTTTTTCATACCAGTTTCTCAAGAGGCCTTCTCTAGGTGTCTGTATTTTACACTGGAAAAATAAATAAATTATCAAAATCTCGTTATTGCTACAGAAAACGCCTATGGTTTCAGTTGTCGAGTAAATGTTATATCTAAAAGTGATTTTTCTGCAGGTAATCCAGAGACGTGTCGACGGGTCAGAAGATTTTTATAGAACTAACTCATAGATAAGTGTATATTCCATGTTTATCAACTTATTTCCAAATATGATTTGTTTAATGTCAAATATTGAGATCTTTTTGTTTTACCCTAGCACCCTATGTTGTGATAATTTAAAAGAGACGTCTCGTTGAGAAGGTTTCTGTCGTGCCTACATCATAGAGTTTGGTCGAGGAATAAGAAAATAGGGAAAATACCAGTTAGCTCCCCCTTATCTGATGTTGATAATGACAACAAAAACGATGTTTTAGAAATCATTGTCTTAAATCACTAATCCACACGATATGCAAATCATCTTATATAATTTGCTAAAGGTAGTTGTGATATCTGTACGTGATATATAAACCTTAAAATCAACAAGGGTTATTCACTGGTGGTGATTATTCCAACAAGCACTTTTTAAAGACATATTCTAAACCTGTCTTGAGTTGATCTGAAATCACTGACCTTCCGACGGCCAGTCAGGCATGTTCAATTTATCCACAGTGATTCGAAAGGGTAAACACATTGATAATAATTGAGCCGTTCCACAAGAAAACCAACGTTGTGGACTTTTCGTAAAGTATCGACCCGGATCAGCCTAAGCATGCCGCGCAGCCTAATCCGGACGACACTTTTCGCCTCCTGTAGATTTTCTGTTTCAGGATTCATTACTCTATACCTCCATCCGCTTTAGACGGAATGGGTCGGCCGGATTAGCCTACGCGGACTACGTATGCTGAACTGGGTCGATACATTACGCAGAGTCCATAATGTTGGTTTTCTTTTGGAATTACTCATATTGTTTGTTTCCAACAGCATTTCAGTTATATCAACGCGTTTCCTATGTAATTTACCGAAATTATTTTTTCCTGACACCATGCAAACCTCGCAACCACAAGCGCGAAAGATGGAAGTAATTACTACCATTTTCAAAGTCTTTGGTTTTCTTCTCGCAAGGCAGACATTCTAACCACTATACCACGGTGGAGAACATTTATAAGATAACAAGAGTTGCTGCAAGATTCGATTTGATTCGAAAAACACGAAATATATGATAACAATAGTTTTTTAGTTAAATACGTAAAACGTAAAACGAAAACAAAAATACCTTTTCCCAACGTGTTGACCTCGATCTCCCGAAATTATTGTAATCATTTGTCTGCGCATGCGCGTCCTTTTCCCCCTTAATATATTCTTCAAATCGCAAAATTTAACACAATAACTTCGCATTTAAGAAAATATTATTAAACAATGTTATTAAACACCAGATGGTTCCCAGTGATATTACATAGACTCCGCTCTGGTATACTGCTTGTGTTCAGTTGTGTGACTTCGGGTCGTAGTCAAGAGAAACGAGGGAGAAATGTAACGGGAACGGGTATACATATCACGTCTTAGCTACACTTCTTTCATACCCCTATAAACAACAACAACAACAACAACAACAACAACAACAACAACAACAACATTGTTAGCATGTACCAGGCAGGCTTTATTAGTACAGGACTGAGATACAAATAATCATTAACAGATTCTTCTGATCAAGTCTTAAATCAACATTAGTTATAAAAACCCAGATCTATAAACAATATGAGCTTATTTAATGCGGTCGACTGGCCCAGGAACAACCAGAGATAAAAACATCTTTTTGATGAAATAACTCTGGAAACCTGTGTCCGGGCGTCAAATGCCATACCGCGAAGCGCCGGACCTTACTTTGCTCTAGACAAATGCAATACGCACTCCTTTAGTGCGCAGTAATACATTTAGTGGTACATGGTGACTTAACCAAATATAAATATTGTCCCTTTCAACTCTCAAAGGACTTCAATTATTGAAAATAATCGACTTTCATCTAAAGTAATGTATAAAGAAATAACGAAATCATTAATGAAATTGAAATTGAACACGTCTTGCCTGTACGTGACTGACTGGTAGAATGATTTGCTTACACAAACTGCGCACGGGTTCACCCGTGCGTAAATAACATACCCACAATTCAAATCACATGTCGCTAAGACAACATTTTCTCTCTATACTTCGCACCGCGAGAAAATACTAGTCTTAACTACACTTCTTTCATACCCCTATAAACAACAACAACAACAACAACAACAACAACAACAGTGTTAGCATGTACCAGGCAGGCTTTATAGACACCCAAAGTAAGGGCGGAAATAACAGATAAAGATGCGATTACAGATTAAGGCTTTTTGTCACTTCAAGTCTTTTAACTTATGAATCTGCGACATACCCATCTTTGCTACCGTCGGACTTCCACCGACCGTGCCATTTCCAACATCTATGTTAACCCCTGAATTTGCTGCTGCAGTAGCACCTCCTGCTCTCAATGAATGCAAACCAATGTTCAAATCGCCTGTAAAGGGACGAAATCTACCTATCATATCTCCCTAGGCCTAGTGTAACCAAGTGATTTATTTTTAGAAATCAATCTGCATGTATTTCCAGACCTATAACAAGGTCTAAACAGATAATTGAGATCAGTAACAATCTGACTAGTAATTGACATGTAACGCTTTAACATACTGTAGGGACAAGCTACAGAGTCTCCTTTACATATGACAACAGTATTACCGTAGCGATACTGATCAGTCTTGCCTTTTCTAACTAATGTGAAATAATCATCATGAAATGCCACGTCATTACATCGTAATGAACTTATCTCGTCAAACCTTAAAAACACGGCATAACCTAGCAATAAAAAGCACAAGTCTCTAACAACCATTACATCAACGGAATATGAATATTCGGAACAAACTTTCTTCAAAACATCCGCGTCTATAGGGTACTTTTTATTTACTGGTTTCGATAAGGTTCGTACTGATACTGATCGGTCATGCGCAACGTCATTACATCTCAATGAACTGATCTGGCCAAACCTTTCTATGTAACATGAATTGCTTCTAAGTATCCGCGTCTATATGTTCCTTTTTATTTAGTGCTTCGATAAAGCTCTTTTAACCGATTCTAACAAGCTTTTGACAAAATTGTTTTCCGTTGGAATGGGAAGTCCCTTTAAACAATGTGCCCACTTAATACTGTATACATTTGCATATATCACATTGAATGAACATTATAAACGAGTATCGAAGATACGGGAATTGCACTTCCACCTTTCGACACAATAAAACGCCTCCACTTGTCGAGGTTCAGTATGTACTGTTTTTGTTTGCCGCGTCACTTTTTGTGTAAGCTAGTTGTTCTGCCATTTTCTATGTACATGACCAATTGTTCCGCTGGTATACAACTCGGTATTTACCAATTCATTCACAGTGTCCTCTAAACATAAACCTGAAATAAATAACTGTTATATTAACAATTAGCAATTACTTTTATTGCTAATAGCCCAAATTTAACAGGCCATCCGTTGATAATTCAGTTACTATTGTAATCAGTAACAACTCTATCGACCGTGCGTGGACCCCATCGTGTGTCTAAATATCTAAACAACCGGTCAACAACAGACCAATCATCACTATCGTGGCATCTGCTTAGTAAATCTGCCTCATATTTCGAGATTCTAGGAATCCATCAATAATCTACATATATCATTGGCGCTGTAAACAAGGTTGTCTACTACAAGTACTGAAAATACTAAAAACATTTTTTATTGTCACTGTTTACCAAAATATGACGTTCTTCCAGACGTTCACTTCTAAGAATTCATCCATAATCGACAGAAATAATACTGTTTCTATATATATCATTGGCGCTTTTAGCTATTACCTATAAACAAGGTGTTCTACTACATGTACTCAAAATACTCAAAACTAAAATATGACGTCCTTCCAGACTTTCACTGTGAGATAACAAATATCTATGTACAGCTTCTAGCTCTCTCCACGTACAGCTTTTAGGCTCTCCTCTAGAGACCAACTTCCTATAAGTGAAATGTCCAATTGACTATGTATGTAACCTCCAAAACAAAACAGTGGTAAATATAACAGTATCTTGCTCCTTTAAGCAACAGACAATATATGCCTTAATCATAGATCTGACATGTTCCTTCCAGAACAGCATCTCCGACAGTGCCTCTGCACTAACCCACACAGGTGTATTCCAGCTTACTTGCTGATTCAGACACTTAAAAAGCGCGAGTTCTAAGCCGAACGACTGGACCAATCGTGTATTTCATCGAAATCAGTTATCCTATTACTCGCGCGAGATCGCGTGCGAATATAAAATATGTTCCATTTGAAACCCTCTTGATAATAGACCCATTGCTGATTTAAGAACCAGATATCCTTTCTTATGTGACTGATAAAGTAAACGTAACTCGTATTCCATAAGTAACCTAACCATACAATTATTTATTTAACTAAATACATTTGTCGTCTGCTAAAAGAAATTCGAACTTTTCAATGTCCTTTTTTAACAGATATTCCCAATTCATATGTTTGCAAATATGTACTGTTACCGCCTAAACCGTCATATAAAAATGATAATAGACCCATTTCTGATTTAAGAACCAGATATCCTTTCTTCTGTGACTGATAAAGTAAACGTAACTCGTATTCCATAAGTAACCTAACCATACAATTATTTATTTAACTAAATACATTTGTCGTCTGCTAAAAGGAATTCGAACTTTTCAATGTCCTTTTTTAACATATTCCCAGTTCATATGTTTGCAAATATGTACTGTTACCGCCTAAACCGTCATCTAAAAATGATAATAGACCCATTGCTGATTTAAGAACCAGATATCCTTTCTTCTGTGACTGATAAAGTAAACGTTACTCGTATTCCATAAGTAACATAACCATACAATTATTTATTTAACTAAATACATTTCTCGTCTGCTAAAAGAAATTCGAACTTTTCGATGTCCTTTTTTAACAGGTATTCCTAGTAGTTCATATGTTTGCAAATATGTACTGCTACAGCCTAAACCGTCATCTAACAACATGACTTTCTCATGACTCAGCTTCCTCCTTCGCTTTACCACAAAACGAAGTACTTTGGTAAATATCGCCTCTGCTACTGAGATCCCGAACGGAAGAACGTTGAAAATATAGTATGATTATTTCTCCATCGAGTACCTATGAAAATCCGAAAGATGTTCGATGCGGCTCGAACATTTCAATGTGGAAGTACTACGATGTACTGGACAGATCTCGTGCAACACTGATATTCAAACTTCACCTTGTATTCAAATAAGTTCTTATTCATATGCCAACAGTCTAAAACAAGACGAGGCTTATTCGATTCATTAAACGATACTGCCAATAGATTTACCAATACTCAAGTTTACGTTTTTAAACATCCCACTGGTGAAATAATATCTCTATTATACCGTCTCTTTTTTATGATGCCTTCTGAAGCCAAATTAGCTTTACTACTGCATGGGCATACAAAAGGAACAATCTAAAATTGTACTTATCTGACAATTGAAGCTTATACCTCTAGTACAAAGTTACTTTTATTTTCCCTATACTCAATATTACGTTTTAAACATTCCACTGGTGAAATAATATATCTTTATTATACCGAATCTTTTTATGATGCTTTCTGAAGACAAAGTAGCTTTATTATTGGGCCTACAAAAGGAACAATCTAAAATTGTACTTATCTGAAAAATGCATCTCTCTCGAGGCTGAAAATCTTTGCCTCATACTGCTTTCGACTACTATGTTGGTTTTCCCCTGTGGCTGCGGGTTTGTTGATGTGATAGTAGTCTGTGTGCTGCACCATACGTGACATATCGGCGTGTTTTTGTTTGCTTTGCTTCATCTTCCGGTGAGCGTGTACTAGCTTCAACCACGCGCGTATCAACCCTCTAAGGCGGCTGGTAATTAAAGTTGACAGCCTTAGAGATTCCATCTGCGAAAGCAAATTGTTCTGCTCATCCATGATAACACGTGGTTCTCTTCTACGAAATTGAACACGTCTTGCCTGTACGTGACTGACTGGTAGAATGATTTGCTTACACAAACTGCGCACGGGTTCACCCGTGCGTAAATAACATACCCACAATTCAAATCACATGTCGCTAAGACAACATTTTCTCTCTATACTTCGCACCGCGAGAAAATACTATTCTACAGCCTTGCTTTGGAAGCCGGCTTTTATAGCGAGGTTGGTAGAGTGGTTGACCTTTTCGTAAAGTTAAGCTACGTTCATCGCGGTTAGTGTCTGGATGGGTCACTCGCGATGGCTTAACGCCGGTACACGTTCAATTTAGTTTTAATTTACATCTTAATTATAAAATCAAAGTACTGAAATGCGGGGATGTCGGCTCTAGAGTGTTAACAAGATTTAACACAAGATTTTCCTTCAATGTGACCTTCTTTTTGACCCAACATGACCCATGTTAGACCTTGACCTAGACATCATCAAGAAAAACATTCTGATAAAGTTTCAACATGCTCATGCTAAAAATGCAGTATCCAGAGTGTTAACAAGATTTTTCTTCAATTTGCCCTAGTGACCTAGTTTTTAACCCGGCATGATCTATATTCAAACTTGACCTAGATATCATTTAGATAGAAATCTGACCAAATTTTAAGCAGCTGTAGCCAAAATTATGCTTCTTCAGAGTAAACAAGATTTTCCTTCAATTTGGTCTAGTGACCTAGTTTCTGACCCAATGTGACCCATATTCGGACATGATCTGGATATCATTAATACAAACATTCTGACAAAATATTAAACTGCTGAAGCAAAAATTGACCT
The DNA here is from genome assembly GCA_031761405.1 of Serripes groenlandicus. Lineage (NCBI taxonomy): Eukaryota > Metazoa > Mollusca > Bivalvia > Cardiida > Cardiidae > Serripes > Serripes groenlandicus. The sequence goes on from JASEVX010000014.1 coordinate 17,475,015, forward strand.
TCAATTTGACCTAGTGACCTACTTTTTGACCCATCATAACCCATGTTTGGACTTGACCTATATATCATCAAGACAAACATTCTGATAAAGTTTCAAGATGCTCAAGTTGAAAATAAGGCCTCTAGAGTGTAAACAAGGTTTCCATTCAATTTGGCTTAGTGACCTAGTTTTGGACCCGGCTTGACCCATATTCGAACTTGGCCTAGATATCATATAGATAAACATTCTGACCAAATTTCAAACTGCCTTAGCAAAAATTGCGGCCTCTAGAGTGTTAACAGGCTAGTGACCTACGTTTTGACCAATCATGACCCATGTTCGAGCTTGACCTACATATCATCAAGCGAACATTCTGATAAAGTTTCAACATGCTCAAGGACGAAAATAAGGAGGTCTCCAAAGTGTTAACAGGATTTCCATTCAATTTGGCCTAGTGACCTATTTTTTGACCCGACTTGATCCATATTCGAACTCGGCCTAGATATCATTTCGTTCAACAATCTGACCAAATTTCAAAATGCCTCTAGAGTGTTAACAAGCTTTTCCTTCAATTTGACCTAGTGACCTACTTTTTGACCCGACATGACTCATGTTCGAACTTGACACACATGCTGATAAAGTTTCAACATGCTCAAGTTGAAAATGCGGCCTCTAGAGTGTTAACACGATTTTCCTTTAATTTGACCTAATGACCTAGTTTTTGACTTCAAATGGCCTAGTTTCAAACTTGTCCAAAATTTGATGGAGATGAATGTTCTGACAAACTTTCATGAAGATCCGATGCAAAATGTAGCCTGTAGAGTGGTAACAAGGGAAAATGTTGACGATGCACGACAGCCGTATTTCCGTATTTTTCATTGCAGGGATTTTGAGCTACCCGCTTTCAAGCTACTCGTTTTCCATATATTAAACATTTAAGATCCTTATGTCTAACTTAGATTTTTAAATTATGTATATAACTTCATGGATTAAAACTTTACATTGTGTACGTTTACTTGTAAGATGTGCATACTGTTTAGCTTGTTGTGAAACGTATTTAACTGATCCCTGGACAATCAAAGCTGGGCATGACAATATACGGATGTATTCAGCAATGCTGAATCCCCCGCATAAAAACTACTCGCATACAAACTCGAACGAGAACCAGTCTAGTGACGAACTGCTACGGAAATATGCGAGAGCTAACGGTAAAATACGGCGCATGCGCAAGCCCATTGCACCAGTGACAGTTTTTTCACAACCAATATATGCACTGGTGCTGAGGCATCCGCGCAATATCATTGCTTAAGCGATTGCGGAGACACAGGTCAGCCAACATAGATGTAGGTTATGGAGAAATTAATTTAAGTGATATCGCTTAGATTGACGACTCTACAATGCCCATATGAAGGCATTGTGACATATCCCACTGATTCGTATTGTACACGTTGTAAAATGTTTGAACTACAGACTCGTTAAGTCCGGATTTCCTTAAGTAGACTCTTTCATGTTCGATATTGGGCAACTCAGTTCTTCATGTAATAAGAAATTTGGAATAATTCTATATTTTAAAGGCAAACAATGCTGATTTCAGGTGAGGTAGCTCATTAAGAGTCGATTCACCTGAATATGTATTGTTTGCAAAAACCTTGCCATTGACACTGAAAGAATAAAAATAAAAATCTAATCGTTTTTTCCCGAATTTTAAAACTTGCTTCTGATTGATTGGTTTTTTAAAATAATAATTCTTAGTTCCTGCAGATTTTACTGTGATTCCCTGATGTTTGACCATGGCGGCAAAAAATTCTGTACAGAAGAGCACCGAGGCGGATTCTGATTTTTGCCTGATATGGCTATAATGAAATCTTTAAAAAAAAATCTTCTCCAAAAGTATCTGGCCGATTTCCAAATTATTTTGTATAAATGTTAATTGTGTAACCCTCTATCAGATTCCTTTCAGCGGGCGGGCAGATTTGCCTTATTTAGTTATTTGAAAACATAAAGAAATTCATCTTCTCCAAAAAATACTTGGACAATTTCTAACTAATTTTGTAGAAATGTTCCTTTGGTAAACCATCTATCAGATTCCTTCAGGCTATGTTTTTAGATTGATTAGTAGAACTACATGGCCTGCAGGGTCTGGTCTGTCTTGCCTTCACATGCATTGTTTAAGAAGCACTAAACATATAAATGAACTGCGTTAAGCGAAACGTGGTCGTGTTGAACGAGCGAACAGTGAAGTCTCTGACCAGCCTTTGATTCCGCTTAAACTCGGCAGAGCCTTCACGGTCCGACTTCACAATCCGACTTCACTTAGACAATGCCATAGTTGTAAGTATTGACGAAACACTCAATTCGTAGCTCAAATTGTTTCTTTCAAATATCCCTTTTTTGGGTACAAACTTGCATGCCACGAAATTTCATTTTTACCTGACGCGTCTCAAATACTTGTTACAGCCCATTATGTCTGTTAACGTGAATCAAATGCAATTCAAATCAGTTTAAATAGTCATGTAAAATATTGACTTAACCCTTTTCCGCATACAACAAATATGTAAGACGACTTTGAAATATTTTGGAGAAATCATGAAATGTGCAACATTTGGCTTAACCAGTAAAAAGAAGCATAAACAATCAATATTTATTTGGATTAATATTGTACTGATAAGGGAAATTATTACTTTAATTTGTCCAGGAGAGAAAATGTTTACAGATTATCTGCTGCAAATGTATAAAAGGTCTTATATATTTCTTTCACTGCACGGTTAACGTTATTATCATGACTGTACAAGTTTTACAGTCACTCTTGGCTAATTGTAGCATAGTGTTGTATTTTGTAATATGGGACGTTGGCTTAAATACTGGATATAAAATATGTATATGTATATGCTTGAAATATTCGTCAACTCCAGATGGTAATAAGTTGTCTGGAAAGAACGTGATACGTAATGCGAGTGATAGTAGCTCAGCATTGTGTACCTTGGCACAAGATCGGAGAGTGATCGCCATTATTCAGAGTATGTTGTCAATACATAACTTTGTTAACTAACCCGTCCCAATGTGCAACATTATTCTGGCACCAATGTAGAACGTTTGCAGCTGTATGTATTTGGTGAACATGGGGACGTGACTAAACGGATACCAACTCGTTTGTTATTAAATCCTAAATTGATGACTATATGTACAATAGTAATTCAGTCGTTCATTTACTCATTCGCTCACTCGTTCGTTTGTGAGCGTTTGTGTGCGTTTGTTCATTCTCAGACTCCTTTATTATTACAGTGAATGTTTAATTCACTGGTTAGTTGATTGAGTGTTTGATTAATCGACTGACTTTGACATTCATCCAATCATTCATTCGTGCATTCATTCATTCGTTTATTCATTCATTCATTCATTAATTAATTAATTAATTCATTCATCCATCCATTCATTCATTCATCATTCATTCATTCATTCATTCATTTTATTCACTCACTCACTCCCTCGACTTTTATTCACCCACGCACCCGATTACTTCATTCATTCATGTATCTATTCATTCATTTATTCATCTATCCATTCAATCATTCGTTTGCTCATTCATTTATTTACTCATTTACTCACTCCTTCCGTATCCATCCTGTTTTGTATCAAACACACCAACCCAATCATGCCCTGTGTGTAACCTTACTTACTCCGTAAGTTGTATCAATGGGTAATGCACTGAATTTATCATCTGCATGCCTTGTTTTTCGTTTCGACAAGAATGCTAACCACACTCACCTTTCAAACATTTTACAACTTGCGCTAGCCTCCAACAAACCGTCCACATATTAGTTATTCATCATTGTTTAAAATGTATTTTTATATGTTCGATTTATTTTTCTTCTTGATGTGTTCATTTTTTTTCTTTTGTATAATACTATGTGTTAGGTAATCTATTTGCATTCTATGTATTGTAATGCTCTTCATTATTGGAGGAGATAAAGAATATATATATATAATATATATGAAATAGTCGTCTACGAGAGATGGTATCTAGTTGTCTGGAAAGAACGTGGTGGGAAGTTGTGGTCCGAGGAACCCAAGAAACATATGTTAAAGAATACGGGCTGCAATGATACAATTCAAAAACTGTTGAACACTCCAAGCAATCGACCCTTGAATACAATTTGTTTCTACTGTAAATGAGACAAGTCAGGGACCGTGTATATATTGTCCCTGGACAAGTCAATGGCTACATTTTCTACACTCGGCCTAACAACAGACGAAACGAACTGGAGTATTAAATATGGAAATGAACTGAAGTATTAAATGAGAACTGAAGATTTAAATAAGAACTGAAGTATTAAATAAGGAAATCCTCCAACTCACAGGCCTTATATTATCCTCATCTGGACAAAGACAATTCATTAATTAAAAAGGCTAACGATACAAGAAATTTTCTTCAGATGAGTCTTCATCTTCATCATCAAAGCAGAAAATACCCTTTAAATATCTCAAGACAATAATATCAGAGAATATTCAAATGACATGTGTATTGTAAATTCACAGACCAGAAGCGCCAACGCATTGCTCTAGCAGTGTCAGTGGGAGAACCGCTATATGCTATGGCTAGCGGCTCGCGGGGCTGCTGGTACCAACAAACAAAATGAAACGAGGTCAGTATACTTTATAAAAGATAACGCCTTCCTTTTACAGAATCACGGATCTGCAAGAAATATTTGTTGCAAAAAAATGTCCTGACGTTTTCAAAATGTAGCTACACTATGTGAATACAAATGATAATAATAGTACTACGACTACTACTACTGCTACAGCTACTACTGCTACTATTTCTACTACTACTACTTCTATTATTACTACTACTACTACTACTACTACTACTACTACTACTACTGCTACTGTTACTTCTATTAATACTACGACTACTACTACTACTAATGCTACTTTACTACTACTACTACAACTACTTTATAATATTACTACTACTACTATTAGTACTGATACTACTACTTCTGAAAATACTACTACTACTACTGCTGCAACTTATATTACTACTACTACTACTACTACCACTACTATACTACTACTACTATTACTACTACTACTCATACTACTACTACTACTACTTCTACTACTGTTATTACTAGGCTACTACTACTACTACAACTACTACTACTGTTATTACTTCTACTACTACTACTACTACTACTTCAACTACTACTACTACTACTACTACTACTACTACTACTACTACTACTACTACTACTACTACTACTACTACTACTACTACTACTACTACTACTTTTAATGATGATTACAATAATAATAATAATAAAGAAGAGAAAAGTGGAACTCAAGTCTTCTTCCAGTAAACAGAGCTTGTTTAGGCACTGTTTATATATACATGTACTAAAAAAGTAGGCCTTTGCAGGTTTAATATGGCAAAATGAAGACTTTATTCTTTCCATGAACACCTTTTAACACCTCTCATAAAGACACTGTTTTAATAACATCTCCCCTATATACATGTATAGGGTACAAACTTTAAAAACATTGGCCTAAAAGCACAAATATGGAATATTTGTAGTCCCTGGTTGGAGAGAGATTGCTCATATTTTTTAAAAAGTAGTTTTGTTGTGTTTTCTGCTCTACTTTAAGATTGATTTTTCTTAGAATCTCTTTGTGCGATCTCATAATATGTTTTGGAGAGACGAAAATATCTGAATCAAGTCGCGTGAACTCATTTTGCAAAGGAAGCCGGAAAATAAGGTAAATAAAACTCATTTCGAGTTACCCCCCTTTTGTAGCACAGCCTCGGTTTGAGAACGTGAATCGCCGGACATGTTCTCCAAAACAGCTCTGGTTATTGTGGCTCCACGGTAAGAAAACATGCTTTATCAACTGGTTTTCAAATATTACATTAATACGTATACATGCTATCTAATGCGTTTTGTCTGGTATAACGAATGGAGCAGTTGGCTTCTGAGTTAAGCAAGTCAAGGTCAACCCATACGAAGTGGGTGGGGGACAAAAACAGGTTGTTTCCAAGAGCTCACAAACCATTAGTAAATAGTTTGTTTAGATTTTTAAGTGAAAAGGTTGCTGAACTTCACTTTGTTTCAACATGATTGGATTCTTGCGATACAAACGGGCATACTCACTGAAATGACACTGAAGTCTATGTCACTCAACAGTCAACTTGGTTTGTTAGTCCAATTGTTCAAATTATCATTGTTTTGTTTCAACTTAAATTCTTTATAAATTAAAGAATTATTTAAAGCTAAATAAGAAGGTATGTTATTTGAAAGCATAAATGTGATGGAGTAAAAATTCATGTATTCCTTGCAAAAGTAAGAACAACAGAACATGATTTATTTATTCTATGCTCATTTTTAGCTCGTCGGTTCCTCGAAGAAAAAAGGTTTGGGCTATTTGAGACCCTTGGTAGGATCTTCGTAGAAATTTATGCCCATTTTTAGCTTAGAAAAAACGGACAAGACTTAGTGTTGGCCTTCGATCTTGTTTAGATAGTCTGTCTGTCTTGAGAGAGTGTTGTGAATGTCGCAATCATCTATGGCAGCATTAATTAGTAAAATATTAAACTTTAAAAGTGTTATATTTGCACCCCCATCAAGTAACCTGTGGACTTTGTTGTGTAGGGACAACTTCTGTTACAAGTTTGCAATTAAGATCCACTCAGCTATTTATGTATGTGACTAAATGAAGTTAAGTGGAAGAGTTCTGATTGATTTTGACAACATGATGATGAGTCATAGGAATAATGAATTTGATATTTTTATGCATTGGATATAATGTCCAAATGACCTTTGACATTGGTCACTAATTGACAACAATCATAGTCTGTTTTTTGATGAATAAAACTCAGGCTATTGTGATACTCTTCAGAGTCTTGGCATTGTCATCTTGTGTTGTCACAAAACTTGAACCCTCATATTCAAAGGATACTTGGTACATATGTTCCAAGGAACAATATGCATTGCTATACTAAGTCACATAGCTTAATAATTATTCATAAATGCCCCTTTTTCGACTTAAAAAAGAAGACTTGCGGTTGCTCTGTGGCATTTTTGTTATCTCTTGATGTGTGTAACAGGTATGTCCTGTCTAGAGTTTTCATGTGTCCTGATTAAGCCCATTAGCATGCACTCATTTATTATTGAATATATGGTTAATTTATATGGTATAGTAATTGCCTGAACTTAATATTTTAATTCTTCATTCTTTATTTCAGCACCCAGGTGCGTGGGATGGCCACACTGAAAGAGAGTAAGATTATAATTTCATCAATATAATTACATATTCTAAAATTAATATTATTAATTTTCATTGCATTTGACACGGATAAATAAGTTTTAAATTATTTATATCAATTATATTTTTCGAGGTTAATATAGAGATCACACAATTTTCCACTTTAAAAGATTTGTTAATCAACTTCTTGCTGTAATTAAGCCTTCAAGGATCAACTTGAACTAACACACCTTTTTTATGACTGTAAGTCTGTTGTGTTATCAAATCAGCAGCATTACTTTTCTAAAGATTTCCATGATTTATGAGAATGGAATGTGTATCAATTTTTGTTTTGTTTTATATAATTTATATCTGTAACCATGACAATTTTTGTTTCTCAATAACAGTCAGGCTCAGGTTAAAGTCAGTGACCAACATTCAGAAGATCACCAAATCCATGAAGATGGTGTCAGCAGCCAAGTATTCAAGAGCAGAACGAGAACTTAAACCTGCAAGAAGTTTTGGAGTGGCAATCAAAGGTGAGAGGTCTCTCTGAAACTAAGATTTGTTTTGGCTCTCCTGAGCACAATGCTTTTGTGATCACTCACTGTCCTGTGTCAGCATCTGTCTTGTCAGTTCACATTTTCCTACAAACAATTTCTCCGCCTAAACCAATGAGCCAAATTCAAATTTTATTTCACATGAATGCCCTTAGGCGGTCCACTTTCAAAGTTGTTCAAAGAATCTTGATTCAATGAAGACCTTTGGCTGCTGCGTCATCAGAAAGAGGGAAAAATGCCAAATCTTTAACATTCTTCTTGTCCAAAAGATCTGGCCCAATTTGAAATTATTTTGCATTAATGATCCTTGGGTGACCCTCTACCAAGATTATTCAAGTTATTCCTATCTGTTAAAAAAAACACAACAGCCATGGGCGGAGCTTGTTCCCATATATATATATATGTATAGAAAAAAAAAATTCTTGTCCAAAATTAATGCCCATATTTGAAGAAGAAAAATGGCACAAATGTCACTTGGGTGACCATCTACCAAGATTGTTCAAATTATTCCAATCTGTTATAGAACATGGCCTCCAGGAGGCGCTGCTTGGTTTCCTTAAATTTATATAGTGGAAATTTAAAAAATCTTCTTGACCAAAAGTATACGACCGATTTGAAATTAATTCCGAGTTGGGTTCCTTGTGTGACCCTCTAATGAGATTTTTCAAAATTGTCCTATTCAATAATTGTTTGATAAACATGGCCACTAGGATGCGGGGCAAATTTTCCTTATATAGTGAAAACTTCAAAAACCTTCTGATCCATAAGTATGAACCCCATTTGAAAATAACATGGTACAAACGTTTCTTGAGTTGACCCTCTACGAAGAATGTTCAAATTATTCTTAACTGTTGATAAACATGGCCACCACTCTTTAAAGTTCTGTTAAATCATGTGATCGATGGTCCTCTTTATCTGAGTTATGACGCCTTTTAAGACTTAGAAATTGGAAAGAAACCGGTATCCAGAAGATGATACATGACAAAATCAACAGATTGATATATTAACTCACTGGTTAAGAACACGTTAAGAACATAAAATACATGTCAAGTTCCACTTGGTTACAATCTACCAATTTATGACTCTTTTCAATTCACAATTTGCAAAAAATAAATGCGCAGATGATAACTCATGACTGATATTCTATAAAAACTAAAATACAGATTAAGTTTGACTTAATTACCAATTTTTTATGTAGTTGTGTCCTAATATACAAGTGAAATTATAACACCATGTTTATGAACGAAGGAAGTATTTTAAGGTGTATTAATCACTTTCAGTAATAGATCTAGTTTCAAAAAAGTATTTGGGTTGTTTGCCTTGTGGCAGGTGGAGCAAACTGGGCATTGGGCCTCTTGTATAAGCTTACTTGACCGCAAAATGAGTTACTGTTGTTGGCATTACAAATCATTTTACATAACTCTGGGTGAGCGATCCAGGGCAATCATGGCCCTCTTGGTTTGTTTTTACTCTAGTTTGAACGTAGAAACAGTTTATTTCAAATTTTAACAAAATACATATTTGATCAATAACATACTTAAACTGTCAGAAACAACGTAATTAGAAGAAAAAAATTAAAGAAAGAAAAAAAATGTAAGCCAGACTACTCTGCATAAAGTATCGACCAGGATCAGCCTTATCATGCAGCGCAGGCTAATCCGGGCAGTCACTTTTTGCCTGTTGTGGATTTTCTGTTTCAGATATTATTACTCTATACCTTTTTACCCCTGAGACGGAATATGTTGGCCCGGATTAGCCAGTGTGGACTTCGCATGCTGATCTGGGTCGATACATTACACAAGAGTCCATATTGTTGGTTTTCTCGTGGAACGGCTCATATCAATATATCTGAAATGAAATGTTTATTTATTTATGTTGTCTTTAACTTTCAGAGTTTTATGATAAATCTGAAGTTGATGTAGAAGGAACTAAACCAACAAAGCTGGTTGTTGCCATGACCTCAGATCGAGGATTGTGTGGTGCGATCCACTCATCCATCTGTAGAGCTATTAAAGCAAAAATGCTTGATGAGAAACCCGGCGAGACCAAACTAGTGCTGATTGGAGATAAGTCTAAATCTATACTTCAAAGGTACTGTTTCCAAGATGTAATCACTTGGTTATAAAATCTTAACCCTTTCCAACATAAAAATAATCTACAGCATACAGCTTTGAAACATCTTGTGTAAAAAAAATGGAAAACCTTAAATAATGACAGTATTACTTGATAATGTATTATTTGATAATAGGCAAAAGGAGAAATTGCATCAGTATGAGGAAAACATTTACAGCTATATTCATTCAATTGGTCTTAATCTATTAAACTTCATTTACTGTTTGTAAATTCTGCAATGTGAGCATTTTGCCTTTTTGATTATACGACGTCGGGCTTACGTCTTCTGTTCAAATCTTCTTCTGAAACTTCTAGTCAAATTTCAAAGTTAGTTCACAGGAATGTGGCTCTCGTCAAAAATAATTCAAAGAGTTTAATTCCAAATAGGATTGGTATAAAGTAATAATCTTTTTGATTTTAATTTTGTTGGCACAAATGTACCTTGGGTTACCCTCTACCAAGATTTTTACAATCCATTGATAGACATGACCACAAGGGGGCGTTGCTTGTTTACCTTGTATGCATATTGTACGAACATTGAAAACTGATTTCTATTAAATTAGGTGAGCACTTTAGGAGTGGACCGACATGGTCCTCTTGTATATTGTATTTATATTAAACTTATTGTCTTTTTAACGTTGAAACCTGGATATAAGAATGATGTCATTGTTCGGGCAGGCAGGCAGGCCGCATCAAACTCACCTATGAAACTGAATATCTTAAGTTACAGTTGACAAATAGTAGCCAAATTTGGTATGTAGAAAGAAATTCAAGGAGACCTTTCATAGGATTTTTAGGGCCCTAGGGTCAAGGTCAAGGTTGCTATTACTAAAAGCCTAAAACTGAATATCTTTTATTATGGTCGACATATTGTAACCAAACTTGGTATGCAGAAATAGACATTTCATTGGATTGTGTTAGGGGGGTCTAGGTCAAGGTCACTGTTACTAAAAATTGAAAAAAATATGAAATCTTTATGTTATAATATGTTTACATATTGTTACCAAAGATAGTATATAGAAAATGATTATGGAGACCTTACATAGGATTGCGTTTTGGATACCTAGGGTCGAAGTCAAGGGCGCTGTTACTGAAAAATAGAAAAAACATTGAAACTGAATACCTTAAGTTACGGTTGACATATTGAAACAAAAATTAGTATGTAGAAAGAGTTTATGGAGACTTTTCATGGGATTGCGTTTGGGGCATTAAAATCAAGGTCGCTGTTACCTAAAATAGAAAAAGCTGTTGAAACTGAATATCTTTAGTTAATGTTGACATATTAAAAACCAAAGTTGGTATATAGAAAAAGTTTGTGGAGACCTTTCTTGGATTTCGTTCGGGTCCCTAGGGTCAAGATCAAGGTCGCTGTTATTAAAAATAGAAACAACTGTTCAAACTGAATCTTTTGTATATATTGCATTTTACACCAATGCTATGTTATAGCAGAATTATACTTTTACTCTTGCAAGTAGTTTTTTCAGTAATTATTAATATGCTGCCAGGGCTTTTTTTCCTTATATAAAAGGGGCCGTTTAACGGCCCCTTCCCCCCGGAAAATAAGCATAGTTTTTCCCCTAAAAATATAAATTCCCCTAGGAAGAAAAAAAAAAAAAAAAAAAAAAAAAAAAATTCATATTTAATTTTTGTAACATTAGCTTAAATCTCATTTATCTTTCCACATTGAACAGAATACAATTTGACTCGAGGTGTAGGCTTGGTGCTGAAATACTTGATATTTTGATGAGAATTAAAGTTGCTGATGTTGTTGCCCTTAGAGAATATGACCCAAAAACTGCTGTGACAAGATGGATGTTGTCTTGACTAATTCAGAAAAGACCCCATACTTTGCCATATGGAGCCAGAAATTGAAACACAGTTTCTAGACTATGTTGTATATCTGACAGTCTCAGCAGCTTCTTTTCACAGCATGTTTTGGACCATGTTTACATTACATTCATGATTGACCATAACAGTGTATTGCACTATTGTAGTTCACATTGTGTTGCTTAAAGTTAAAGTTCTAATAAGTTGTTTTCTCATTTAGCAAGTAACAAAAAATAGCACTTGCGAAAAAATGCAAGTAGAAAATCTTGCTAATTTCGACCCTTGACAGTGGTATAGTTTAAGTGAACTGGATTATGACAATCTAGTGTAGGAGTTCAAGAACATGAAAAATAGACAGATGGCCTTGTAATGATAAAAGTTAAACATGCACATTATACTAGTTTACAATTTTTCCCCTTTTTTCTAAAACGCCGCGAAATTTTCCCCTTCTCAAAGGCCCCAGGCCCCTTCCCCTTTTTCAGAAAAAAACCCCTGGCTGCCTGACTGAGATGATTCTAAAACATACTGTACTATTATGCTCTGTATCCAATAACATTGAACCATTTATCAACACGTGTGACTTGGAAGTTTTTCTCATATTATTTCAGGATATATAATCAAGAGATAGTGCTGAGTTTCAACAATATTGGAAAGAAGCCGCCATCATTTCAGGATGCTGGTTATATAGCTGAAAACGTCCAAAGTCTTGGTGCCTCCTTTGATATTGGAAATTTTTATTACAATACATTCAGGTATTTATACATAGTGTGCATATTCAGATCAGACTGCACAGATTTAAAGGGTGATCTGGATCTGCACTGATCAACATTACCCTTTTAATTTTCCTGTTTTGTTGCCTAGATGTACTGTTTCATACCATTTTTAGCTCACCTATGTGCAAGGTGAGCTGTTGTGATCGCTCACCATCCGTCTTCCGCCGTCATCGTCTGTCGGTTCACATTTTCCTACAAACGACTTCTCCTCGTAAACTAATTAACCAAATTCAAAATAATTTTACAGGAATGTTCCTTGGGTGGATCTCTTTCAAACTTGTTCAAAGAATTCCAGGCAGAACTTTGGTTGCCACGGCAAAAAAAGGGGGAAATTAACCAAAACTTAAAAAAATCTTCTTGTCTGAAAGTAGAAGGCGCATGCCTTTGATATTTGGTATATAACATCATAGACTCATATAGGGAAAACAATTTAAAAACCTTCTTTTCTAAGAGTAGAGGGCCCATGCCTTTGATATTTGGTATGTATCATCATCTAGTGGACCTCTACCAAGATTGTTCAAATTATAGCCCTGGGGTCCAGATGACCCCATCCCCTGGGGTCTATTGTTTTACATAGACTCATATAGAGAAACAACTTAACAAATCTTTTTGTCTAAAAGTAGAGGGCCCAGGCCTTTTGATATTTGGTATGTAGCATCATCTAGTGGACCTCTACCAAGATTGTTCAAATTATAGCCCTGGGGTCAAAAATGACCCCTCCCCGGGGTCACTTGTTTGACATAGATAGGGGAAAAACTTAAAAAATCTTCTTGTCTAAAAATAGAAGGCCCAGGTCTTTGATATTTGGTATGTAGCATCATAGACTCATATAGGGAATAGAAGGCCCAGGTCTCTGATATTTGGTATGCAGCAATATCTAGTGGACCTCTACTAGATTGTTCAAATTATAGCCCTAGGATAAAAATTGACCCCTCCCCAGGGGTCAGTTGTTTTACATAGACTCATATAGGGAAAAAACTTAAAAAGTCTTCTTGTCTAAAAGATATTTGGTATGTAGCATCATCTAGTTGACCTCTACCAAGATTGTTCAAATTATAGCCCTGGGGTCAAAAATTACCCCTGTCTGGGGGTCACTTGTCTTACATAGACTCATATATGGGAAAAACTTTAAAAATCTTCTTGTCTAAAAGTAGAGGCCCCAGGCCTTTGATATTTGGTATGTAGCGTCATCTAGTGGACCTCTACCAAGATTGTTCAAATTATAGCCCTGAGGTAAAAAATTACCCGTCCCCGGAGGTCACTTGTTTAACATAGACTCATAAAGTGATAAAAATTAAATAAATATCTTGTTAAAAGTAGAAGGCCCAGGCCTTTGATATTTGGTATGTAGCATCATCTAGTGGACCCCTACCAAGATTGTTCAAATTATAGCCCTGGGGTCAAAAATGGCCCCACCCGGGTCACTTGTTTTACATATACTTGTATAGGGAAAAACTTTTAAATCTTGTCTAAAAGTTTAATATTTGAAATCTAACTTCATCTAGTGGACTTCTACCAAGATTGGTCAAATTATGATAGCCCGGGTGTGGAACATGGCTCCACCCTTTGGATCACTTGTTATACGTAGAATATGGGAGCTATATAGTAGTCACGCTTGTCGGTCGATTTGTCAGTTGGTCTGGACATTTCTTGTGAACACTATTTCTCAGCAACCCTTGGTCAGAATTCAATATAACTTCACAAGAATGATTGATACAAAGCCTAGTTGTGCATATTGTCGGCGTGTTGCACTGGAATTATTTTTAAATGAGTTATGGCCCTTTTAATTTCTCATACATATGTATATTGTCAGGCACCAGCTAGGGGTATTCATCACCTTCAGTGATATTTCTAGTTTTACATTGACTTGTTAAACACTCATTGTTTATGGAATGCCCATAAATTATAGCCCTTTTGTCAGTATATTTTTAGATCACCTGATCAGAAGGCTCAAAGTTATCTGTTCTGATCACTCTCGGTTCGTCGTATTCATCGTAACTTTTAGCTTTAAACTACATATTTTCCAAAACCAGATTTGCTGTTTTTTGGAAAGGGTATCCGGTTAAAAAATTCCAAACCGACACATTTGTGTGACGTGGTCCTTATTTGTGCTTTTGCAGGTCTGTCATATCATACAGGACGTCAATTCTGCCCTTCTTCACGGAAGCCAATTTACGACAGGCCAAGAACCTGAATGTATATGACAGTGTGGACGATGACGTGCTACAATGTTACAATGAATTCTTAATGGTCAGCAGTATGTACTATTGTTTGAAGGAGAGTGCTTGCAGTGAACAGAGCTCTAGGATGACAGCTATGGACGCAGCCTCCAAGAATGCAGGTATGTGCCAGAGCTCTAGATAAGAAGAGTATTTCACATCCTCAAATCCTTATTTTAAAGCACAAACCCTATGTTGTGGGTACTGAAAAGAATTGTCTCAATGAGACGATTCTTTAGACACCCACAACATAGGGTTAAGTGGAGTCGTAAGAGAGATACGGATGGGAAAAGACCAGTTTACACCTTTTCTAGTCCTCTGTTAAAAAATAATATGCTTTATTTAGCCGGTGTTTTGTTGTTTAATCTTCATTAGCCGTAAGAGGAATGTTAAATTATCTGGTTTCTTCCAGAGAGTAGTTATTCGTTGTCACATTGTTTCCTCTGTCATAATGCAAATGCATTATTCCGCACTGCATTTTCTTTTCATCATATCGTCTAAACCCTTTCCCGCATAGGACAAATCTGCAGAAGACAACTTGTGAAAAATGTCCATGAAGGAAAGTATCATTATTGAATGCAGTTGAAAATATTGTGGGATAAGGGGAAATTACTCATGAACAATTTCTCGTTTTTATACGCCCGTTTTGAAAAAAAGGATCGTATTATAGTTTTACCTGCGGGGTACGGGCAGGCTGGCGGCGTCCAGTATGTTGTCAGCTCTATAACTTTAGAAGCCTTTGTCCAATCATCACCAAATTTGGTCAGAATGTGTATTGGGATAATATCTCGGACAAGTTCGATAACTAGCCATATCGCTTTAGTCAATCAAGAGTTATCGACCTTTAATTATAGAAATTACCCAAAATTGGTCTTGTCAGCTCAATAACTTTAGAAGCCTTTGTCCAACCATCACTAAATTTGGTCAGAATGTGAACTGGCATATTATCTCGGACAAGTTCGATAACTAGCCATATCGCTCTAGTCAATCGAGAGTTATCGCTCTTTAATTATAGAAATTACCTAAAATTGGTCTTGTCAGCTCAATTACTTTAGGAGCCCTTGTCCAATCATCACCAAATTTGGTCAGAATGTGTATTGGCGTAATATCTCGAAAAGTTTGATAACTAGCCATATTGCTCCAGTCGATAGAGTTATTGCCCTTTAATTATAGAAATTACCTAAAATTGGTCTTGTCAGCTAAGTAACTTGTAAAGCCTTTATCCGATCATCACCAAATTTAGACAATATGTTGATAGGCAGAATATCTGGCTCAGGTTTGATAACTTACAGCGTTATCTTAGTCACTACACAATTATGTCCCTCGAAATGGCCAAAACTGTACTAACAGTGTCCGCTCTCTAAGTTTGGCTGATGTACAACCAATTATCACTGTACTTGGTCTCAAAAAAACAGGATGGGCGTATTTTGTGACATTTGGCACTCTTGTTCAATTTTGTTTTTAACAGTTGTCTGCTGCAGATGCGTAATAATTTGTTTGCAAAGGGGAAAGGGTTAAAGATGAGTATCAATCCTCTACACTATGAATCGTCTATTTTTAGGTGAGATGATAGAAAAACTGACCTTGACCTTCAACAGAACTCGCCAAGCTGTCATTACAAGAGAATTGATCGAAATTATCTCAGGAGCAGCAGCTTTATAATCCAAGCTGTTATATAGAACATTTATGTTGAAACATCATCAGAGAAGCTCATCTAGTTTTGTGTTAAAAGTATTGTGTTTAAAAACTGGATATTTTCTAAAATGTCTCACAATACTGGTTGTATCTCTATGAGAGACAAAGATAAGTAATGAAAAAGAAAGGAAATATGCTTGAAGTGTTGAAATCAATGAACATGTTTAATTATATTCAACTTCATTGGCTAATGCAGAATTTAGAATGTATTAAATATTTAAAAATAAAAAGTGTTTGCGTTTTCGATGTCTTTTTAGCTTACCTGAGCACTAAGTGTTTGAGGTGAGTTATTTGTATTATGATCACTTTTTCATCCGGTGGTGTATATACGTTCACATTTATCTTCTAATAATTTCTTTTAACAAATTTCAAAATAATATCATATGGATTTTCCTGAAATGGCGATATACCGAATTACCCAAAACGTTAAAATTATTCCAATCTGCTGCACCAGAGCTGAAAATAGTAAATATCTGAAATCTACATCTTCCTAAACCATTGGCCTAATTTCAAAATATTTTCACTCAAATGTTTCCACCTGTTCTGCTCCACTACAATATATGGCATCTACTAAAACACTGGCCAAACTTCAAATTAAAATCGCACTTATGTCCCTATAGGGGCCTCTACAAAAATCTTTCTGCTGTAGTGCACATGACGGTCATCAGAGCTTAATATAGAAAAATCTATTAAAACAAATCACAAAAAATGTTTCTTTCATGGCTCTCAACCAAGTTTGTTCCAGGCCTTTCACACCTTTGCACAAAATTGCCATGAGAGCCAACAGCAGAGCTATCTTACAATATCTCCTCAAAAGTGTTTGGTCCAATTTTAATTTGAACTTGGTCAATGTTTATTTAGTGACCCTCATCAAGATTTCATACAAGATGTCCACCAGTGCTAACAAGAAATATCTTTAAAAAAGATAAATGGCGATAATAATCAAAACAATCAGTAATTTTCTATAAATTATAAAATTTGCGCAATAATCTATGTGTTAACCAAAGGCTAATCGGCCATCTCCATCCAGCTTCAGTTTTTATAAAAATATTATCAAGGCCGAGAATACGCCACATGACTGCAGATTACGCGAGGCTACCAAGAGGTGTAAAAGTTTCAATTGATGATAAATAACTGAAAACTTATCATGTTTCAAAAATAATTAATATTTTGCTTTTAAATATTATATTTCATACGTTTTCACTGATTTCTTTCACTGAAATTTATTTCTTAAGGAAAACAATTAAAAGTTAGTATGCAGAACATTTCATTTTAAAACTTCATCTTATTAATGCCTCTCGTAGGATCGCCAACTTATTAATTAATATTTTGCTTTTAAATATTATATTTCATACGTTTTCACTGATTTCTTTCACTGAAATTTATTTCTTAAGGAAAATAATTAAAAGTTAGTATGCTGAACATTTCATTTTAAAACTTCATCTTATTAATGCCTCTCGTAGGATCGCCAACTTAACTATGAACCAATCAAAACGTTTCATTTCCTTTATTTCTTCGACATTATTCATTAAATACAACATTTGATTGGTCTACAATCTAGATCATTTGTTTAACATCTAGGTCAAAACTGAGGTTAAACGGCTATCGCCGAAAAACTAATATTTTATATTAATCAATTTCAATATAGTTTCACTAACATGTTTCTTAAGTGGCCCTCTTATATTGTATTATGATCCCAGAAAACTTTTCAGGGGAGCACATAGGTACCCCTTCATCCATCCATCCGTCCGACCTCATTCTGGTTGGATGGTTTTTCAGTTATATCCCTTCTAATTGTTTATGGGAAGCTTCATCAACAAGAGAATAAGTGCATTTTAACCATACATTCTGGTTTGATGATTTTTATGCCCCCCCCCCCCCCCCGGAATCTCCGATTCGGGGGCCATATAGTTTTTGGCCTGTCTGTCTGCACGTTGGTTGGTCTGTCTGTCTGTCTGTCTGCACAAAAAAAACTTTAACCTTGACCACTACTTTTGAACCATAACAGGTACGGCTACCATATTTCACATGTGTATTCCTTGTGACATGACCTTTCTGTCAGTACCAAAAATTTTGACCTTGCGACCTTGACCTTTGACCTAGATGTAGTTTTTGGCCTGTCTGCACGAAAAAAACTTTAACCTTGACCACTACTTTTGAACCATAACAGGTACGGCTACCATATTTCACATGTGTATTCCTTGTGACATTACCTTTCTGTCAGTACCAAAATGTTTGACCTTTGACCTAGATGTTGCCATTCTCGAAAAAAACTTTAACCTTGGCCATTACTTTTGAACCATAACAGATACGGCTACCATATTTCACATGTGTATTCCTTGTGACATGACCTTTCTGTCAGTACCAACATTTTTGACAATGCGACCTTGACCTTTGACCTAGATGTTGCCATTCTCAATTTTTTTTTTTTAACCTTCCCCACTTCTTTTGAACCATAACAGGTAAGGCTACCATATTTCACATGTGTATACCTTGTGACATGACCTTTCTGTCAGTACCAAAATTTTTCACCTTGACCTTTGACCTAGATGTTGCCATTCTCGAAAAAAACTTTAACCTTGACCACTTCTTTTGAACCATAACAGGTACGGCTACCATATTTCACATGTGTATTCCTTGTGACATGACCTTTCTGTCAGTACCAACATTTTTGACCTGGCGACCTTGACCTTTGACCTAGATGTTGCCATTGGGGGGCATCAGTGTTTCACAAACACATCTTGTTCATATAGTTATTGGCCTTTTAACTTCTATCTGTACCGCTTTTATCCAGATTATTTCTAAGCAACCACTAACTTGAATTAAATGGAACTTTATGGAAAGCTACACTAACAAGAGGAGATCACCATTTTCTGGTTTGATGATTTTTCACAGAGTTATTGCCCTTGTTTAGCTCACCTGAGCATGAAGTGCAGGGCGAGTTATTGTCTGTTCACAATTTCTTTAAATGACATCTCCTTTCATACCTCTGCCAATTTTAATCAAACTTCTCAGAAGTGTTCCTTGTGTGGATTTCTTTCAAACTAGTTCGCAGAACAATGGTTGACATAGCAAAAAAAGAGGAAAAAATAACAAAAACTTAAAATAAATATACGGAAAACGAGCTCCACCCCCTGGCGGCCATGTTTTCCAACGAATCTGAATATTTTGAGAAGAGTAGTCAGTTGCTTTCAAAGACTGTTGTAAGGAGTTCTGGTATGAGAATACCGGGAAACACCTGAACGTACCGCAGGTTAATCCGGGCCGACACATCCCGTCTCCGGTGGATAGAGATATAGAGTAATGATTCCTACAACAGACAATCCACAGGAGGCGAAAAGTGTCTGCTGAGGCTGATCTGGGTCGATACATTACGGGGTCTTTACGCAGAGTCCACAATGTTGGTTTTCTCGTAATTCGGCTCATATTATGTATACCACATTCTACTTGGTGTAGTGGTCTGTCTTGTGAGCGAGAGACCAGGTTTTGACGCCAGTAGGGTCACGCCAAAGAATATACAATAATGAATACCCTAGGCGTTTAGGTTTACGGAATAGCGTCAAGACTGGTGCATCAATGTCAGCACAAATATAACGGTTATAATCAAAAAATTAAATAGGAAACGCCGAGATACATGTATAACTGATATACCGTTGAACAAGTTAATCCCCAATCAATCTCTAAGATGTTTTTGTGTACACAGTGAACGTGTTTTATTACAATCGAGACAAGTATGCCTATGGTGTGATTCATGGTGTTCAATGTGTGCCTACAACTAGCATAGAGTGTCGGAACAACATCGTGTAATGTTCTGGATAGATGGTCGATTGAGACAGACGAGCATCACAAGTATATCATTACAAGTAGCATGTGCAGTGTTCACCATGGAATAAAGATTTGTTTTTAAAAATCGCTAAATCGAACAAATTCATAAAAACATATATCTTATGAAAGAAAGCTGAAAAACCAGTTACACCAAATATGGAATGACTTCTGCAGCAATAGCAGAATCGTGCTAGTCTACTGTGACTTTAAACCTTTTTTTAATGCTGAATCATATTTGTTATTAGTTGATTAAGGTAATTTAAGACACCTCTTTCAATTCAACAATGTTGTTGAATGTGAATTACCCTTTTTCCTGGTATGTTCTCTTTATAAGGAGTTGCGCGCTTCAGAAACTGTACATATATTCATTTTAAATAAATGGCAAGTATTAATACAGCAATAATTAGAAATACATCAATGTGTATCTTTTAATCCTCGAAGAAGAAAACAATTGAAATTAAGTTAGTTTAAAGCCATATATCAACAAATAATTCAATAAATTCATTTCAATCCTTTATTGGCAAATATCGACACATTTTGTCTATGGCCATTTACAAAGCGGAAGAATATGGCTAAGACAAAAGTAAATACATATACATGTATAACAAAACTACTTTTTAAATGAGGCCAATATACGTACTTAGACATTACATAACAATAACAACTGCTGTCAAATTACCTTATTTTATATAATATATATTATATATTTTATATATTTTGTTCTATTTACAACCGATTCTGAGAGTCTCCAAGCCCAGATTGATTGCATATACGATTATGTTTGTAAATGGAGTCTACTACACACAATAACAAATCTACTGCATATATTGGTCTTTGTACCGCACACAAATTCGAATGCGCTGCATATAAAGACAGTACCACCACATGTAAGAAGAGTTGCACTACATATAACCAATACAGTACAGCATATAAAGAAAAAAGTACCACACATAATGAAATATCTACTGCATATAATAAAAGATCTACTGCATATTATATAAATAACACATTGCTTTGAATTGGACAGTAATATTGTCAGCCTGAGGAGAATACTGTCACCCGAGCCGCAGGCGAGGGTGACAGTATTTCTCCGAAGGATGACAATATTACTGTCCAATTCAAAGCAATGTGTTATTTATTTTATTATACCGAAAAAAAAAAAAAAATTAAAATATAAATAATACAACTGCTGTCAAATTACCTTATTTTATATAATATATATTATATATTTTATATATTTTGTTCTATTTACAACCGATTCTGAGAGTCTCCAAGCCCAGATTGATTGCATATACGATTATGTTTGTAAATGGAGTCTACTACACACAATAACAAATCTACTGCATATATTGGTCTTTGTACCGCACACAAATTCGAATGCGCTGCATATAAAGACAGTACCACCACATGTAAGAAGAGTTGCACTACATATAATTCAATTCAAGTTTTATTGTATTAAAGGGCCACCGGCCCATACACAAAAAATATTCATTACATACAATATACAAGTATAGGTACATGTGTAAGAGGTATACATATCCAATGACAATCATTTTTTCTAAAAGTACATACAATTAAAGTAATGTCATTGAAGAAATAGCTAGTCAGTTTTCTTGTTCGTTTATATAGACTTCTCTTATTCGGAAAGCATAAAATAGGTACATAGCTAGATTACGGATAACAGTTTCGTTTTTACTAGACATGATATTGCAAAATGACATTTCATTTGGGATAGTAAGGAATTTCTGATCAATGAATTTATCTCGTATGTCTTTATATAATGGACAGAGAAAAAGAAAATGCAACTCATTTTCTATAACGCATTCGCAATAGACACAAAAGCGATACTCTCTGGGTATTCCATAATGTCTACCCTTTTCAATCATTAACGAATGAGATGCATTTCTAAATCGTGCTAAACAAGATCTAAATTTACTAACATCAATGATATTTAAATATGACTCCTGTCCAAAGAATTGTTTATATCCACAGTAAGATGTTAATTTAGCATTGTCAGAACACCCAGTCCTCCATTCTTGTATATACTGGTCCTTAAGGCGCTGTGTATAATTAAAAATAAAAAGTTTATCATTTTCCACATATTGACTTTCCCAAACTTGCCCAAAGCGTTTCTGTACAAATGTGTTCTTATATAAGTTACCCAATTAATATATCCGAGATTATCAAAATGCAATAACATGTTATACGAAAGCTTGACAAGTCTACATTGTGGTAATTTAAGGATGCGTAACCAATACTTTATTACTCTTTTAGAGGACATGATTTGGACAGGATATCTACCCGTATCACCCAAAATGGAAAGATTACATGCTTCTAAACCTACATTTAGCAAACGTTTACATGCATATAGTTGTACTTGCTCGATACAGTTCATATACTGGAGACCCCATATCTCAGATCCATATAGCATAACTGGACATACCTTAGAATCAAATACTTTAAAGAATGTGTTAACTGGAATATATGGTAGTTTAACAAAAGAACTGAATATATACATTAATACTTTTTTGGCTTTAACCGAGGACATTTCTGCCATTTTAAACAATGACAATCTATTTGTAAAATGAATACCAACGTAAGAAAAACTAGAAACGACTTCAACAGCTTTACCATTGAATGACCAGTGTTCTTTCTTAGACAATTGACCTCCCTTTTTAAAAACCACAATTTTAGTCTTAGCTATGTTGACCTTTAGCTTATAATTGTTACAAAATGAATTCAATAGATTTAGTTCTTTTTGTAGACCACCAATAGTGTTTGCAACTAATCCTATATCGTCCGCAAACATAAGCATGAAAACTGACGTAAAATCCGGAAATAATTGGATTCCTCTGATGTCATTATTTCTCATTACGTCATCAAGTTCATTAATAAACAGGGAAAATAAAATTGGACTTAAAGAACATCCCTGACGGAGTCCGATTGGACAAGAAAAAACATCACTTATACCATCATCAGATCTTACACAGGCCTTAACACTGCTATAGATTGATTGTATTGCTCTAAATAAATTACCTTTGATACCATGTGTTATCAAAACATTATACAGCAGTGGTCGGCTAACGGAATCAAACGCCTTTTCAAAATCAATAAAGGCAACGTAAACAGATTTCTTTTTCATAGATAGACATTTTGAAATTATTGAATTTAAAACAAAGGCATTGTCGACGGTACTATATCCTGCTCGGAAGCCGGCCTGCGACTCTGTCAACCTGTCATATGCATCGACATAGAAGGTCAGGCGCTTAGTTAATACAGATATGTATGCCTTACTTAATATATCCATAAGAGCAATGCCTCTATAATGTGTAGGTTCACGAACATTACCTTTCTTATAAACAGGTATTAACAGAATTTTAGACCAATTCAAAGGAAATTCACCAGTAAAATATATAACCTATTAAATAACATGTTGATAAAAGGTAACAACACAGGAATTCCGAATTTCATATGGTGAGGTGTAATACTACCAGCAAATGCTTTGTTAACATTTAAACTTTGAATTGTACTTAATATCTCACTATCATCTATAGGTGAGTTAAAAAGAACATTTTCAATTTCGTCCAGAGTCTCATTAGTACGCGTTTCGTCTACATTGTTTGTCTCTTGACAACTGTCAATGGCGAACAATGTACGAAAATAATCATACCAGTCGTTCAATGATATATCATTTGTTGCTTTTGGTTTGCTTGTGAGTTTTCGTATTTCTTTCCAGAATTTACTACTATCTTTGATAGAATTCTCAATATTATTAATTTTATTTTTGTTATATAAGCGTCGTTTTCTTTTGCAAATTACTTTGTACGCTGCTTTATGATCTAAATATACATTCAAATCATTTACATTTCGGCTGGTCCGATATCTTTTTAAGCTTGCTTTTGATTTTTTTTTTATGTACTACACATTCGTTATCAAACCAATCTCTGTGTAAAACACGCGAGTTTGGCTTCATAATTCTCTTAAACCCAGATGAGCTTGCAAGTAATACATTTTCAAATTCATCTATCACAATATCAATAGATACATCATAATTTTTAACATTATTTTCAAATACATGGAAGCAATTATTATCTATATCATTTGCCAATGTCTGTACATAATCATCACAACTGTCGACATTGATGTTATATTTTGCAACGTTCTGATGACAATGTTCAGCATTATTCTTTGATCGTGACATATATGGACTGCTTAACTGCAACATAAGTGGCATATGTGCACTATCAGGGTATGATAATATTTCAAAATCATTTATATGATTTATAAGTTCATTGGACACGATAAAGTAGTCAATAACACTACAACCATTGTGATTAATAAACGTAAATTCACCTTTGTTAACGTCCTTGCCGAATCGTCCATTAACAATTGAGCAGGCATAGGCCTTACATAAATTTAAAAGTTGCCGACCGAATTTGTTCACCTTTTTATCAGAATTAACTCTATCAATGCCTTCATCTCTGTTTAATATGTCCTGATAATCTGCCAGTTCATGTACATTTTCGGTATTTATAATGGTATCATCATTGATTCCCGTTCTGGCATTTAAGTCTCCATTCAGAATGATAAAGTAATCTTTAAGATTCTGACTAGTGACTATGTTTTCGACAACATTCGGCCCACACGTATTACCTCGCTCATAAAAAGGTGAACCATCCGGGGGTATATATACAGAAATATAAACACAGTCTCGGTCAACACCTAGTAGTTTATGATCCAAAATAAGAATAATCCCATACTCAAAATCTGGACAAATCCGCTTGACTAAATGGTTGAACCGGTCGTGCACATAAACTATAACACCACCCATAGATCGACCCCAGAGGTTGACCTTTTTGCTTTGCACATATAGGATATATAATTTGGAAAAAAGTTGCTATAGTCAATCTCATCTATCAACCAAGTCTCCTGGAGCCCAATGATGTCAAATGTTTCTAGAAAAGTGGTAAGCTCCGAACACAATTTATTAACGACGCCTTCGATATTCCATGTTACAAATGAAACGCCGTTATTTGTTTGTGTAGGGCGTTGGCCAGTCTCCTATGCAGTAGGTTCACTTGTTGCATTGTTATTAGGTGTTTCACTACATTCAGTAAGTACATCAACACTATTATTATTTGCTCTCAAGTATTGCCGATTTCTATCATCAAGAGTGCGTACACCACGCCGATGTTCCCTGTTATTCAATATTGGTTCTTTGATGAGTTTCCCATTCCTGAAATGAGCGTTAAACCCCTGATCGTATGCACTCTTGATCATTTGACGTTGTGTATAACTTAGATCGTTCGAAATTCTGATACCCTTTGCCCTTAATGATTCGCGGCTACTGAACAATTTCAATTTATCATTGAAGTTCTCGAACTTAACTATCACCATCCTGGGTTTTCCGGTAGGTCTATTACCGATACGCGTCGCTGAGAGAATGTTAATATGCTCCTGATCTGGATTGGTAGAAGTTACTAGAGAAAGAATCTCATCATCAACAACGGCTGTTAAACTTTTAGTATCTGATTCCATTTCAGCTAGACCAAAGACACGCAGAGAACACTTCATTTTATCAGACTCGATTTGGTTTAATTGTCGTTCAATAAGGTCGATTCGATCCCTGTCTGCATCTGACTGTTTTGAAAATTGACTGAAGAAATGGTCCGTACGATACTCAAACTGTTCGAACGACATTTCCAAATCACTGACCCGTTGATTTAGTACTTCAGCATTTCTATCAATATGCTCTATTTTACTTTTAACACCTTTCAGTTCTGATTTCAAACCTTTCAATTCGGTTCTAAACTCAATTCTTACTGCATTTAACTCAGCAGTCATTTGCTTATTAGAATCATTGATCGCACTTAGAATCGTTTTTGTATCCTCTGTTGTTTCGGGGCCGGGATTGAGTTCAATGTCACCTCCTAGTAGTAGAAGACGTTGGGATAGAGCTCCGTATTAAACACCATACCTTGTACTCGTCATTGACCAATATGCACATTGCATTTTCGTGTCGAATATGGTAACCGGTTCATGGAGATGGTTATCTGGAGTTAAATAGTCCGCACAGATACTGTTTCCTAGCAAACTAAAATAACATGCTAGGACAATAAGCGTCAGATAGCTTCCAGTGACAAAACTTCTGAAGGGAACATCTGTACCTTTAGTGTGTGACTTATAACCAATACAGTACAGCATATAAAGAAAAAAGTACCACACATAATGAAATATCTACTGCATATAATAAAAGATCTACTGCATATAATGAAATATCTACCGTATATAAGCAAATAAGTCATCATAAGACAGTAAAGGCGTTCCACAATGGTGATAACGCGACATTACGATGATGATAACGCGACAGTACGATGATGAAAACGCGACAGTACGATGACGATAACGCGACAGTACGATGATGATAACGCGACAGTACGATGATGATAACGCGACAGTACGATACTACGATATTACGATGGTGAAAACGCGACAGTACAATGGTGAAAACACGATAGTATATCGCATTATCATCATCGTACTGTCGTATTATCGCGTTTTCGATATCGTACTGTCGCGTTATCATCATCGTACTGTCGCGTTTTCACCATCGTAGTATCGTACTGTCGCGTTATCATCATCGTACTGTCGCGTTTTCACTATCGTACTGTCGCGTTATCATCATCGTACTGTCGCGTTTTCATCATCGTACTGTCGAGTATCGCGTTTCAGATCAACACATTCACATTGGCCCTAACGGTATTCCGTAGAATATAGCCGTTTATAATGAGTAAACCAGATACCGACCGGCACATATAGAACCATTTTTTGTAAAGTTGTTTGTTATAAGTCATTTCAGCAAAAATCATCTGCTATAGATACGTCAGAAAGCGTCCGTTGATAAAGGGTAAGGAGCCATTGACTGGAGGACGAACATTGAAAACCCCGAACAGTATGGACAACAATTATTCGCTGTACGTGTATTTAATCTGACGACACCGCATAGAAGGTCATCCCGAATTGACCATCATACACTTAAATATTCGTGAACAGGTGCTCGTTTATTGTCTTTGGAAACCTCACAATATAACCAGCGCTCTTTTCTATAATACATTCGGAACACTCGACAATAATTACAGCTTCTCTGTCCCGTTTATTTATAGGTGTTATCGCCCGTGTTTTATACATAAAGATCGATTGTATAGGGTGATGCAAATCTGAGCCGACCTATATAAGGCAGTCATCCGATCTTTACTACGGTGAGCGAAGTTTATGTCTGGTGTTAATGCTGCATTACTCGTAAATATCCGAAAACTAACTTCTCTGCATTTATCTGGTAAATCTAAAGAAGCGCAGTGTAATTTGCTTTGACTGCGGTTAAGCAATCGGTGACACAATGGGTATGAATCTAATATATCCTTCCGTGTTCCAACACATGGTATCATCATCCTGGATCTTGACAAGGGTTTTCATATCCATTATATTATCTTTAAAACAATTTATAAACTTTTGCCAAAATTTAACTTTTTCAAAACTCGTCTGCTGCAGAGGCTCCAGAAAGTGTCTGTATGTGAAAAAGGAATGGAAACACGACGTAAAAGAGACTAACTTGTTTCTTGAACCACTTTATATTGAGCAATATATCGATGATTCCTTACATGGTTTTCAAACGTCATGTGTTGCAGATGGTTTTCCTCGTGGAAACGGTTAAAGGAGAGGGAAAGGTTTTCAATGGTTGATTGGAGTTTAACGCTGTTCACTTATATCACAGCGGCCAGTTTCCCTTACGATTGTTTCCTGGCTTAATAACTTCACACAACATTCATCCCGGACAACTGGCTATCTTCACATAAAGACTATTTAACCCTTTAGCGAGAAACGAATGACGATAGTCAGAATGACATTCATCGGAAAGAAAGAAAGTCCGAGTAATGGTTCGAACTTCCGACCCTTCGATTGGACTATCGCGGTTCCAAGGGAGAGGTAAATACATTTACAAAAGTGTTGTTGGTAAAGACATATATGTGTTTATTACGACAAATATATACAATTAAAACTATAATAGCACAATTACTTTGTATAAAAATAGAAGTTCTTATCTATATAATATATTATTTATAAAATTGTGTTTCTTGATTTTTTTTTTTTGCAATTAAAATTTACATACATATATATATTTCTAACCGGAGCTTAAACATGTCACAAAATGATTATCTAAAAAGGCATCATTTAAAATTGTTTTTACAATATAATTAACAAATTGTATTTTTAAAGATAAGTTCTTATGGATCATTTAAACTTAAAAAAGGTTCACATTAACATTAATAGGTTATTTGCTATAATTTCAGATGTTTCTAGTGTCAAATCTTTTACACAATATGAGGAGTTACAATTCCAAGATAAATATTTTATAGTAGAGTAAACCGGACATATCTAGTCAACTTGTTAAAAATACCATTTGATAAAATCAGCTAGTAATACATTATTAATGCTTCAGCTACCAATATAGTCTATTTATGACAAATGCATTTGAGCCTGCCTATTGGCATAAGGTAAAAGTGTGCATTTCTGAATAACGTGTCCACCTGCTCAAACTAATTAGAATATACACAAGTTGACAAAAGCTTCTGCACAAATTAAGTAAGTAAGTTTTGAACAGTTAAGTCACTGATTACACTCTGCGAATGCACATGCTGGTATGAAGCTATATCATAAACAACAGCCAACATGTACCCTTTCCCGTAGACAGGCCCAATTATAGAGATAAAGGCGACCAATGCAGAACGATATCAGCCTGCGTGGGTTGACCAGGATCTACAGGATCGTAAATAGTATGTGGTAGGTTTTCCTAACGCAAGGCTCGTAAATGGGTGTTTTAATTCCGTATAAGAACTTCGAAATATATTACAGGTGTTAAGTATTGACATCTATAATTAGTTTTCTAAACTAAGTCAATGTAGAAATGATTAAATAAAACCTAGATCCTTCGTTGTAGTACATTCTGAAGGACTTTTCCAGGTTATATCATTAGTAAATATGAAATATACACCTTTAGAGTCACATATATACATTGTATCTTCTTTTTAACTCAGCCCCCGGTTGATTACAGGTTATCGAAACGTTGGCTGTAATGATAACTGTAGTCTCTAACACATAGAACCCTTTCCCACATATAACATATATGCAGCAGACGAATGACTTTAATTGAATCGACGCGAAAATACCTATACATGACGTTTATGAAAGTATCGAGGGCTTGGCGTGAAACGGTTATAACTAAAATTGTTATTTTTTTACCAAGGTTAATCACCTCGCCATAAAGTCTTTTTAAGCGTTAAATTAATTTTCTTGGTAAACAATGGGAATTTAGGTGCCATTGCTCGTTCTGAGCAATGGCACCTAAATTTGCATTGTTTACAAAGGGGTCAAAATTGCCCCTAAACCAGGGTTTTAAAATAGGTTTTTAGTTACAACCGTTTAACACCAAGCCCTCGGTAGCATTATTGACTGGGGTTGAAGATATTGTGGAAAATGCGAAATTGTCCAAGATCAACATGTTCTCCTTTCGGCTCAATATGTTCAAAAGTAGTCTACTGCTGATGAATCAAAGGGTGTAACGTTTGTCAGACAGTAACATGAGCATCCACATCAGACGGACACACATTGTAGAAAAAAGAAAAATGGTTCAATATGGGCAATTAGTCATTTTCCCATAAAGTTTTCAAACTTTGTATCAAAATTACATTTCCATTTTCTCCCAGAAATGTTTTTTTCTTTCTTTAGATGTTTTTGAAACAGACGATTCTAAAACTAACATATGAGGTAAACGGTTAATTGATCAGACGAACATAACATGCAGGAATCCAACTGACGACAACTTGGACAGGCCCCGTCAAGCGAAAAAGGGTGTGAGTGTTGTTGTTGGTGTATTTTCCTGATCTGGCGACACAAGAACTGTTATAATTTGGAGTGAAACCAGCATGACTTCAATTCTATTTCTGTCGGTATAACTAGAGAAGATACATCTCTAGCTTTTTTAATTGTAGGTACTGGTAGAAAGTTAACTATTTCTCACATGATGTATAGACGTATTTGGACGAATCTAAAGCAGACGACTTTTCAAAACATTGTGATAAATAGAGAAATAGAAAATGGTCATTGTTTAAGGCTGGAATAATTTCAAAGTCGGCTTCTGCAGACTTGTGATATGTGGGGAAAGGTTAACAGAGAAGATCATTTGTGTTCCCTGAAAGGCTAATAATGGGAAAAGTTTCAACATATTGGAATGTAAGTTTAAAGTCATGCCTACAACAGTGTGTCGGCATACCTATCTTATTATAACACCATCAAAATCATACAGCCGATGATTGTTTTTTGTCAGAAAAAATGGGTAACATGGCTTGCTGTTTGTTCATTTTCTTAAGTTCAGTCACCTTGGATCTTTTGCTACGTTGACTACCACTATTACTGCCACCACTTCCCGTACTTCCCGTACTTCCGCTGCGTGAGCGCCTTTCCCCACCACCCGGTGACTTTGACCTATCCGTTCTATCACTACTGCGCGTGCGTCTTGGTTTCCTACGTCCTGTACTATCTTTTTCATTGTCTGTTCTATATCTGCGATGTGAGCTTGACCTTGAGGGTGAATTTCGACGTAAACTCGGGTTTTTGACAAATCTTGATCCAGAAGACGCTGTTGTGGTGGTAAATTCGGTTCCCTCCGTAACTAGAGAGGTTCCAGTCGCCGTTGAACCGTCGTAACTTCTCGATGGAGATGTTTCCCGTCTCGATCTTGATCTGTCCTTTTTCGATTTGTCAACGACCCACTCGTCCTTTTCCTGACGCGTTTGTTTTTCGTGTTTCTGTAAAACCTCCATAGTAAGCGGCGAGTCGCTTCGCGGATTTCTTTTATATTGATCTCTTCGCGACCTTCTGTGAGATTCGTTCCTATCGTTAGATTTCACGCTGTCAATTAAATCATTTTGTCGGGATCTTTTATACGAGCTCCTGGTCCTGTCATTTCTTAATTCATTATCTGTATAAAAGTTCCCTGGAACCTCGTCTTCACCAAAACTTGAAGATTCGTCACATGACGAAGCGCTAGAAAATGCTTCATTCACCTGCCCACCACGCGGTCTGCGCACGCGCGGTGGTGAAATATCTCGACCATCCTGGTCACTGGAAGAACTTTCAGATCCGTGCCTCTCGTAGGCCGGATTTGACTGACCTTGTTCGTTTCGCCTTGCACTCTTGCGTGCTTTCCTTGCTGCCTCCGGATCCGGGTACTGGTTTACTCGAGATCGGACCGGGTAGTTCACTTGTGTATTGGAAGCAGCTGAAACGAAAAGAAAGAACTAGTATTCGTATTGATTTTCTTTAATCAACCCTTTCCCACATACAGACGCTTTTTGACGCAACTAATTTGTAAATATCGTGACAAAACAAGAAATTGCTCATAATGAGGATTTTTTTCTTTTGTCACAATGTTTTCCACTCTATTTAATGATAACACTTTCAATTACAGAGATTTACTTAAACGGTCCTCAGATGTTCTCGAAGTCGTCTGTTGCAAATTGTTTGTATGTGGGAAAGGGTTAATATAGATCATTTCATATTGTATTTGATCATTTATGCACCATGCCAAAGGGAACCGCGTGTCGTGAATTTACATCCAAAATATGTCCAAAAAAACTTGCGCCTATGAAATTGCAGATGAAAAGCATATATTAAGCACTTTTATGTGAGCCTTATATGGTTCATTCTAAAATAAATTTGTAATCATAAACCAAACGTTGATTTATAGTAAGTTTAAGTTATATATGTATTGTAAGAATGTCCGTGTATTAATTCGAATTATTTCTTCATGCTTATCCAATTCTTTATTAGCTTTGACTTGATGATTACATTTTTCAATGAGCTTAAGCTTAAGTATTTGATAGAGAAAAAATAAATTATTAGTCGCCGGGCAGAAGCCCGCGACTTCTATTTTTAATAGGTTTTCGGAAATCACATGGGAGGGGGGGTTATTATTAGATTTTTTTTTTTTAAATGTCTTGAACATATATTACAATTGCGTTTGTTTAAAAACACTAAGTTATGACACATCTAAAATGAAATAAATATTCAAATGTTTTAAGTATGTGCAGTTTCTTTATTTTGACTTGCATTTACGTTTTTGTGTTTTATTTACGAAGACAAAACAGTCCCTATTAGCTAGACTGCGATACTTTATTTTCATAAACTATGTAATCAAAAGGCGATAACTACAAACCTTTACGTCGCATAGTCTAATTTGTTTACATACGCGCACCTGCTTGCAGAAGACTATCGATATGACAATCACTTCGAATTCTCCTTTTAATAGATAAGTATCAACATAAACTGGTAACAGAAACAAAAATAAGAAATATTTTGTGAAAATATGTCTCAAATATAAGCCTGTTTATCGGTCGTGAACGTCGAAACGCCTTTTCCTCAGTTTGTGACCTAGTTTCATAATGCCAAAATGTAAACAAAGCGAAGTAACCGGAAGTAAAATGTAAACTTAGAAAAGTGACTTGTTTATGCAGACAAAAAATGTCGCACGACGAATTGATTTCTTAAACGTCACGAAACGAGTGCATGGGTCGAATGTAGGAGAAAGAAAGATAATATAGAAATGCTTTTATCACTCGAATGCAGTGGAATAAAACATGCACTAAAGCTTTGCCTGATTTTGTATTCACTGTCTTCGATGTCTGACACTACGCCTCGATTTGACACACGAGGGTCAACATTTCGAAAGAATGCTGATATGTTGTTTCAAGTGTGGTCTACTTTTTAAACATATGAGGATAAATTTTAACATCTGTGAAATATTTATTATAATTATTATTAAAAAGGAGGAAGTTTATGTCTTCAGCAATTTAACCGTTTTCTCAATGTTTTAAGCGTTTAAAGGTTTTCATTGTTGCTTCAGACATGGAAAGGGTTTAATAGCTTTTTATTGACCATCATACACTTAAATATTCGTGAACAGGTGCTCGTTTATTGTCTTTGGAAACCTCACAATATAACCAGCGCTCTTTTCTATAATACATTCGGAACACTCGACAATAATTACAGCTTCTCTGTCCCGTTTATTTATAGGTGTTATCGCCCGTGTTTTATACATAAAGATCGATTGTATAGGGTGATGCAAATCTGAGCCGACCTATATAAGGCAGTCATCCGATCTTTACTACGGTGAGCGAAGTTTATGTCTGGTGTTAATGCTGCATTACTCGTAAATATCCGAAAACTAACTTCTCTGCATTTATCTGGTAAATCTAAAGAAGCGCAGTGTAATTTGCTTTGACTGCGGTTAAGCAATCGGTGACACAATGGGTATGAATCTAATGTATCCTTCCGTGTTCCAACAAATGGTATCATCATCCTGGATCTTGACAAGGGTTTTCATATCCATTATATTCTCTTTAAAACAATTTAAACTTTTGCCAAAATTTAACTTTTTCAAAACTCGTCTGCTGCAGAGGCTCCAGAAAGTGTCTGTATGTGAAAAAGGGATGGAAACACGACGTAAAAGAGACTAACTTGTTTCTTGAACCACTTTATATTGAGCAATATATCGATGATTCCTTACATGGTTTTCAAACGTCATGTGTTGCAGATGGTTTTCCTCGTGGAAACGGTTAAAGGAGAGGGAAAGGTTTTCAATGGTTGATTGGAGTTTAACGCTGTTCACTTATATCACAGCGGCCAGTTCCCCTTACGATTGTTTCCTGGCTTAATAACTTCACACAACATTCATCCCGGACAACTGGCTATCTTCACATAAAGACTATTTAACCCTTTAGCGAGAAACGAATGACGATAGTCAGAATGACATTCATCGGAAAGAAAGAAAGTCCGAGTAATGGTTCGAACTTCCGACCCTTCGATTGGACTATCGCGTTTCCAAGGGAGAGGTAAATACATTTACAAAAGTGTTGTTGGTAAAGACATATATGTGTTTATTACGACAAATATATACAATTAAAACTATAATAGCACAATTACTTTGTATAAAAATAGAAGTTCTTATCTATATAATATATTATTTATAAAATTGTGTTTCTTGATTTTTTTTTTTGCAATTAAAATTTACATACATATATATATTTCTAACCGGAGCTTAAACATGTCACAAAATGATTATCTAAAAAGGCATCATTTAAAATTGTTTTTACAATATAATTAACAAATTGTATTTTTAAAGATAAGTTCTTATGGATCATTTAAACTTAAAAAAGGTTCACATTAACATTAATAGGTTATTTGCTATAATTTCAGATGTTTCTAGTGTCAAATCTTTTACACAATATGAGGAGTTACAATTCCAAGATAAATATTTTATAGTAGAGTAAACCGGACATATCTAGTCAACTTGTTAAAAATACCATTTGATAAAATCAGCTAGTAATACATTATTAATGCTTCAGCTACCAATATAGTCTATTTATGACAAATGCATTTGAGCCTGCCTATTGGCATAAGGTAAAAGTGTGCATTTCTGAATAACGTGTCCACCTGCTCAAACTAATTAGAATAAACACAAGTTGACATAAGCTTCTGCACAAATTAAGTAAGTAAGTTTTGAACAGTTAAGGTACTGATTACACTCTGCGAATGCACATGCTGGTATGAAGCTATATCATAAACAACAGCCAACATGTACCCTTTCCCGTAGACAGGCCCAATTATAGAGATAAAGGCGACCAATGCAGAACGATATCAGCCTGCGTGGGTTGACCAGGATCTACACTGGTCGTAAATAGTATGTGGTAGGTTTTCCTAACGCAAGGCTCGTAAATGGGTGTTTTAATTCCGTATAAGAACTTCGAAATATATTACAGGTGTTAAGTATTGACATATATAATTAGTTTTCTAAACTAAGTAAATGTAGAAATGATTAAATAAAACCTAGATCCTTCGTTGTGGTACATTCTGAAGGACTTTTCCAGGTTATATCATTAGTAAATATGATATACACCTTTAGAGTCACATATATACATTGTATCTTCTTTTTAACTCAGCCCCCGGTTGATTACAGGTTATCGAAACGTTGGCTGTAATGATAACTGTAGTCTCTAAAACATAGAACCCTTTCCCACATATAACATATATGCAGCAGACGAATGACTTTAATTGAATCGACGCGAAAATACCTATACATGACGTTTATGAAAGTATCGAGGGCTTGGCGTGAAACGGTTATAACTAAAATTGTTATTTTTTTACCAAGGTTAATCACCTCGCCATAAAGTCTTTTTAAGCGTTAAATTAATTTTCTTGGTAAACAATGGGAATTTAGGTGCCATTGCTCGTTCTGAGCAATGGCACCTAAATTTGCATTGTTTACAAAGGGGTCAAAATTGCCCCTAAACCAGGGTTTTAAAATAGGTTTTTAGTTACAACCGTTTAACACCATGCCCTCGGTAGCATTATTGACTGGGGTTGAAGATATTGTGGAAAATGCGAAATTGTCCAAGATCAACATGTTCCCCTGTCGGCTCAATATGTTCAAAAGTAGTCTACTGCTGATGAATCAAAGGGTGTAACGTTTGTCAGACAGTAACATGAGCATCCACATCAGACGGACACACATTGTAGAAAAAAGAAAAATGGTTCAATATGGGCAATTAGTCATTTTCCCATAAAGTTTTCAAACTTTGTATCAAAATTACATTTCCATTTTCTCCCAGAAATGTTTTTTTCTTTCTTTAGATGTTTTTGAAACAGACGATTCTAAAACTAACATATGAGGTAAACGGTTAATTGATCAGACGAACATAACATGCAGGAATCCAACTGACGACAACTTGGACAGGCCCCGTCAAGCGAAAAAGGGTGTGAGTGTTGTTGTTGGTGTATTTTCCTGATCTGGCGACACAAGAACTGTTATAATTTGGAGTGAAACCAGCATGACTTCAATTCTATTTCTGTCGGTATAACTAGAGAAGATACATCTCTAGCTTTTTTAATTGTAGGTACTGGTAGAAAGTTAACTATTTCTCACATGATGTATAGACGTATTTGGACGAATCTAAAGCAGACGACTTTTCAAAACATTGTGATAAATAGAGAAATAGAAAATGGTCATTGTTTAAGGCTGGAATAATTTCAAAGTCGGCTTCTGCAGACTTGTGATATGTGGGGAAAGGTTAACAGAGAAGATCATTTGTGTTCCCTGAAAGGCTAATAATGGGAAAAGTTTCAACATATTGGAATGTAAGTTTAAAGTCATGCCTACAACAGTGTGTCGGCATACCTATCTTATTATAACACCATCAAAATCATACAGCCGATGATTGTTTTTTGTCAGAAAAAATGGGTAACATGGCTTGCTGTTTGTTCATTTTCTTAAGTTCAGTCACCTTGGATCTTTTGCTACGTTGACTACCACTATTACTGCCACCACTTCCCGTACTTCCCGTACTTCCGCTGCGTGAGCGCCTTTCCCCACCACCCGGTGACTTTGACCTATCCGTTCTATCACTACTGCGCGTGCGTCTTGGTTTCCTACGTCCTGTACTATCTTTTTCATTGTCTGTTCTATATCTGCGATGTGAGCTTGACCTTGAGGGTGAATTTCGACGTAAACTCGGGTTTTTGACAAATCTTGATCCAGAAGACGCTGTTGTGGTGGTAAATTCGGTTCCCTCCGTAACTAGAGAGGTTCCAGTCGCCGTTGAACCGTCGTAACTTCTCGATGGAGATGTTTCCCGTCTCGATCTTGATCTGTCCTTTTTCGATTTGTCAACGACCCACTCGTCCTTTTCCTGACGCGTTTGTTTTTCGTGTTTCTGTAAAACCTCCATAGTAAGCGTCGAGTCGCTTCGCGGATTTCTTTTATATTGATCTCTTCGCGACCTTCTGTGAGATTCGTTCCTATCGTTAGATTTCACGCTGTCAATTAAATCATTTTGTCGGGATCTTTTATACGAGCTCCTGGTCCTGTCATTTCTTAATTCATTATCTGTATAAAAGTTCCCTGGAACCTCGTCTTCACCAAAACTTGAAGATTCGTCACATGACGAAGCGCTAGAAAATGCTTCATTCACCTGCCCACCACGCGGTCTGCGCACGCGCGGTGGTGAAATATCTCGACCATCCTGGTCACTGGAAGAACTTTCAGATCCGTGCCTCTCGTAGGCCGGATTTGACTGACCTTGTTCGTTTCGCCTTGCACTCTTGCGTGCTTTCCTTGCTGCCTCCGGATCCGGGTACTGGTTTACTCGAGATCGGACCGGGTAGTTCACTTGTGTATTGGAAGCAGCTGAAACGAAAAGAAAGAACTAGTATTCGTATTGATTTTCTTTAATCAACCCTTTCCCACATACAGACGCTTTTTGACGCATCTAATTTGTAAATATCGTGACAAAACAAGAAATTGCTCATAATGAGGATTTTTTTCTTTTGTCACAATGTTTTCCACTCTATTTAATGATAACACTTTCAATTACAGAGATTTACTTAAACGGTCCTCAGATGTTCTCGAAGTCGTCTGTTGCAAATTGTTTGTATGTGGGAAAGGGTTAATATAGATCATTTCATATTGTATTTGATCATTTATGCACCATGCCAAAGGGAACCGCGTGTCGTGAATTTACATCCAAAATATGTCCAAAAAAACTTGCGCCTATGAAATTGCAGATGAAAAGCATATATTAAGCACTTTTATGTGAGCCTTATATGGTTCATTCTAAAATAAATTTGTAATCATAAACCAAACGTTGATTTATAGTAAGTTTAAGTTATATATGTATTGTAAGAATGTCCGTGTATTAATTCGAATTATTTCTTCATGCTTATCCAATTCTTTATTAGCTTTGACTTGATGATTACATTTTTCAATGAGCTTAAGCTTAAGTATTTGATAGAGAAAAAATAAATTATTAGTCGCCGGGCAGAAGCCCGCGACTTCTATTTTTAATAGGTTTTCGGAAATCACATGGGAGGGGGGGTTATTATTAGATTTTTTTTTTTTAAATGTCTTGAACATATATTACAATTGCGTTTGTTTAAAAACACTAAGTTATGACACATCTAAAATGAAATAAATATTCAAATGTTTTAAGTATGTGCAGTTTCTTTATTTTGACTTGCATTTACGTTTTTGTGTTTTATTTACGAAGACAAAACAGTCCCTATTAGCTAGACTGCGATACTTTATTTTCATAAACTATGTAATCAAAAGGCGATAACTACAAACCTTTACGTCGCACAGTCTAATTTGTTTACATACGCGCACCTGCTTGCAGAAGACTATCGATATGACAATCACTTCGAATTCTCCTTTTAATAGATAAGTATCAACATAAACTGGTAACAGAAACAAAAATAAGAAATATTTTGTGAAAATATGTCTCAAATATAAGCCTGTTTATCGGTCGTGAACGTCGAAACGCCTTTTCCTCAGTTTGTGACCTAGTTTCATAATGCCAAAATGTAAACAAAGCGAAGTAACCGGAAGTAAAATGTAAACTTAGAAAAGTGACTTGTTTATGCAGACAAAAAATGTCGCACGACGAATTGATTTCTTAAACGTCACGAAACGAGTGCATGGGTCGAATGTAGGAGAAAGAAAGATAATATAGAAATGCTTTTATCACTCGAATGCAGTGGAATAAAACATGCACTAAAGCTTTGCCTGATTTTGTATTCACTGTCTTCGATGTCTGACACTACGCCTCGATTTGACACACGAGGGTCAACATTTCGAAAGAATGCTGATATGTTGTTTCAAGTGTGGTCTACTTTTTAAACATATGAGGATAAATTTTAACATCTGTGAAATATTTATTATAATTATTATTAAAAAGGAGGAAGTTTATGTCTTCAGCAATTTAACCGTTTTCTCAATGTTTTAAGCGTTTAAAGGTTTTCATTGTTGCTTCAGACATGGAAAGGGTTTAATAGCTTTTTATTGACCATCATACACTTAAATATTCGTGAACAGGTGCTCGTTTATTGTCTTTGGAAACCTCACAATATAACCAGCGCTCTTTTCTATAATACATTCGGAACACTCGACAATAATTACAGCTTCTCTGTCCCGTTTATTTATAGGTGTTATCGCCCGTGTTTTATACATAAAGATCGATTGTATAGGGTGATGCAAATCTGAGCCGACCTATATAAGGCAGTCATCCGATCTTTACTACGGTGAGCGAAGTTTATGTCTGGTGTTAATGCTGCATTACTCGTAAATATCCGAAAACTAACTTCTCTGCATTTATCTGGTAAATCTAAAGAAGCGCAGTGTAATTTGCTTTGACTGCGGTTAAGCAATCGGTGACACAATGGGTATGAATCTAATGTATCCTTCCGTGTTCCAACAAATGGTATCATCATCCTGGATCTTGACAAGGGTTTTCATATCCATTATATTCTCTTTAAAACAATTTAAACTTTTGCCAAAATTTAACTTTTTCAAAACTCGTCTGCTGCAGAGGCTCCAGAAAGTGTCTGTATGTGAAAAAGGGATGGAAACACGACGTAAAAGAGACTAACTTGTTTCTTGAACCACTTTATATTGAGCAATATATCGATGATTCCTTACATGGTTTTCAAACGTCATGTGTTGCAGATGGTTTTCCTCGTGGAAACGGTTAAAGGAGAGGGAAAGGTTTTCAATGGTTGATTGGAGTTTAACGCTGTTCACTTATATCACAGCGGCCAGTTCCCCTTACGATTGTTTCCTGGCTTAATAACTTCACACAACATTCATCCCGGACAACTGGCTATCTTCACATAAAGACTATTTAACCCTTTAGCGAGAAACGAATGACGATAGTCAGAATGACATTCATCGGAAAGAAAGAAAGTCCGAGTAATGGTTCGAACTTCCGACCCTTCGATTGGACTATCGCGTTTCCAAGGGAGAGGTAAATACATTTACAAAAGTGTTGTTGGTAAAGACATATATGTGTTTATTACGACAAATATATACAATTAAAACTATAATAGCACAATTACTTTGTATAAAAATAGAAGTTCTTATCTATATAATATATTATTTATAAAATTGTGTTTCTTGATTTTTTTTTTTGCAATTAAAATTTACATACATATATATATTTCTAACCGGAGCTTAAACATGTCACAAAATGATTATCTAAAAAGGCATCATTTAAAATTGTTTTTACAATATAATTAACAAATTGTATTTTTAAAGATAAGTTCTTATGGATCATTTAAACTTAAAAAAGGTTCACATTAACATTAATAGGTTATTTGCTATAATTTCAGATGTTTCTAGTGTCAAATCTTTTACACAATATGAGGAGTTACAATTCCAAGATAAATATTTTATAGTAGAGTAAACCGGACATATCTAGTCAACTTGTTAAAAATACCATTTGATAAAATCAGCTAGTAATACATTATTAATGCTTCAGCTACCAATATAGTCTATTTATGACAAATGCATTTGAGCCTGCCTATTGGCATAAGGTAAAAGTGTGCATTTCTGAATAACGTGTCCACCTGCTCAAACTAATTAGAATAAACACAAGTTGACATAAGCTTCTGCACAAATTAAGTAAGTAAGTTTTGAACAGTTAAGGTACTGATTACACTCTGCGAATGCACATGCTGGTATGAAGCTATATCATAAACAACAGCCAACATGTACCCTTTCCCGTAGACAGGCCCAATTATAGAGATAAAGGCGACCAATGCAGAACGATATCAGCCTGCGTGGGTTGACCAGGATCTACACTGGTCGTAAATAGTATGTGGTAGGTTTTCCTAACGCAAGGCTCGTAAATGGGTGTTTTAATTCCGTATAAGAACTTCGAAATATATTACAGGTGTTAAGTATTGACATATATAATTAGTTTTCTAAACTAAGTAAATGTAGAAATGATTAAATAAAACCTAGATCCTTCGTTGTGGTACATTCTGAAGGACTTTTCCAGGTTATATCATTAGTAAATATGATATACACCTTTAGAGTCACATATATACATTGTATCTTCTTTTTAACTCAGCCCCCGGTTGATTACAGGTTATCGAAACGTTGGCTGTAATGATAACTGTAGTCTCTAAAACATAGAACCCTTTCCCACATATAACATATATGCAGCAGACGAATGACTTTAATTGAATCGACGCGAAAATACCTATACATGACGTTTATGAAAGTATCGAGGGCTTGGCGTGAAACGGTTATAACTAAAATTGTTATTTTTTTACCAAGGTTAATCACCTCGCCATAAAGTCTTTTTAAGCGTTAAATTAATTTTCTTGGTAAACAATGGGAATTTAGGTGCCATTGCTCGTTCTGAGCAATGGCACCTAAATTTGCATTGTTTACAAAGGGGTCAAAATTGCCCCTAAACCAGGGTTTTAAAATAGGTTTTTAGTTACAACCGTTTAACACCATGCCCTCGGTAGCATTATTGACTGGGGTTGAAGATATTGTGGAAAATGCGAAATTGTCCAAGATCAACATGTTCCCCTGTCGGCTCAATATGTTCAAAAGTAGTCTACTGCTGATGAATCAAAGGGTGTAACGTTTGTCAGACAGTAACATGAGCATCCACATCAGACGGACACACATTGTAGAAAAAAGAAAAATGGTTCAATATGGGCAATTAGTCATTTTCCCATAAAGTTTTCAAACTTTGTATCAAAATTACATTTCCATTTTCTCCCAGAAATGTTTTTTTCTTTCTTTAGATGTTTTTGAAACAGACGATTCTAAAACTAACATATGAGGTAAACGGTTAATTGATCAGACGAACATAACATGCAGGAATCCAACTGACGACAACTTGGACAGGCCCCGTCAAGCGAAAAAGGGTGTGAGTGTTGTTGTTGGTGTATTTTCCTGATCTGGCGACACAAGAACTGTTATAATTTGGAGTGAAACCAGCATGACTTCAATTCTATTTCTGTCGGTATAACTAGAGAAGATACATCTCTAGCTTTTTTAATTGTAGGTACTGGTAGAAAGTTAACTATTTCTCACATGATGTATAGACGTATTTGGACGAATCTAAAGCAGACGACTTTTCAAAACATTGTGATAAATAGAGAAATAGAAAATGGTCATTGTTTAAGGCTGGAATAATTTCAAAGTCGGCTTCTGCAGACTTGTGATATGTGGGGAAAGGTTAACAGAGAAGATCATTTGTGTTCCCTGAAAGGCTAATAATGGGAAAAGTTTCAACATATTGGAATGTAAGTTTAAAGTCATGCCTACAACAGTGTGTCGGCATACCTATCTTATTATAACACCATCAAAATCATACAGCCGATGATTGTTTTTTGTCAGAAAAAATGGGTAACATGGCTTGCTGTTTGTTCATTTTCTTAAGTTCAGTCACCTTGGATCTTTTGCTACGTTGACTACCACTATTACTGCCACCACTTCCCGTACTTCCCGTACTTCCGCTGCGTGAGCGCCTTT
Source organism: Serripes groenlandicus (assembly GCA_031761405.1). Taxonomy (NCBI): domain Eukaryota; kingdom Metazoa; phylum Mollusca; class Bivalvia; order Cardiida; family Cardiidae; genus Serripes; species Serripes groenlandicus. The sequence continues at coordinate 17,517,682 of JASEVX010000014.1, forward strand.
CCCCACCACCCGGTGACTTTGACCTATCCGTTCTATCACTACTGCGCGTGCGTCTTGGTTTCCTACGTCCTGTACTATCTTTTTCATTGTCTGTTCTATATCTGCGATGTGAGCTTGACCTTGAGGGTGAATTTCGACGTAAACTCGGGTTTTTGACAAATCTTGATCCAGAAGACGCTGTTGTGGTGGTAAATTCGGTTCCCTCCGTAACTAGAGAGGTTCCAGTCGCCGTTGAACCGTCGTAACTTCTCGATGGAGATGTTTCCCGTCTCGATCTTGATCTGTCCTTTTTCGATTTGTCAACGACCCACTCGTCCTTTTCCTGACGCGTTTGTTTTTCGTGTTTCTGTAAAACCTCCATAGTAAGCGGCGAGTCGCTTCGCGGATTTCTTTTATATTGATCTCTTCGCGACCTTCTGTGAGATTCGTTCCTATCGTTAGATTTCACGCTGTCAATTAAATCATTTTGTCGGGATCTTTTATACGAGCTCCTGGTCCTGTCATTTCTTAATTCATTATCTGTATAAAAGTTCCCTGGAACCTCGTCTTCACCAAAACTTGAAGATTCGTCACATGACGAAGCGCTAGAAAATGCTTCATTCACCTGCCCACCACGCGGTCTGCGCACGCGCGGTGGTGAAATATCTCGACCATCCTGGTCACTGGAAGAACTTTCAGATCCGTGCCTCTCGTAGGCCGGATTTGACTGACCTTGTTCGTTTCGCCTTGCACTCTTGCGTGCTTTCCTTGCTGCCTCCGGATCCGGGTACTGGTTTACTCGAGATCGGACCGGGTAGTTCACTTGTGTATTGGAAGCAGCTGAAACGAAAAGAAAGAACTAGTATTCGTATTGATTTTCTTTAATCAACCCTTTCCCACATACAGACGCTTTTTGACGCATCTAATTTGTAAATATCGTGACAAAACAAGAAATTGCTCATAATGAGGATTTTTTTCTTTTGTCACAATGTTTTCCACTCTATTTAATGATAACACTTTCAATTACAGAGATTTACTTAAACGGTCCTCAGATGTTCTCGAAGTCGTCTGTTGCAAATTGTTTGTATGTGGGAAAGGGTTAATATAGATCATTTCATATTGTATTTGATCATTTATGCACCATGCCAAAGGGAACCGCGTGTCGTGAATTTACATCCAAAATATGTCCAAAAAAACTTGCGCCTATGAAATTGCAGATGAAAAGCATATATTAAGCACTTTTATGTGAGCCTTATATGGTTCATTCTAAAATAAATTTGTAATCATAAACCAAACGTTGATTTATAGTAAGTTTAAGTTATATATGTATTGTAAGAATGTCCGTGTATTAATTCGAATTATTTCTTCATGCTTATCCAATTCTTTATTAGCTTTGACTTGATGATTACATTTTTCAATGAGCTTAAGCTTAAGTATTTGATAGAGAAAAAATAAATTATTAGTCGCCGGGCAGAAGCCCGCGACTTCTATTTTTAATAGGTTTTCGGAAATCACATGGGAGGGGGGGTTATTATTAGATTTTTTTTTTTTAAATGTCTTGAACATATATTACAATTGCGTTTGTTTAAAAACACTAAGTTATGACACATCTAAAATGAAATAAATATTCAAATGTTTTAAGTATGTGCAGTTTCTTTATTTTGACTTGCATTTACGTTTTTGTGTTTTATTTACGAAGACAAAACAGTCCCTATTAGCTAGACTGCGATACTTTATTTTCATAAACTATGTAATCAAAAGGCGATAACTACAAACCTTTACGTCGCACAGTCTAATTTGTTTACATACGCGCACCTGCTTGCAGAAGACTATCGATATGACAATCACTTCGAATTCTCCTTTTAATAGATAAGTATCAACATAAACTGGTAACAGAAACAAAAATAAGAAATATTTTGTGAAAATATGTCTCAAATATAAGCCTGTTTATCGGTCGTGAACGTCGAAACGCCTTTTCCTCAGTTTGTGACCTAGTTTCATAATGCCAAAATGTAAACAAAGCGAAGTAACCGGAAGTAAAATGTAAACTTAGAAAAGTGACTTGTTTATGCAGACAAAAAATGTCGCACGACGAATTGATTTCTTAAACGTCACGAAACGAGTGCATGGGTCGAATGTAGGAGAAAGAAAGATAATATAGAAATGCTTTTATCACTCGAATGCAGTGGAATAAAACATGCACTAAAGCTTTGCCTGATTTTGTATTCACTGTCTTCGATGTCTGACACTACGCCTCGATTTGACACACGAGGGTCAACATTTCGAAAGAATGCTGATATGTTGTTTCAAGTGTGGTCTACTTTTTAAACATATGAGGATAAATTTTAACATCTGTGAAATATTTATTATAATTATTATTAAAAAGGAGGAAGTTTATGTCTTCAGCAATTTAACCGTTTTCTCAATGTTTTAAGCGTTTAAAGGTTTTCATTGTTGCTTCAGACATGGAAAGGGTTTAATAGCTTTTTATTGACCATCATACACTTAAATATTCGTGAACAGGTGCTCGTTTATTGTCTTTGGAAACCTCACAATATAACCAGCGCTCTTTTCTATAATACATTCGGAACACTCGACAATAATTACAGCTTCTCTGTCCCGTTTATTTATAGGTGTTATCGCCCGTGTTTTATACATAAAGATCGATTGTATAGGGTGATGCAAATCTGAGCCGACCTATATAAGGCAGTCATCCGATCTTTACTACGGTGAGCGAAGTTTATGTCTGGTGTTAATGCTGCATTACTCGTAAATATCCGAAAACTAACTTCTCTGCATTTATCTGGTAAATCTAAAGAAGCGCAGTGTAATTTGCTTTGACTGCGGTTAAGCAATCGGTGACACAATGGGTATGAATCTAATGTATCCTTCCGTGTTCCAACAAATGGTATCATCATCCTGGATCTTGACAAGGGTTTTCATATCCATTATATTCTCTTTAAAACAATTTAAACTTTTGCCAAAATTTAACTTTTTCAAAACTCGTCTGCTGCAGAGGCTCCAGAAAGTGTCTGTATGTGAAAAAGGGATGGAAACACGACGTAAAAGAGACTAACTTGTTTCTTGAACCACTTTATATTGAGCAATATATCGATGATTCCTTACATGGTTTTCAAACGTCATGTGTTGCAGATGGTTTTCCTCGTGGAAACGGTTAAAGGAGAGGGAAAGGTTTTCAATGGTTGATTGGAGTTTAACGCTGTTCACTTATATCACAGCGGCCAGTTCCCCTTACGATTGTTTCCTGGCTTAATAACTTCACACAACATTCATCCCGGACAACTGGCTATCTTCACATAAAGACTATTTAACCCTTTAGCGAGAAACGAATGACGATAGTCAGAATGACATTCATCGGAAAGAAAGAAAGTCCGAGTAATGGTTCGAACTTCCGACCCTTCGATTGGACTATCGCGTTTCCAAGGGAGAGGTAAATACATTTACAAAAGTGTTGTTGGTAAAGACATATATGTGTTTATTACGACAAATATATACAATTAAAACTATAATAGCACAATTACTTTGTATAAAAATAGAAGTTCTTATCTATATAATATATTATTTATAAAATTGTGTTTCTTGATTTTTTTTTTTGCAATTAAAATTTACATACATATATATATTTCTAACCGGAGCTTAAACATGTCACAAAATGATTATCTAAAAAGGCATCATTTAAAATTGTTTTTACAATATAATTAACAAATTGTATTTTTAAAGATAAGTTCTTATGGATCATTTAAACTTAAAAAAGGTTCACATTAACATTAATAGGTTATTTGCTATAATTTCAGATGTTTCTAGTGTCAAATCTTTTACACAATATGAGGAGTTACAATTCCAAGATAAATATTTTATAGTAGAGTAAACCGGACATATCTAGTCAACTTGTTAAAAATACCATTTGATAAAATCAGCTAGTAATACATTATTAATGCTTCAGCTACCAATATAGTCTATTTATGACAAATGCATTTGAGCCTGCCTATTGGCATGAGGTAAAAGTGTGCATTTCTGAATAACGTGTCCACCTGCTCAAACTAATTAGAATAAACACAAGTTGACATAAGCTTCTGCACAAATTAAGTAAGTAAGTTTTGAACAGTTAAGGTACTGATTACACTCTGCGAATGCACATGCTGGTATGAAGCTATATCATAAACAACAGCCAACATGTACCCTTTCCCGTAGACAGGCCCAATTATAGAGATAAAGGCGACCAATGCAGAACGATATCAGCCTGCGTGGGTTGACCAGGATCTACACTGGTCGTAAATAGTATGTGGTAGGTTTTCCTAACGCAAGGCTCGTAAATGGGTGTTTTAATTCCGTATAAGAACTTCGAAATATATTACAGGTGTTAAGTATTGACATATATAATTAGTTTTCTAAACTAAGTAAATGTAGAAATGATTAAATAAAACCTAGATCCTTCGTTGTGGTACATTCTGAAGGACTTTTCCAGGTTATATCATTAGTAAATATGATATACACCTTTAGAGTCACATATATACATTGTATCTTCTTTTTAACTCAGCCCCCGGTTGATTACAGGTTATCGAAACGTTGGCTGTAATGATAACTGTAGTCTCTAAAACATAGAACCCTTTCCCACATATAACATATATGCAGCAGACGAATGACTTTAATTGAATCGACGCGAAAATACCTATACATGACGTTTATGAAAGTATCGAGGGCTTGGCGTGAAACGGTTATAACTAAAATTGTTATTTTTTTACCAAGGTTAATCACCTCGCCATAAAGTCTTTTTAAGCGTTAAATTAATTTTCTTGGTAAACAATGGGAATTTAGGTGCCATTGCTCGTTCTGAGCAATGGCACCTAAATTTGCATTGTTTACAAAGGGGTCAAAATTGCCCCTAAACCAGGGTTTTAAAATAGGTTTTTAGTTACAACCGTTTAACACCATGCCCTCGGTAGCATTATTGACTGGGGTTGAAGATATTGTGGAAAATGCGAAATTGTCCAAGATCAACATGTTCCCCTGTCGGCTCAATATGTTCAAAAGTAGTCTACTGCTGATGAATCAAAGGGTGTAACGTTTGTCAGACAGTAACATGAGCATCCACATCAGACGGACACACATTGTAGAAAAAAGAAAAATGGTTCAATATGGGCAATTAGTCATTTTCCCATAAAGTTTTCAAACTTTGTATCAAAATTACATTTCCATTTTCTCCCAGAAATGTTTTTTTCTTTCTTTAGATGTTTTTGAAACAGACGATTCTAAAACTAACATATGAGGTAAACGGTTAATTGATCAGACGAACATAACATGCAGGAATCCAACTGACGACAACTTGGACAGGCCCCGTCAAGCGAAAAAGGGTGTGAGTGTTGTTGTTGGTGTATTTTCCTGATCTGGCGACACAAGAACTGTTATAATTTGGAGTGAAACCAGCATGACTTCAATTCTATTTCTGTCGGTATAACTAGAGAAGATACATCTCTAGCTTTTTTAATTGTAGGTACTGGTAGAAAGTTAACTATTTCTCACATGATGTATAGACGTATTTGGACGAATCTAAAGCAGACGACTTTTCAAAACATTGTGATAAATAGAGAAATAGAAAATGGTCATTGTTTAAGGCTGGAATAATTTCAAAGTCGGCTTCTGCAGACTTGTGATATGTGGGGAAAGGTTAACAGAGAAGATCATTTGTGTTCCCTGAAAGGCTAATAATGGGAAAAGTTTCAACATATTGGAATGTAAGTTTAAAGTCATGCCTACAACAGTGTGTCGGCATACCTATCTTATTATAACACCATCAAAATCATACAGCCGATGATTGTTTTTTGTCAGAAAAAATGGGTAACATGGCTTGCTGTTTGTTCATTTTCTTAAGTTCAGTCACCTTGGATCTTTTGCTACGTTGACTACCACTATTACTGCCACCACTTCCCGTACTTCCCGTACTTCCGCTGCGTGAGCGCCTTTCCCCACCACCCGGTGACTTTGACCTATCCGTTCTATCACTACTGCGCGTGCGTCTTGGTTTCCTACGTCCTGTACTATCTTTTTCATTGTCTGTTCTATATCTGCGATGTGAGCTTGACCTTGAGGGTGAATTTCGACGTAAACTCGGGTTTTTGACAAATCTTGATCCAGAAGACGCTGTTGTGGTGGTAAATTCGGTTCCCTCCGTAACTAGAGAGGTTCCAGTCGCCGTTGAACCGTCGTAACTTCTCGATGGAGATGTTTCCCGTCTCGATCTTGATCTGTCCTTTTTCGATTTGTCAACGACCCACTCGTCCTTTTCCTGACGCGTTTGTTTTTCGTGTTTCTGTAAAACCTCCATAGTAAGCGTCGAGTCGCTTCGCGGATTTCTTTTATATTGATCTCTTCGCGACCTTCTGTGAGATTCGTTCCTATCGTTAGATTTCACGCTGTCAATTAAATCATTTTGTCGGGATCTTTTATACGAGCTCCTGGTCCTGTCATTTCTTAATTCATTATCTGTATAAAAGTTCCCTGGAACCTCGTCTTCACCAAAACTTGAAGATTCGTCACATGACGAAGCGCTAGAAAATGCTTCATTCACCTGCCCACCACGCGGTCTGCGCACGCGCGGTGGTGAAATATCTCGACCATCCTGGTCACTGGAAGAACTTTCAGATCCGTGCCTCTCGTAGGCCGGATTTGACTGACCTTGTTCGTTTCGCCTTGCACTCTTGCGTGCTTTCCTTGCTGCCTCCGGATCCGGGTACTGGTTTACTCGAGATCGGACCGGGTAGTTCACTTGTGTATTGGAAGCAGCTGAAACGAAAAGAAAGAACTAGTATTCGTATTGATTTTCTTTAATCAACCCTTTCCCACATACAGACGCTTTTTGACGCATCTAATTTGTAAATATCGTGACAAAACAAGAAATTGCTCATAATGAGGATTTTTTTCTTTTGTCACAATGTTTTCCACTCTATTTAATGATAACACTTTCAATTACAGAGATTTACTTAACGGTCCTCAGATGTTCTCGAAGTCGTCTGTTGCAAATTGTTTGTATGTGGGAAAGGGTTAATATAGATCATTTCATATTGTATTTGATCATTTATGCACCATGCCAAAGGGAACCGCGTGTCGTGAATTTACATCCAAAATATGTCCAAAAAAAACTTGCGCCTATGAAATTGCAGATGAAAAGCATATATTAAGCACTTTTATGTGAGCCTTATATGGTTCATTCTAAAATAAATTTGTAATCATAAACCAAACGTTGATTTATAGTAAGTTTAAGTTATATATGTATTGTAAGAATGTCCGTGTATTAATTCGAATTATTTCTTCATGCTTATCCAATTCTTTATTAGCTTTGACTTGATGATTACATTTTTCAATGAGCTTAAGCTTAAGTATTTGATAGAGAAAAAATAAATTATTAGTCGCCGGCAGAAGCCCGCGACTTCTATTTTTAATAGGTTTTCGGAAATCACATGGGAGGGGGGGTTATTATTAGATTTTTTTTTTTTAAATGTCTTGAACATATATTACAATTGCGTTTGTTTAAAAACACTAAGTTATGACACATCTAAAATGAAATAAATATTCAAATGTTTTAAGTATGTGCAGTTTCTTTATTTTGACTTGCATTTACGTTTTTGTGTTTTATTTACGAAGACAAAACAGTCCCTATTAGCTAGACTGCGATACTTTATTTTCATAAACTATGTAATCAAACAAGGCGATAACTACAAACCTTTACGTCGCCACAGTCTAATTTGTTTACATACGCGCACCTGCTTGCAGAAGACTATCGATATGACAATCACTTCGAATTCTCCTTTTAATAGATAAGTATCAACATAAACTGGTAACAGAAACAAAAATAAGAAATATTTTGTGAAAATATGTCTCAAATATAAGCCTGTTTATCGGTCGTGAACGTCGAAACGCCTTTTCCTCAGTTTGTGACCTAGTTTCATAATGCCAAAATGTAAACAAAGCGAAGTAACCGGAAGTAAAATGTAAACTTAGAAAAGTGACTTGTTTATGCAGACAAAAAACGCACGACGAATTGATTTCTTAAACGTCACGAAACGAGTGCATGGGTCGAATGTAGGAGAAAGAAAGATAATATAGAAATGCTTTTATCACTCGAATGCAGTGGAATAAAACATGCACTAAAGCTTTGCCTGATTTTGTATTCACTGTCTTCGATGTCTGACACTACGCCTCGATTTGACACACGAGGGTCAACATTTCGAAAGAATGCTGATATGTTGTTTCAAGTGTGGTCTACTTTTTAAACATATGAGGATAAATTTTAACATCTGTGAAATATTTATTATAATTATTATTAAAAAGGAGGAAGTTTATGTCTTCAGCAATTTAACCGTTTTCTCAATGTTTTAAGCGTTTAAAGGTTTTCATTGTTGCTTCAGACATGGAAAGGGTTTAATAGCTTTTTATTGACCATCATACACTTAAATATTCGTGAACAGGTGCTCGTTTATTGTCTTTGGAAACCTCACAATATAACCAGCGCTCTTTTCTATAATACATTCGGAACACTCGACAATAATTACAGCTTCTCTGTCCCGTTTATTTATAGGTGTTATCGCCCGTGTTTTATACATAAAGATCGATTGTATAGGGTGATGCAAATCTGAGCCGACCTATATAAGGCAGTCATCCGATCTTTACTACGGTGAGCGAAGTTTATGTCTGGTGTTAATGCTGCATTACTCGTAAATATCCGAAAACTAACTTCTCTGCATTTATCTGGTAAATCTAAAGAAGCGCAGTGTAATTTGCTTTGACTGCGGTTAAGCAATCGGTGACACAATGGGTATGAATCTAATGTATCCTTCCGTGTTCCAACAAATGGTATCATCATCCTGGATCTTGACAAGGGTTTTCATATCCATTATATTCTCTTTAAAACAATTTAAACTTTTGCCAAAATTTAACTTTTTCAAAACTCGTCTGCTGCAGAGGCTCCAGAAAGTGTCTGTATGTGAAAAAGGGATGGAAACACGACGTAAAAGAGACTAACTTGTTTCTTGAACCACTTTATATTGAGCAATATATCGATGATTCCTTACATGGTTTTCAAACGTCATGTGTTGCAGATGGTTTTCCTCGTGGAAACGGTTAAAGGAGAGGGAAAGGTTTTCAATGGTTGATTGGAGTTTAACGCTGTTCACTTATATCACAGCGGCCAGTTCCCCTTACGATTGTTTCCTGGCTTAATAACTTCACACAACATTCATCCCGGACAACTGGCTATCTTCACATAAAGACTATTTAACCCTTTAGCGAGAAACGAATGACGATAGTCAGAATGACATTCATCGGAAAGAAAGAAAGTCCGAGTAATGGTTCGAACTTCCGACCCTTCGATTGGACTATCGCGTTTCCAAGGGAGAGGTAAATACATTTACAAAAGTGTTGTTGGTAAAGACATATATGTGTTTATTACGACAAATATATACAATTAAAACTATAATAGCACAATTACTTTGTATAAAAATAGAAGTTCTTATCTATATAATATATTATTTATAAAATTGTGTTTCTTGATTTTTTTTTTTGCAATTAAAATTTACATACATATATATATTTCTAACCGGAGCTTAAACATGTCACAAAATGATTATCTAAAAAGGCATCATTTAAAATTGTTTTTACAATATAATTAACAAATTGTATTTTTAAAGATAAGTTCTTATGGATCATTTAAACTTAAAAAAGGTTCACATTAAAATTAATAGGTTATTTGCTATAATTTCAGATGTTTCTAGTGTCAAATCTTTTACACAATATGAGGAGTTACAATTCCAAGATAAATATTTTATAGTAGAGTAAACCGGACATATCTAGTCAACTTGTTAAAAATACCATTTGATAAAATCAGCTAGTAATACATTATTAATGCTTCAGCTACCAATATAGTCTATTTATGACAAATGCATTTGAGCCTGCCTATTGGCATAAGGTAAAAGTGTGCATTTCTGAATAACGTGTCCACCTGCTCAAACTAATTAGAATAAACACAAGTTGACATAAGCTTCTGCACAAATTAAGTAAGTAAGTTTTGAACAGTTAAGGTACTGATTACACTCTGCGAATGCACATGCTGGTATGAAGCTATATCATAAACAACAGCCAACATGTACCCTTTCCCGTAGACAGGCCCAATTATAGAGATAAAGGCGACCAATGCAGAACGATATCAGCCTGCGTGGGTTGACCAGGATCTACACTGGTCGTAAATAGTATGTGGTAGGTTTTCCTAACGCAAGGCTCGTAAATGGGTGTTTTAATTCCGTATAAGAACTTCGAAATATATTACAGGTGTTAAGTATTGACATATATAATTAGTTTTCTAAACTAAGTAAATGTAGAAATGATTAAATAAAACCTAGATCCTTCGTTGTGGTACATTCTGAAGGACTTTTCCAGGTTATATCATTAGTAAATATGATATACACCTT
>JASEVX010000014.1:17528338-17872809 GCA_031761405.1 Serripes groenlandicus
TATTTTCAACGTCATCTGATACAGCGTTGTTGTATGTGGATGGGGTTTACTCACTCAGTGGTGTATTGCTAAGAGTATCCTCTTCATGATTGGGATGTCTGGGTTTCAGTGCGTTGGCTGAGTAGTTAGAGATGGGTATTTGGAACTTGATCTTTGCTCGCGGTGATTATAGTAGAGTGTCCATAGGCAATCATGTTTCTTGGCCTAGAACGGATCGGTTTACACAGGTGTCCTGAATAAGAAAACTCTCACATTGATATAATTGAAATAACGACAAAAATGGCGTCAAACCTAATAAAACAAACAAAAAGGCACGTTTAATCCGTGGCCTTGTAAAATCAAAGTTTCGCTAAACATGGAGGTAGTACATGAATATTCCCTTCTTGGCATTAATGATATGGTGGGATAGCACAATGACGGATAAGGATGAATTAAAATGTTGCAAGTAGCATAAACATGGAGGTAGTACATGACTTCCCTTCTTGGCATTCATGATATGATCGAATAGCATAATGACGGATAAGGACGAATTAAAATGTTGCAAGTAGCGTAAACATGGAGGTAGTACATGACTATTCCCTTCTTGGCATTCATGATATGATCGAATAGCATAATGACGGATAAGGACGAATTAAAATGTTGCAAGTAGCGTAAACATGGAGGTAGTACATGACTATTCCCTTCTTGGCATTCATGATGGTACGGACAATACCCCGGTGGGACAAAAACAATGGGTGTATTGTCCGATGGGGTTTTGTTCCATAGGGTTTATGTCCCACAGGGGTTTTGTCCTACACTGGGATAGCACAATGACGGATAAGGATATATTAAAATGTAGCAAGTAGCATAAACATTTACCTGCATTTTGGCGAATCTGCTGCAGACAATTTTTATTTGAAAACATGAGCAATTTATTTATTTGTCCCAAATGTTTTCAACTTTAATCACTAATTAAACTTGCATTTGAAGAGGATTTCTTAAATCTTGCCTGGATGCCCTCGAGTTTTCTTCAATTTGGTCGGATGCAGATTTGCTGTAAGGTGAATGGGGAAAAAGGGACGGTCTCACATTTTCTGAGCAATGACTTTCTAATAACAAACAAAATTTAAATTATTACTTTAAACGCTCTGCGGAAACCCATCAAAATGCATTTGCTACAAGTGTAGATCCAGATCAGTTAGGCCACTGTTCGGCAATTAGTAATAGAGACTTTCAACAAATTTGTTTACGTCTGCATTTACTTTGTTTTCTTTGAGCATCATTTAATATTACCAGTTTGTAATGCCATGTATTGAACAAACAATCACTTTTACTACTGAAAAGTATGTTTATAATAATAAGATATCTTTAAACGCCTTTCAAACAGACTTTCTTTCCATTTCAACTTGACCGAAGTACCTTGCTCCTGAACATTTCTTAGATTAGAGATATAGCTGATACACTTAAAATACTTATTTACCATCATGACCTCCATCAACAGACAAGAGTACATAACTCTGTCAAGGTTTATTTTAAAGAATTGTGGCCCTTTTTCGATTTAGAATTTTGGTTAAATTATTCATACCAAAATTCTGGGGGATGGTTTTGCCTATTTATAAAAATCTGTTGAATTTCTAAACTTAAAACGTTCCTCCCTATACAGTTTGTTCATTCAGACCATTGTATTCCTGATATATGTTGACTCCGTGTGAACTTTTTTCTTTTAATTTCATAAATGCTCAATTTTGATCAGAAATATCTTTAATCTTTTTATAATCACTTCGTATATCTTGTTTATATACTCTCGTTTTTGTTATCATACATCTGCTAAACTGGAAGGAGAATATACTCCTCCTCACCTTCAAAAGCTTGTGTCATACTTAACTAATAACTAGAGGCATTTAGCCTTAATACATGTTAATATGTAAGCTCTAATGTGGGTTTTTGACCATCGTATTGGATTTAAAACCGTTTATTGGTAAAATATTATAAACTTCAGCTTGTATTCATTCATCATGACACATTATAGTTCCAGTCAATGTTAAGCAAACTGTAAACCAAATGGTTTCAGGACTTAACTTATCATTTCACGACTAAACTTCACATGCTGTATATCACATAGATAGCAGCATATAAAACGTCTAATCCCCACGTCAAAATTTACCCTTTCTGCTCTTGGTAACCTTTTATTATAGGCTAGGTAGCTAGGTGAGCAATGCAGGCACATTTAGGTCTTCTTCTTTAATTAAAGGGACATTAGGCCTACTGTTCGAAATATTTACATGTCTTTATATCTTTATATCTTTATTCAGCATTAAATATAACATATTTATAGCCAATACACATATTAATATTTTACATAATATAAGGTTGTATACAAGAAAGCCTTTTCCGAGAAGTTCCGATGGAATATGTAGAATGTATTTTTTCTTTATCTAAGGATTTGAAAAAATATTTATGATGTTAAATCTTTTTAAATCTTTTATGTAAGGTTTTAACGTGTGGCAGACTAGGTTGTAATAGACTTTTGAAATCAATATATATTTAGGTTAGGTTAAAACGTTATGAAAACATTGGGAATAGTGCGAGAAGAGTTACATGACTAGAAACGCTTTACCAGAAGAAAAGGAAATAATATAATACAGATTATCTATGTACAAACCATTATGAATAAACCCAACAGTACATGAGATATACACTCCAAAAAATAACTGAATGTAGGAGGAATACATGAGTCCTATCTGCATCACAAACAAAAATTGAAAACTTTATACATTCTGTGTATAATTCCGAAACTTTATTGATTTGAACAATGTTACGGGATATATATACTACTTATGTAAGGGATGTTAACTAATAAGTTGATGATGGATTTATGTAGTGACTTGTTAGAAAGGTAATAGCTATTGTTTTATTTATGTGACATTTCTTCGTTTAAAGGCGAAATATACATCCTGTCTGTTTACACGTTATTTAAATGTACTGAAATGCATCTGCTTCCTTTAAGTCATGCTTCAAATCATGCGCGGCGTCTTTGATGCTTTGCATCAAAATTCGTCTTGTAAAGTACTTGGTTATGTTTTTTATACCACCCACAAGAGTTTTGTTTTGTTGACAATGTTGAACACTATGTACTCTGACTGCTTTTGATAACATTATTCCAATAATATTAAAACCATGGCCGCTAGGGATCAGGACGGGTTTCTTCCATGTGTATATTGTAAACACTTTAAATATATTCTTGTAAAAAAGAAATGGTCAGATTTGGAAATAATTTAGCCTAAATACGTCCTGGTTGACCCTTTACCTACATCGATGTAACCATGTTTCCGATATAGACAATTTTCACGCATTTGTAGTTATACTCTGTTTTAAAACGTGCAGGTAAGTTGTCAATAATTTCAATACATTTCGTGGAATGTGTCTGTAATAGTAGAAGTAATCTTCACCTGCCAACTCTAGGCCTTATTGGTAGATGTTACCAGTCAAATATATTTTGTATGGCGCTTTTGAAGCTCGAACATACCACCTCAAGCTCATTAACTGGACAGCGTAATTACTGGCGCAATCAAACTGTGTATCTGTCTTCATTTCGAATGTAAACACAGCTCTCTGGCTCATTTATTAAGGATGTCAAGCAACGTCAATGCAGTTTGGCATGCCTGATGAAATATAATGTTTAATCGTTGATTATTTAAATCGGGTAACACCCAGCACATTAGTGTGATGACTCAAGTACTTATTCAGCTTTTCTTACATATTTGCGCCTCTGCAGTAGACGACTTTTTAAAACATCGTGGTATAAGGTGAAATTGCTCATAATGCGAAATTTCTCCATTTATCACAATGTTTTTAACTATATGCAACCTTTTCATTTTTGTCTTGATGTTTTCAATTTCATCTATTCAGATCTACAAAATACCTTTAAAGTGGGTGCCCTAGTTGCGCTAGTGACGACTGACCGGTTGGTGTCAGGGTAAATGTACTGGTAATACTGGCCACTTATCCAGAAAACGCTGTAGATATAACTTAGAAATGGTTGAAAGTAGCATAATACAACAAACAATGTATGATAGAACAGGTTAAAATAGTTTACTATTTACCCAAACAATGTATGATAGAACAGGTTTAAATAGTTTACTATTTACCCAAACAATGTATGATAGAACAGGTTAAATAGTTTACTATTTACCCAAACAGTGGAGTATGTGCCAATTTGCATATAAATAAACTCGTTCAAGATTCTCAGATTAATTTAATTTCGCCATATACATGTATGGAAAAAACTCCTTTGTTGTTGTTTGTGTTGGAGTTTGATTTGGGGGTTATTTATTTATTTACGATTTATGATGTGACTGTTTTCGAGTTAACCTTTCGAATATTTATTTTCACATGCAATATTACCCAGCTGAGCTGTTGAGATGGATTTCCAGGCATTAACTTCACATAAAACAGAGATAAATCCCGTTTCTTACAAAACAGATCAATATTTATATTCAATACATAATCAAAACACCACAAGTATCGATTCTATACTGAAAAAAAGGTTGATTGATAATCGGATGAACAATAAGTCTTTAATCTCTGATATTTGACGTAAAATTGCGACACCCGTCACAACTTGTACTCAACCAATCTGCTTTCATTCCCGTTTTAAAACCCCTTTTCCCTAATAAGTTATTAACTATTTCTTTATGTGTCTTGAACTGCGCACAAAATATTTGAAAACATATTTTGACACTTGGCATAATTTACAAAAAGTAACATCAAATTTGCTGCTGTCAATTGTTGTATACAATAAGGTATATATACTTTGCGAAAACTAATAACTGAAAAGATAACACTGTATATTATGTCTTCCATAGGGAAGAAAGTCAGTAAAACACTTTATATGATTAAAACTAATTAATTATCGAATTTTCGAGAAAGTGAGAGAGAGAGAGAGAGAGAGAGAGAGAGAGAGAGAGAGAGAGAGAGAGAGAGAGAGAGAGAGAGAGAGAGAGAGAGAGAGAGAGTGAGAGATAGAACGAGAGAGAGAGAGAGAGAAAGAGAGAGAGAGAGAGAGAGAGAGAGAGAGAATTATACCTCCTGCACACAGAACTGTCACCAAACTTCAAGATACTACACGATCGCACACTTGTACAGTAAATCAAAATATAGATATGTTCCGTCAAACTTGTTTCAATATCGCTAAAGCTACAACGTGAACACTGAGAACAATCTGTTGAAATTAATGCGTATACAAGATATCTCCCCCCAAAAAAAAAATGTTACGAAATGTTAAAATAATTAGATACAGCTGGAAGACACACCTGGGCTACATGTACAAAGGATCTGCTTTATCTCTATGGTTATGGCTACGTATGGATTGCTCACGATGATGGCAACGCTGGTATATTTATCAAACAGTTTACACAAAGACTAAAGAAAAATCTACTCAACATTGGATCTGAAATATAAACAATACCTCTAAAGCAATAACCTATAAGCATTTTAAATCGGCTCTAATCCCCAAATTATACCTAAGTGTAGATATACCATATGTCCACAGAAAAATGCTGTCCAATGTTAGGTGCTCTAACCATGATCTGATGAATGAACGATGTAGGCACCTTGGAATAGATAGAGCTTTGAGATTATGTCCTTTGTGTAAAGAACTAAATTTAACTGTAGTTGAAGATGAATACCACCTATTTGTTATTGTTCTAGATATGAACCATTAAGATGGATTTACTTTAAACCGTATTAGATTCGTTGTAGAAATGAACATTTATTCAATAGTATGTTTACATTAAATAACTTAGCCACAATAAGGTATATTGCAAAGTATTTCGTTAAAGCCACAATAAGGTATATTGCAAAGTATTTCGTTAAAGCCACAATAAGGTATATTGCAAAGTATTTCGTTGAAGCCACAATAAGGTATATTGCAAAGTATTTCGTTGAAGCCACAATAAGGTATATTGCAAAGTATTTCGTTGAAGCCACAATAAGGTATATTGCAAAGTATTTCGTTGAAGCCTTTCCTGTTAGAAAGCAAGTTTTGTAAAAATAAAGATACATTTTTTAAATGAAGTATACACTGTTATGCCCGACATACATTACTACTTGTCAATTTTGTTCAACTACTGACACATTCAGTTACCCATACACCAACCCATTCATTTTACCACCCACCCAGGGGTTGTGAGTTCAAATCCCGGCTCGGCCAACGTTCTTTCCGACGTTTGATAAAAGTCATTGCGACATGCGTCATTCGTTTTCCACCAATGGGCTAAGTCTATGTGGAAAAGCAGCCAGTTGATTAGGAAGAGTGTTGTGTGGAGTACTGGTGTGCGAAAACCAGGAAACACATGAGTAGGTGAACTGGCCGCAGTGAGATGACTGAGACATTGTTTAAAACGGCGTTAAACTCCAATCAATCAATCAATCAATCAACCACCCACATAAAACAATCTTACTCTCCCACTCACTCCCTCCAAACACTCAAACACCCACACAATCATTCATTCCAACATTCAATCAGCCACACTCATACATTAACTCTCTCATTCACTCGATCACCTACACATTCATTCACTACAACACTCAATCAACCGCACAATCATTCACTCACCCTCTCATAAACACACTCGCTCCATCCCACGTTCACGCAGACTCACTCGCTCACTTACCCATTCACTCAAGCAATCACTCACGCACACACTTTAATCTATTCATGCGTTCATAAGTTAATTGAACTACTATCCAATAACTGTTTGTTAAGATCTTGGTTATATATACAACTCTTTCAAATAATTGCATTTGCCTTGCGTTTCGTTTTGGTAACGCAATGTGATCATCTTAAGCAATATTATAAATGTTTGATGATGGAAATTCTGCAATATTATTATTGCTCTCTTTACAAATTTAAAGAGAGCTTAAACATGTTGTAAAACAAATACGGTAGACTTCCTTAATGAAAGAATGTGAATTGATAAAATCAAAGTAATTTGATCTGAGGGTATCGATCATCTAAAAAACCATATTTTGCCGAATTATATCTTCAAACACCGTATAGCTATCTTGTATGTTCATAATCATATAATTATTTCAATATTTAAGAATATATCAACGAAATTGTTTCTGTAATTTAACTCATTCTAAGTATGTCATTCTTCTTGTAGTATTTGTAAATAGTAATGTATATGGGCCAGAGGCCTGAATACTTGAATAAATAAATTGAATTGAATTGAAAAATGTGATCTCTCTATGGTCAACATATCTCGATCAGAGAGCGAGTGTATCAATTGACATCCGAAAAGAGCTCTGGGGCTAACGATCGATATATAAATGTTATAACTGGTTAACGGACTAAGCCCATTTATATGGAGCCCGTCTCATGCGGAAGTCATAGCTTATAGTTGATCAATTAGTAAGCGCCCAAAACGACCTTAGTTGTCGACGGGCCTTAAAACACCATTTATTCATTCACTCATGTGGATGAATTATTTCACCGGCTCTTATTATCGGGGATAATTTACCATATAGAAATAAAGAGAAGTTGTAACTTTAACGATATATAATACTTTTATTAATTGAGTTATCGCTTAGGTGTAAACGGCTGCACACAAAATAATTTATCTATCTTTAATATTTATATTTTGTTTTTCGAGAAAAGGATGATTTAAATAGTATTTTTTATGTTGAATAAAGGTTTCAATATCATATAGACAAAGAACAAAATAAAAGTACGCCTTAACTTATAATCGATGTATATCAAATATTATTATAGATATATCTTAGGTGCAAACGGTCTCGGATGCGGCACTTCTTCATCTACAATGTAATTTTCATTTCATGATTCATTTCAGTCATATATTTAGATTGTCTTTTTAGATGATATATTTGTAACTTCATGGTTTTAAACGTGTTTGTGATAGTTCGGAAATGACCCGATTCGATCCGAAGTTTTAATCCGAATTATCTTATACACGATTCTCAATGTTGAACAACTTAGTTAGATTTTGTATGAAATCTTTGTAACTTAAAAAGAGAAACGTTCAAGAGATTTATGACAGAAAGTAATTTGGTGATTAATTTTTTTTGCTGTTTCTGTCATTTCTGTAGGTTTTTTATCATTATTACCATTTTATAGAATAAATAATAACAATACAGTAAATTTAGTGACAGAAATTATTTTGGTACTTGACTTCTATTAACAATTTCTGTAAAGCTTCTTCAGCATATTTATATTTGATTTTTTTTCTTTTTCCCTTTTTTATAGTACATTTGAAATGATGAGGAACATTAATAAATTTCAAGTCAAATAACAAATTTATTGAAAATTTAATTTAATTTGAGTATCATGCGAAATATATGCACATATAATAACTCATGTACATTTGAAATGACGAGGAACATTAATTGAGCCGTCCAGCCAGAAACCAACATTATGGCCTCTTCGTTATGTATCGACCCAGATCAGCCTGCGCAATCCGCACAGACTGATACGGGCCGACACATTCCGTCTCAAGGGGCTTAGAGGTATAGAGAAATGATTCCTGAAACAGAAAATCAAGAGAAAACGAAAAGTGTCTGTCAGTGTCAGCCTGCACGGCATGCTGATCCGTGTCAATACTTTATGCAGAGACCACAATGTTGGTTTTCTCGCGGGACGACTCAATTGTTTAAGTCAAATAATAAATTAATTGAAATTTTAATTTAATTTGAGTATCATGCAAAGTATATGCACATATAATAAGACAATAAATGATTAAGTGTTTTGAATTTGGTCTATTTAATGTTGTCCACGTGTAAAATCCTAGAAAAAATAGAACTGTTGCTTTTTGTCCGGCTATCAGGGCAAACCTATGTTGCTTTAGATTCCGTATATTTTTATTTAATTACCTTTTAAATTGGGAACATGATATAATCATTTTGAATGGATTTGTTTTTACTCCACAATCAATCTAAGCAGGTATCCTACTGTTTTTAGAATTAGTTTGTCTCATTTCGTATTTGTCTTATTAATTAAATTTTAAAATATCACTTTGGTCACGAACAGAAAGGTTATAGTCTGGTCTGGTCTAACCTGTTCGCAACACGATCCACCTCGGGCAAAGCAGGTTAAGGGTTAACGTTTGAAGCTTATGAAGTTATTGTGTTGTACAACACTGATTAAAAGTGGTTTTCATATACTGATTTCATTTTAGGACAATGCTTTAATCTAAGAAATAAATTATGATGTGAATAGCCATTGTTGAATTTATTTATATACATCAGTGTTCGTAAGATCGCTTTTTTTAATACGAAACAAACCCATAAATGGTTTTTTTCGCTTATAGGTAACAGGTGTGAGATTTTTTTTTTTCAATAACCCATGAAGCTTTCTGAAATGAAAATTGAAAAATCCATGAGGGCCGCCATTTTGGATATGTATAAAAAGCAGACGTAAAACACAGATTGAAAATTATTGTCGGCTTTTTTTTTTTTTTTATAAATCGGTATTTTGGGTATGTATACAATGAGCAGAAAAACACGGATTGAAAATTATTTTCGTCTTTTTAATCAATTTTTTTTTAAATCGATATTTAAGATCATTTAGGTGCTGTGTTATGTGGGAATTAACATTTATCACATAAATACCCTTATTTTCAAGTTGAGAACAAATCACGGAACAACGTTATCATACACGTGTGATAACAAAAACACGTCATACACGCGACTACTGATGACATCATTTTGACCTTTATCTTTATTATGTTTATTGTTAAGTTGTTAAATTTTACACATTGAAAAATGCAATAATACGTTATTTTGTATGAATAACGAGTCTTAATTGTTTAAAACATTGTTTTTGTTTTTTATTATTGAAAAATGATGAGGACTACTTTTTTATGCGGTTAATCACAAGTTCTTATGAAGAATATGTTATTCGGTCTTTGTTTTGATGTTGTCAATATTTTTCATTAAAATTGTTTAGGTGATAAAAAGAATCCATCACTCGTTTTTCTTTGGAGAAGATTTCTTAAATTCGTCTCGAAAAAGAGAGTTATTAACCTCGCCAAGAGGCTCGGTTAATACTTAATAACCGTCTTTCTCTAGACTCATTTAAGAAATCTTGATCTCCAAAGAAAACTCATGATGGATCCTATATTTGTACGAAAAGTTAAAAATAAACGGAAATCTGTAAGAAATATGTTTTCCCATTCGTCAAAAAAACGACAGCATTAGCTTTCTACGCCCGAAACTAAATTTTGACTGTATCGTAGCCAAAGAAGGACGTGACGTCATTTCCGTTACACTTCATCTTGGCGTAACGTCAATGGAGCGACGTCGTTTCCCGCAAAAAAGTGGTATCAACATGAAAGACCCCAAATTCCTATACATGAGCTATTGACTCACTCATTCAAAGTATAATTATTTATCAAACATTGTGGCAAAAGGATAAGAAGCAATTGTTCCTGTGGCGACAATCTTTTCCTAAATCGTCTGTTGAATAGGCCTAAGAAACCGTCTCTAATAGGGAAAGGGTTTAGCAGAAATGTGACCCCTTACATAATTTGTTCCAGTCATATTGACTGGTTGAAAAAGGCAGTCGCCAGGTGGCATCAGAAAAGGGCTGATCTATTTGCTTCTTTGCCATAATGCAGGTGATCGATTAAGGATCATCTTGGCCGTCATGTTTTAACCTCGTTCATTATAAATGTATTCCTTGATTTTCTGAAAGTCTTTACTTTATTATTTTCTGTTCAAATAATAGACAACAGCAATACGAATTCCCAATATGTTTTAATAATGCAACAAACATGACATTAACATTATTATTGTCTAGTCAATTACTTATAAATCCTTTTTTATGGCCAAATTATGCTCTTTAATTTTTGTTTATAATTACCTATCGTGGTATAAGGTGAAATTGCTCATAATGCGAAATTTCTCCATTTATCACAATGTTTTTAACTATATGCAACCTTTTCAATTTTTGTCTTGATGTTTTCAATTTCATCTATTCAGATCTACAAAATACCTTTAAAGTGGGTGCCCTAGTTGGCGCTAGTGACGACTGACCGGTTGGTGTCAGGGTAAATGTACTGGTAATACTGGCCACTTATCCAGAAAACGCTGTAATATAACTTAGAAATGGTTGAAAGTAGCATAATACAACAAACAATGTATGATAGAACAGGTTAAAATAGTTTACTATTTACCCAAACAATGTATGATAGAACAGGTTTAAATAGTTTACTATTTACCCAAACAATGTATGATAGAACAGGTTAAAATAGTTTACTATTTACCCAAACAGTGGAGTATGTGCCAATTTGCATATAAATAAACTCGTTCAAAGATTCTCAGATTTAATTTAATTTCGCCATATACATGTATGGAAAAAACACTACGTTTGCTCCTTTGTTGTTGTTTGTGTTGGAGTTTGATTTGGGGGTTATTTATTTATTTACGATTTATGATGTGACTGTTTTCGAGTTAACCTTTCGAATATTTATTTTCACATGCAATATTACCCAGCTGAGCTGTTGAGATGGATTTCCAGGCATTAACTTCACATAAAACAGAGATAAATCCCGTTTCTTACAAAACAGATCAATATTTATATTCAATACATAATCAAAACACCACAAGTATCGATTCTATACTGAAAAAAAGGTTGATTGATAATCGGATGAACAATAAGTCTTTAATCTCTGATATTTGACGTAAAATTGCGACACCCGTCACAACTTGTACTCAACCAATCTGCTTTCATTCCCGTTTTAAAACCCCTTTTCCCTAATAAGTTATTAACTATTTCTTTATGTGTCTTGAACTGCGCACAAAATATTTGAAAACATATTTTGACACTTGGCATAATTTACAAAAAGTAACATCAAATTTGCTGCTGTCAATTGTTGTATACAATAAGGTATATATACTTTGCGAAAACTAATAACTGAAAAGATAACACTGTATATTATGTCTTCCATAGGGAAGAAAGTCAGTAAAACACTTTATATGATTAAAACTAATTAATTATCGAATTTTCGAGAAAGTGAGAGAGAGAGAGAGAGAGAGAGAGAGAGAGAGAGAGAGAGAGAGAGAGAGAGAGAGAGAGAGAGAGAGAGAGAGTGAGAGATAGAACGAGAGAGAGAGAGAGAGAAAGAGAGAGAGAGAGAGAGAGAGAGAGAGAATTATACCTCCTGCACACAGAACTGTCACCAAACTTCAAGATACTACACGATCGCACACTTGTACAGTAAATCAAAATATAGATATGTTCCGTCAAACTTGTTTCAATATCGCTAAAGCTACAACGTGAACACTGAGAACAATCTGTTGAAATTAATGCGTATACAAGATATCTCCCCCCAAAAAAAAAATGTTACGAAATGTTAAAATAATTAGATACAGCTGGAAGACACACCTGGGCTACATGTACAAAGGATCTGCTTTATCTCTATGGTTATGGCTACGTATGGATTGCTCACGATGATGGCAACGCTGGTATATTTATCAAACAGTTTACACAAAGACTAAAGAAAAATCTACTCAACATTGGATCTGAAATATAAACAATACCTCTAAAGCAATAACCTATAAGCATTTTAAATCGGCTCTAATCCCCAAATTATACCTAAGTGTAGATATACCATATGTCCACAGAAAAATGCTGTCCAATGTTAGGTGCTCTAACCATGATCTGATGAATGAACGATGTAGGCACCTTGGAATAGATAGAGCTTTGAGATTATGTCCTTTGTGTAAAGAACTAAATTTAACTGTAGTTGAAGATGAATACCACCTATTTGTTATTGTTCTAGATATGAACCATTAAGATGGATTTACTTTAAACCGTATTAGATTCGTTGTAGAAATGAACATTTATTCAATAGTATGTTTACATTAAATAACTTAGCCACAATAAGGTATATTGCAAAGTATTTCGTTAAAGCCACAATAAGGTATATTGCAAAGTATTTCGTTAAAGCCACAATAAGGTATATTGCAAAGTATTTCGTTGAAGCCACAATAAGGTATATTGCAAAGTATTTCGTTGAAGCCACAATAAGGTATATTGCAAAGTATTTCGTTGAAGCCACAATAAGGTATATTGCAAAGTATTTCGTTGAAGCCTTTCCTGTTAGAAAGCAAGTTTTGTAAAAATAAAGATACATTTTTTAAATGAAGTATACACTGTTATGCCCGACATACATTACTACTTGTCAATTTTGTTCAACTACTGACACATTCAGTTACCCATACACCAACCCATTCATTTTACCACCCACCCAGGGGTTGTGAGTTCAAATCCCGGCTCGGCCAACGTTCTTTCCGACGTTTGATAAAAGTCATTGCGACATGCGTCATTCGTTTTCCACCAATGGGCTAAGTCTATGTGGAAAAGCAGCCAGTTGATTAGGAAGAGTGTTGTGTGGAGTACTGGTGTGCGAAAACCAGGAAACACATGAGTAGGTGAACTGGCCGCAGTGAGATGACTGAGACATTGTTTAAAACGGCGTTAAACTCCAATCAATCAATCAATCAATCAACCACCCACATAAAACAATCTTACTCTCCCACTCACTCCCTCCAAACACTCAAACACCCACACAATCATTCATTCCAACATTCAATCAGCCACACTCATACATTAACTCTCTCATTCACTCGATCACCTACACATTCATTCACTACAACACTCAATCAACCGCACAATCATTCACTCACCCTCTCATAAACACACTCGCTCCATCCCACGTTCACGCAGACTCACTCGCTCACTTACCCATTCACTCAAGCAATCACTCACGCACACACTTTAATCTATTCATGCGTTCATAAGTTAATTGAACTACTATCCAATAACTGTTTGTTAAGATCTTGGTTATATATACAACTCTTTCAAATAATTGCATTTGCCTTGCGTTTCGTTTTGGTAACGCAATGTGATCATCTTAAGCAATATTATAAATGTTTGATGATGGAAATTCTGCAATATTATTATTGCTCTCTTTACAAATTTAAAGAGAGCTTAAACATGTTGTAAAACAAATACGGTAGACTTCCTTAATGAAAGAATGTGAATTGATAAAATCAAAGTAATTTGATCTGAGGGTATCGATCATCTAAAAAACCATATTTTGCCGAATTATATCTTCAAACACCGTATAGCTATCTTGTATGTTCATAATCATATAATTATTTCAATATTTAAGAATATATCAACGAAATTGTTTCTGTAATTTAACTCATTCTAAGTATGTCATTCTTCTTGTAGTATTTGTAAATAGTAATGTATATGGGCCAGAGGCCTGAATACTTGAATAAATAAATTGAATTGAATTGAAAAATGTGATCTCTCTATGGTCAACATATCTCGATCAGAGAGCGAGTGTATCAATTGACATCCGAAAAGAGCTCTGGGGCTAACGATCGATATATAAATGTTATAACTGGTTAACGGACTAAGCCCATTTATATGGAGCCCGTCTCATGCGGAAGTCATAGCTTATAGTTGATCAATTAGTAAGCGCCCAAAACGACCTTAGTTGTCGACGGGCCTTAAAACACCATTTATTCATTCACTCATGTGGATGAATTATTTCACCGGCTCTTATTATCGGGGATAATTTACCATATAGAAATAAAGAGAAGTTGTAACTTTAACGATATATAATACTTTTATTAATTGAGTTATCGCTTAGGTGTAAACGGCTGCACACAAAATAATTTATCTATCTTTAATATTTATATTTTGTTTTTCGAGAAAAGGATGATTTAAATAGTATTTTTTATGTTGAATAAAGGTTTCAATATCATATAGACAAAGAACAAAATAAAAGTACGCCTTAACTTATAATCGATGTATATCAAATATTATTATAGATATATCTTAGGTGCAAACGGTCTCGGATGCGGCACTTCTTCATCTACAATGTAATTTTCATTTCATGATTCATTTCAGTCATATATTTAGATTGTCTTTTTAGATGATATATTTGTAACTTCATGGTTTTAAACGTGTTTGTGATAGTTCGGAAATGACCCGATTCGATCCGAAGTTTTAATCCGAATTATCTTATACACGATTCTCAATGTTGAACAACTTAGTTAGATTTTGTATGAAATCTTTGTAACTTAAAAAGAGAAACGTTCAAGAGATTTATGACAGAAAGTAATTTGGTGATTAATTATCCCTGATAAGATTCTTTTGAATAGTATATGTGTATGTTTTTTCTGTTTTCTTTTTTTGCTGTTTCTGTCATTTCTGTAGGTTTTTTATCATTATTACCATTTTATAGAATAAATAATAACAATACAGTAAATTTAGTGACAGAAATTATTTTGGTACTTGACTTCTATTAACAATTTCTGTAAAGCTTCTTCAGCATATTTATATTTGATTTTTTTTCTTTTTCCCTTTTTTATAGTACATTTGAAATGATGAGGAACATTAATAAATTTCAAGTCAAATAACAAATTTATTGAAAATTTAATTTAATTTGAGTATCATGCGTAATATATGCACATATAATAACTCATGTACATTTGAAATGACGAGGAACATTAATTGAGCCGTCCAGCCAGAAACCAACATTATGGCCTCTTCGTTATGTATCGACCCAGATCAGCCTGCGCAATCCGCACAGACTGATACGGGCCGACACATTCCGTCTCAAGGGGCTTAGAGGTATAGAGAAATGATTCCTGAAACAGAAAATCAAGAGAAAACGAAAAGTGTCTGTCAGTGTCAGCCTGCACGGCATGCTGATCCGTGTCAATACTTTATGCAGAGACCACAATGTTGGTTTTCTCGCGGGACGACTCAATTGTTTAAGTCAAATAATAAATTAATTGAAATTTTAATTTAATTTGAGTATCATGCAAAGTATATGCACATATAATAAGACAATAAATGATTAAGTGTTTTGAATTTGGTCTATTTAATGTTGTCCACGTGTAAAATCCTAGAAAAAATAGAACTGTTGCTTTTTGTCCGGCTATCAGGGCAAACCTATGTTGCTTTAGATTCCGTATATTTTTATTTAATTACCTTTTAAATTGGGAACATGATATAATCATTTTGAATGGATTTGTTTTTACTCCACAATCAATCTAAGCAGGTATCCTACTGTTTTTAGAATTAGTTTGTCTCATTTCGTATTTGTCTTATTAATTAAATTTTAAAATATCACTTTGGTCACGAACAGAAAGGTTATAGTCTGGTCTGGTCTAACCTGTTCGCAACACGATCCACCTCGGGCAAAGCAGGTTAAGGGTTAACGTTTGAAGCTTATGAAGTTATTGTGTTGTACAACACTGATTAAAAGTGGTTTTCATATACTGATTTCATTTTAGGACAATGCTTTAATCTAAGAAATAAATTATGATGTGAATAGCCATTGTTGAATTTATTTATATACATCAGTGTTCGTAAGATCGCTTTTTTTAATACGAAACAAACCCATAAATGGTTTTTTTCGCTTATAGGTAACAGGTGTGAGATTTTTTTTTTTCAATAACCCATGAAGCTTTCTGAAATGAAAATTGAAAAATCCATGAGGGCCGCCATTTTGGATATGTATAAAAAGCAGACGTAAAACACAGATTGAAAATTATTGTCGGCTTTTTTTTTTTTTTTATAAATCGGTATTTTGGGTATGTATACAATGAGCAGAAAAACACGGATTGAAAATTATTTTCGTCTTTTTAATCAATTTTTTTTTAAATCGATATTTAAGATCATTTAGGTGCTGTGTTATGTGGGAATTAACATTTATCACATAAATACCCTTATTTTCAAGTTGAGAACAAATCACGGAACAACGTTATCATAGTTTAAACTTATTTATTTTAAATCGATTGCGAAACAAGCTTTAAGCTTATATTAATCACGCTCGATGTGTGCTTCCTGGATACTTAACCAGTACTCGCGCCGATTGTGTGGAAAAATCCCAAAGTCAGGACCCGCTCATCACGGGACTCGAACCAGGGACCTTTGATGTGAGAGGCCGACGCTCTACCTCTGCACCACTGTCTTCTTCATACACGTGTGATAACAAAAACACGTCATACACGCGACTACTGATGACATCATTTTGACCTTTATCTTTATTATGTTTATTGTTAAGTTGTTAAATTTTACACATTGAAAAATGCAATAATACGTTATTTTGTATGAATAACGAGTCTTAATTGTTTAAAACATTGTTTTTGTTTTTTTTCTTATTGAAAAATGATGAGGACTACTTTTTTATGCGGTTAATCACAAGTTCTTATGAAGAATATGTTATTCGGTCTTTGTTTTGATGTTGTCAATATTTTTCATTAAAATTGTTTAGGTGATAAAAAGAATCCATCACTCGTTTTTCTTTGGAGAAGATTTCTTAAATTCGTCTCGAAAAAGAGAGTTATTAACCTCGCCAAGAGGCTCGGTTAATACTTAATAACCGTCTTTCTCTAGACTCATTTAAGAAATCTTGATCTCCAAAGAAAACTCATGATGGATCCTATATTTGTACGAAAAGTTAAAAATAAACGGAAATCTGTAAGAAATATGTTTTCCCATTCGTCAAAAAAAACGACAGCATTAGCTTTCTACGCCCGAAACTAAATTTTGACTGTATCGTAGCCAAAGAAGGACGTGACGTCATTTCCGTTACACTTCATCTTGGCGTAACGTCAATGGAGCGACGTCGTTTCCCGCAAAAAAGTGGTATCAACATGAAAGACCCCAAATTCCTATACATGAGCTATTGACTCACTCATTCAAAGTATAATTATTTATCAAACATTGTGGCAAAAGGATAAGAAGCAATTGTTCCTGTGGCGACAATCTTTTCCTAAATCGTCTGTTGAATAGGCCTAAGAAACCGTCTCTAATAGGGAAAGGGTTTAGCAGAAATGTGACCCCTTACATAATTTGTTCCAGTCATATTGACTGGTTGAAAAAGGCAGTCGCCAGGTGGCATCAGAAAAGGGCTGATCTATTTGCTTCTTTGCCATAATGCAGGTGATCGATTAAGGATCATCTTGGCCGTCATGTTTTAACCTCGTTCATTATAAATGTATTCCTTGATTTTCTGAAAGTCTTTACTTTATTATTTTCTGTTCAAATAATAGACAACAGCAATACGAATTCCCAATATGTTTTAATAATGCAACAAACATGACATTAACATTATTATTGTCTAGTCAATTACTTATAAATCCTTTTTTATGGCCAAATTATGCTCTTTAATTTTTGTTTATAATTACCTATCGTGGTATAAGGTGAAATTGCTCATAATGCGAAATTTCTCCATTTATCACAATGTTTTTAACTATATGCAACCTTTTCAATTTTTGTCTTGATGTTTTCAATTTCATCTATTCAGATCTACAAAATACCTTTAAAGTGGGTGCCCTAGTTGGCGCTAGTGACGACTGACCGGTTGGTGTCAGGGTAAATGTACTGGTAATACTGGCCACTTATCCAGAAAACGCTGTAATATAACTTAGAAATGGTTGAAAGTAGCATAATACAACAAACAATGTATGATAGAACAGGTTAAAATAGTTTACTATTTACCCAAACAATGTATGATAGAACAGGTTTAAATAGTTTACTATTTACCCAAACAATGTATGATAGAACAGGTTAAAATAGTTTACTATTTACCCAAACAGTGGAGTATGTGCCAATTTGCATATAAATAAACTCGTTCAAAGATTCTCAGATTTAATTTAATTTCGCCATATACATGTATGGAAAAAACACTACGTTCGCTCCTTTGTTGTTGTTTGTGTTGGAGTTTGATTTGGGGGTTATTTATTTATTTACGATTTATGATGTGACTGTTTTCGAGTTAACCTTTCGAATATTTATTTTCACATGCAATATTACCCAGCTGAGCTGTTGAGATGGATTTCCAGGCATTAACTTCACATAAAACAGAGATAAATCCCGTTTCTTACAAAACAGATCAATATTTATATTCAATACATAATCAAAACACCACAAGTATCGATTCTATACTGAAAAAAAGGTTGATTGATAATCGGATGAACAATAAGTCTTTAATCTCTGATATTTGACGTAAAATTGCGACACCCGTCACAACTTGTACTCAACCAATCTGCTTTCATTCCCGTTTTAAAACCCCTTTTCCCTAATAAGTTATTAACTATTTCTTTATGTGTCTTGAACTGCGCACAAAATATTTGAAAACATATTTTGACACTTGGCATAATTTACAAAAAGTAACATCAAATTTGCTGCTGTCAATTGTTGTATACAATAAGGTATATATACTTTGCGAAAACTAATAACTGAAAAGATAACACTGTATATTATGTCTTCCATAGGGAAGAAAGTCAGTAAAACACTTTATATGATTAAAACTAATTAATTATCGAATTTTCGAGAAAGTGAGAGAGAGAGAGAGAGAGAGAGAGAGAGAGAGAGAGAGAGAGAGAGAGAGAGAGAGAGAGAGAGAGTGAGAGATAGAACGAGAGAGAGAGAGAGAGAAAGAGAGAGAGAGAGAGAGAGAGAGAGAGAATTATACCTCCTGCACACAGAACTGTCACCAAACTTCAAGATACTACACGATCGCACACTTGTACAGTAAATCAAAATATAGATATGTTCCGTCAAACTTGTTTCAATATCGCTAAAGCTACAACGTGAACACTGAGAACAATCTGTTGAAATTAATGCGTATACAAGATATCTCCCCCCAAAAAAAAAATGTTACGAAATGTTAAAATAATTAGATACAGCTGGAAGACACACCTGGGCTACATGTACAAAGGATCTGCTTTATCTCTATGGTTATGGCTACGTATGGATTGCTCACGATGATGGCAACGCTGGTATATTTATCAAACAGTTTACACAAAGACTAAAGAAAAATCTACTCAACATTGGATCTGAAATATAAACAATACCTCTAAAGCAATAACCTATAAGCATTTTAAATCGGCTCTAATCCCCAAATTATACCTAAGTGTAGATATACCATATGTCCACAGAAAAATGCTGTCCAATGTTAGGTGCTCTAACCATGATCTGATGAATGAACGATGTAGGCACCTTGGAATAGATAGAGCTTTGAGATTATGTCCTTTGTGTAAAGAACTAAATTTAACTGTAGTTGAAGATGAATACCACCTATTTGTTATTGTTCTAGATATGAACCATTAAGATGGATTTACTTTAAACCGTATTAGATTCGTTGTAGAAATGAACATTTATTCAATAGTATGTTTACATTAAATAACTTAGCCACAATAAGGTATATTGCAAAGTATTTCGTTAAAGCCACAATAAGGTATATTGCAAAGTATTTCGTTAAAGCCACAATAAGGTATATTGCAAAGTATTTCGTTGAAGCCACAATAAGGTATATTGCAAAGTATTTCGTTGAAGCCACAATAAGGTATATTGCAAAGTATTTCGTTGAAGCCACAATAAGGTATATTGCAAAGTATTTCGTTGAAGCCTTTCCTGTTAGAAAGCAAGTTTTGTAAAAATAAAGATACATTTTTTAAATGAAGTATACACTGTTATGCCCGACATACATTACTACTTGTCAATTTTGTTCAACTACTGACACATTCAGTTACCCATACACCAACCCATTCATTTTACCACCCACCCAGGGGTTGTGAGTTCAAATCCCGGCTCGGCCAACGTTCTTTCCGACGTTTGATAAAAGTCATTGCGACATGCGTCATTCGTTTTCCACCAATGGGCTAAGTCTATGTGGAAAAGCAGCCAGTTGATTAGGAAGAGTGTTGTGTGGAGTACTGGTGTGCGAAAACCAGGAAACAC
The DNA here is from genome assembly GCA_031761405.1 of Serripes groenlandicus. Taxonomy (NCBI): domain Eukaryota; kingdom Metazoa; phylum Mollusca; class Bivalvia; order Cardiida; family Cardiidae; genus Serripes; species Serripes groenlandicus. Next base: position 17,549,112 of record JASEVX010000014.1, read on the forward strand.
ATGAGTAGGTGAACTGGCCGCAGTGAGATGACTGAGACATTGTTTAAAACGGCGTTAAACTCCAATCAATCAATCAATCAATCAACCACCCACATAAAACAATCTTACTCTCCCACTCACTCCCTCCAAACACTCAAACACCCACACAATCATTCATTCCAACATTCAATCAGCCACACTCATACATTAACTCTCTCATTCACTCGATCACCTACACATTCATTCACTACAACACTCAATCAACCGCACAATCATTCACTCACCCTCTCATAAACACACTCGCTCCATCCCACGTTCACGCAGACTCACTCGCTCACTTACCCATTCACTCAAGCAATCACTCACGCACACACTTTAATCTATTCATGCGTTCATAAGTTAATTGAACTACTATCCAATAACTGTTTGTTAAGATCTTGGTTATATATACAACTCTTTCAAATAATTGCATTTGCCTTGCGTTTCGTTTTGGTAACGCAATGTGATCATCTTAAGCAATATTATAAATGTTTGATGATGGAAATTCTGCAATATTATTATTGCTCTCTTTACAAATTTAAAGAGAGCTTAAACATGTTGTAAAACAAATACGGTAGACTTCCTTAATGAAAGAATGTGAATTGATAAAATCAAAGTAATTTGATCTGAGGGTATCGATCATCTAAAAAACCATATTTTGCCGAATTATATCTTCAAACACCGTATAGCTATCTTGTATGTTCATAATCATATAATTATTTCAATATTTAAGAATATATCAACGAAATTGTTTCTGTAATTTAACTCATTCTAAGTATGTCATTCTTCTTGTAGTATTTGTAAATAGTAATGTATATGGGCCAGAGGCCTGAATACTTGAATAAATAAATTGAATTGAATTGAAAAATGTGATCTCTCTATGGTCAACATATCTCGATCAGAGAGCGAGTGTATCAATTGACATCCGAAAAGAGCTCTGGGGCTAACGATCGATATATAAATGTTATAACTGGTTAACGGACTAAGCCCATTTATATGGAGCCCGTCTCATGCGGAAGTCATAGCTTATAGTTGATCAATTAGTAAGCGCCCAAAACGACCTTAGTTGTCGACGGGCCTTAAAACACCATTTATTCATTCACTCATGTGGATGAATTATTTCACCGGCTCTTATTATCGGGGATAATTTACCATATAGAAATAAAGAGAAGTTGTAACTTTAACGATATATAATACTTTTATTAATTGAGTTATCGCTTAGGTGTAAACGGCTGCACACAAAATAATTTATCTATCTTTAATATTTATATTTTGTTTTTCGAGAAAAGGATGATTTAAATAGTATTTTTTATGTTGAATAAAGGTTTCAATATCATATAGACAAAGAACAAAATAAAAGTACGCCTTAACTTATAATCGATGTATATCAAATAATATTATAGATATATCTTAGGTGCAAACGGTCTCGGATGCGGCACTTCTTCATCTACAATGTAATTTTCATTTCATGATTCATTTCAGTCATATATTTAGATTGTCTTTTTAGATGATATATTTGTAACTTCATGGTTTTAAACGTGTTTGTGATAGTTCGGAAATGACCCGATTCGATCCGAAGTTTTAATCCGAATTATCTTATACACGATTCTCAATGTTGAACAACTTAGTTAGATTTTGTATGAAATCTTTGTAACTTAAAAAGAGAAACGTTCAAGAGATTTATGACAGAAAGTAATTTGGTGATTAATTATCCCTGATAAGATTCTTTTGAATAGTATATGTGTATGTTTTTTCTGTTTTCTTTTTTTGCTGTTTCTGTCATTTCTGTAGGTTTTTTATCATTATTACCATTTTATAGAATAAATAATAACAATACAGTAAATTTAGTGACAGAAATTATTTTGGTACTTGACTTCTATTAACAATTTCTGTAAAGCTTCTTCAGCATATTTATATTTGATTTTTTTTCTTTTTCCCTTTTTTATAGTACATTTGAAATGATGAGGAACATTAATAAATTTCAAGTCAAATAACAAATTTATTGAAAATTTAATTTAATTTGAGTATCATGCGAAATATATGCACATATAATAACTCATGTACATTTGAAATGACGAGGAACATTAATTGAGCCGTCCAGCCAGAAACCAACATTATGGCCTCTTCGTTATGTATCGACCCAGATCAGCCTGCGCAATCCGCACAGACTGATACGGGCCGACACATTCCGTCTCAAGGGGCTTAGAGGTATAGAGAAATGATTCCTGAAACAGAAAATCAAGAGAAAACGAAAAGTGTCTGTCAGTGTCAGCCTGCACGGCATGCTGATCCGTGTCAATACTTTATGCAGAGACCACAATGTTGGTTTTCTCGCGGGACGACTCAATTGTTTAAGTCAAATAATAAATTAATTGAAATTTTAATTTAATTTGAGTATCATGCAAAGTATATGCACATATAATAAGACAATAAATGATTAAGTGTTTTGAATTTGGTCTATTTAATGTTGTCCACGTGTAAAATCCTAGAAAAAATAGAACTGTTGCTTTTTGTCCGGCTATCAGGGCAAACCTATGTTGCTTTAGATTCCGTATATTTTTATTTAATTACCTTTTAAATTGGGAACATGATATAATCATTTTGAATGGATTTGTTTTTACTCCACAATCAATCTAAGCAGGTATCCTACTGTTTTTAGAATTAGTTTGTCTCATTTCGTATTTGTCTTATTAATTAAATTTTAAAATATCACTTTGGTCACGAACAGAAAGGTTATAGTCTGGTCTGGTCTAACCTGTTCGCAACACGATCCACCTCGGGCAAAGCAGGTTAAGGGTTAACGTTTGAAGCTTATGAAGTTATTGTGTTGTACAACACTGATTAAAAGTGGTTTTCATATACTGATTTCATTTTAGGACAATGCTTTAATCTAAGAAATAAATTATGATGTGAATAGCCATTGTTGAATTTATTTATATACATCAGTGTTCGTAAGATCGCTTTTTTTAATACGAAACAAACCCATAAATGGTTTTTTTCGCTTATAGGTAACAGGTGTGAGATTTTTTTTTTTCAATAACCCATGAAGCTTTCTGAAATGAAAATTGAAAAATCCATGAGGGCCGCCATTTTGGATATGTATAAAAAGCAGACGTAAAACACAGATTGAAAATTATTGTCGGCTTTTTTTTTTTTTTTATAAATCGGTATTTTGGGTATGTATACAATGAGCAGAAAAACACGGATTGAAAATTATTTTCGTCTTTTTAATCAATTTTTTTTTAAATCGATATTTAAGATCATTTAGGTGCTGTGTTATGTGGGAATTAACATTTATCACATAAATACCCTTATTTTCAAGTTGAGAACAAATCACGGAACAACGTTATCATACACGTGTGATAACAAAAACACGTCATACACGCGACTACTGATGACATCATTTTGACCTTTATCTTTATTATGTTTATTGTTAAGTTGTTAAATTTTACACATTGAAAAATGCAATAATACGTTATTTTGTATGAATAACGAGTCTTAATTGTTTAAAACATTGTTTTTGTTTTTTTTCTTATTGAAAAATGATGAGGACTACTTTTTTATGCGGTTAATCACAAGTTCTTATGAAGAATATGTTATTCGGTCTTTGTTTTGATGTTGTCAATATTTTTCATTAAAATTGTTTAGGTGATAAAAAGAATCCATCACTCGTTTTTCTTTGGAGAAGATTTCTTAAATTCGTCTCGAAAAAGAGAGTTATTAACCTCGCCAAGAGGCTCGGTTAATACTTAATAACCGTCTTTCTCTAGACTCATTTAAGAAATCTTGATCTCCAAAGAAAACTCATGATGGATCCTATATTTGTACGAAAAGTTAAAAATAAACGGAAATCTGTAAGAAATATGTTTTCCCATTCGTCAAAAAAACGACAGCATTAGCTTTCTACGCCCGAAACTAAATTTTGACTGTATCGTAGCCAAAGAAGGACGTGACGTCATTTCCGTTACACTTCATCTTGGCGTAACGTCAATGGAGCGACGTCGTTTCCCGCAAAAAAGTGGTATCAACATGAAAGACCCCAAATTCCTATACATGAGCTATTGACTCACTCATTCAAAGTATAATTATTTATCAAACATTGTGGCAAAAGGATAAGAAGCAATTGTTCCTGTGGCGACAATCTTTTCCTAAATCGTCTGTTGAATAGGCCTAAGAAACCGTCTCTAATAGGGAAAGGGTTTAGCAGAAATGTGACCCCTTACATAATTTGTTCCAGTCATATTGACTGGTTGAAAAAGGCAGTCGCCAGGTGGCATCAGAAAAGGGCTGATCTATTTGCTTCTTTGCCATAATGCAGGTGATCGATTAAGGATCATCTTGGCCGTCATGTTTTAACCTCGTTCATTATAAATGTATTCCTTGATTTTCTGAAAGTCTTTACTTTATTATTTTCTGTTCAAATAATAGACAACAGCAATACGAATTCCCAATATGTTTTAATAATGCAACAAACATGACATTAACATTATTATTGTCTAGTCAATTACTTATAAATCCTTTTTTATGGCCAAATTATGCTCTTTAATTTTTGTTTATAATTACCTTGCGTTTTTTTTCGTAAATAGGTAGCACCTATATATATATTAATAGATATGCATATTACTAGTTTATTTGCTGTTTTTCTTTCTTGAATATGAATATGTATATACTGATTTTATATTTTTCAATTCAATTCTTTATTCAGCAATCTAGGCCTTCGGCCCATAATACAAAAATATTTAACAAATGCGACATACATTATGCATTATATAACACAAAAGGATTTGTTAAGCAGTGTCATTATATATCATGTGATATAAAACCATATATACACATACATACACTCGTGTATTAATGAGTTAACAATAAGCAGTGAAAAGAGTTGACGATCGCAAACCATGCGATACAACATATTATCCCATCCGATTTACACTATGATAATGCATATCGAAGATCATATTATACAATATATCTATACAGATACATATTGCCATGAGATGCAACTTTTTATATCATCCGATATACACCATCACAATGCATATCAAAGAACGTATACAAATACATTTTACACAATTTAAACTATACTTGCTCATTTAACCTTTTAATGTTGTCCGATCTAATTTTGATTGCGAAGTATATAAACTTTGATAATTTTAAGACTGTCGCTTCATCGCTGTTAAAAAGCTGATAGCATAATTGATATGAGGGTGTAGAGTTATTTAGCTATGTAATATATTGCTTTCTTAAGTCACTGTATAACGGGCAGATCATGACAAAATGATATTTATCTTCTACGATTTGAGTATTACAAATAGGACATAGTCTATGTCCATATGGTATGTTGTTATGTCTACCAGTTTCTACCATTAAGTTATGAGCAGAGCATCTAAATCTTGAAAGTGAAATTTTGAGCTTGAATGGCAAATTATAGTACAAGTACTTTTCAGCTTTCAATTCTGGCATAATATGTCTATAGAAACGACCCTTTCCAGACTCGTTCACGCTCTCATTCCATTCCTGTTTAGAGCAATCAATTAATCTTTGTTTGAACAAATGAATAAACAATTTATCATCACCAACGCCGTTATTTAACCATGCATACCCAAACCATATTTGAATAGAAGATAAATAACTTGTTTGGTCCATGTAATGCGTCCAACTTCATCCAACTGCCTTTAAAGGCGTATCCTCTGAATTTTTCCAATGGACAGAATTTTCTTAAATTTTGTCCAGCTTCCTTACTCAAAGACTAACTCAAAACAACATTCAAAACAATGGGTCGCGGTTCTACTTTTTTTTGCTATGCACTCTTTTAAAACCCATATATGTGCTCAGTTTAAGGAAATATAACGGAATGTAGAGAAACAACACTATTTCATACCAGTAAACACATACATTTAAATATCAATATGTTTTTATTTCATATTACAGGAATCAATCATGTGTCAACTTCATCAATATTGACAAATTTTTAAAATATTTCTATTTTAACACTTTATATTCAATAATTCAAGATGGCCGCCATGATAAAATGTGTTCAAAATTGAACACGGGTACAATACAAAAGTTGGAATTTAAAAAATTGTAGTGGACAGATTTTTTTAATACTTGTCATATGAACACCTTATTATAAGGGTTGTTGAATGAAACAAAAAAATCTATAGGTCGCGGTGCTAATTACAGAGATATTTCCTATTGAATTATCTCCCTTTATGATTTCTTTTCATAAAATTAGCTGAGGAAAAATACAATTTTGAATTAAATATCTCTTAGGACAGTATTCTTTTGATAGATTTGTAATATGAATAACTGGTTAAAAGGGTTCTTGAATGAAGCTTAAAACAATGGTTGCAGTGCTTACTAGTTGTGTTTTACATTGGATTATCTCCCTTTATGATTTTTTTTAATAATAGCTCAACAAAAAATCAATTAAAAATTAAAGTCTTTTTAGTGTAGATATTTTTTCAATAATTCTCATATCAATAAACTTGTTAAATGGGTTGTTGAATTAAACAAAACAAAACACTGTTGGCTTTGTTCTTTCGCTAAATTTCACATTGAATTATCTCCCTTTAAGAATTTTTTTTTAGGAAAAATTACAAATTTGAAAATCTTCTAGTCTATACATATCTTCAATAACTCTCACTGTTTCACATGAATTATGTTGAAATACACACATTCATTTCAACTTATGTTGAGGCCTCTGCAGCAGACAGCCTTTGAAAACATTGCGAAAAAAGAAGAAATTATAGCATTCAATCATTGTATGTGGGAAAACGCAAATAAACCACTAGTTGCTGTACATATTACCAGGAATAATTTTACTGATGTATTTCACATTGGTTAAATAACAAAAATAAAAAGTACCTCTTTAGGAAAAGAAGGCAACAGGTCAATACGAAATCCTCAATGACCCCCCTTTCCCACATTCAAACCTGCAGCAGAAATTCAGACAAAAATATTGAAAGTCTATGTTAATGAAAGTAGCATAGAAGAAAAGTGTTGAAAACATTGTTGCAAACATATTGCCCACTATGAGCAAGTTATCCCTTTGTGACAATGTGTTCATAAGTCATCAAGTGCAAATGCCTCAAAATGCTCTGCAAGTGGGAAAGGGGTATTGCATTTCTGCAAAAAAAAGAGATTTTGTATAATTTGTTACAAGCATACCTAAATAAAAGCTGTGTTCAATGATGTAAAAAAACTATTGGTTTTCTTCATTATTACATACAAATTACATTTAAGATTCTATCAGTGTTGTTAAGTGAAAACATAACCCACTAAACTGTCAAACATACAAGGTTACTACAGCAGAAGACTATACAAACATATCTAGACAAAAATATATCTTAGTATAACCTATGATGTGGCATCTGATCTTTTTCAAATCAAAAAATCTTATGTCATGCTCAGACTAACATTGGTGTTAATCAACTATATTGTGAGGTTATAAGTTCTAGACACAGAGAAAGTATGAATTTATCAATCTTTCATTAATTTTCTTTTTTTTAAATATAACTTTTGGGGAGATTAGCTAGATATTACCATTACTCATACTAATAAAGTGAGTGTCTAAAACACTGACAAATTGAGTAGACCAAGATCAGAAGACAATATTGCTCTAAGCTGGGTATGCACAGTGTACTCTTAAACATTTTTCAGTTCATACTCCTAGTGTCAACATATTTCAAAATTCATACATCAACCTTCAACAACAAATAATATGGTTTCTGTTTATGATTGGGGTTTCATGCCATTTCAACAGTAGTTTGGTTATATCCCAGCAACAGTTTGCTTATACATAATACAATTGCATTAGTTAGGCTATGAAAACGTGCCTTGCCTACAGGCAATCTACCATGACCTGCTGTTGGCAAGAATCAAAACTGCCTTTTTAAAGCAGCATAGCAGCAGTTCTAGTTATTCGCGAGCAATCAGAACTGCTGCAGGGCTGTTTCCTTGATGCGGTATTTTCATTTGTTAACTTTTCATAATAAACACATCAGAGAAATTAATTACATACCAATGCATGACTGATTGTATCATATATCCAGTGACCACTTGAAAACATCAATAACTTTCTACAATAAACAGCAGTCTGAGCATGCATATGATCTGATCAATCAGATCAAGTTGCACAGAGGTGTAGGTTGGTCTCAATCTATGCTAGTCACAAAGACCTTCAGTCTGGTTCTCACAGAATGATACTAAAATATGCTATTGAAACTGTTTCATTTTGTGCATGTAGAAATACAGCAAACAGTGTCTGTCCACATATCCATTGGCAAAAAATGAAGACCCAGATTAGTGAAACATGCAGGTTCACAACATAGGAACAAATTACAGTTTTATGTTATTCAAAATGAACATTTCTTCTGCAAAGTTACTCACAATGTTTATCTGTAGAGCATTACAAGAATGGGTGAATGTCATGTAAACAAAAAAATATCTTGGGAAACTTTGTTCAACAAAAGGTATTATGAGCAAGATGTCAAAGTTCATACATCAACCTTAAAATAAACATACAATAATTATATTTATAATTGAGATTTACACCATTTCAACAGTATAAATTTCAGTTATATCCCAGCGCAGTTCACTTATACATGATACATGGTTTTTCAAATCAGTACTAGCAGGGTCACATAGATACTAGATTAAACAAGATGTGTTTGTGAAACACTGATGCCCCCAAATGGCAACATCTAGGTCAAATGTCAAGGTCGCCAGGTCAAAAATGTTGGTACTGACAGAAAGGTCTTGTCACAAGGAATACACATGTGAAATATGGTAGCCGTACCTGTTATGGTTCAAAAGTAGTGGTCAAGGTTAAAGGGTTTTTTGAGAATAGCAACATCTAGGTCAAAGGTCAAGGTCGCAAGGTGAAAATTGTTGGTACTGACAGAAAGGTCATGTCACAAGGTATATGCATGTGAAATATGGTAGCCGTACCTGTTATGGTTCAAAAGTAGTGGTCAAGGTTAAAGTTTTTTTTTAGAATGGCAACATCTAGGTCAAAGATCAAGGTCGCAAGGTCAAAAATGTTGGTACTGACAGAAAGGTCATGTCACAAGGAATACACATGTGAAATATGGTAGCCGTACCTGTAATGGTTCAAAAGTAATGGCCAAGGTTAAAGGTTTTTTCGAGAATAGCAACATCTAGGTCAAAGGTCAAGGTCGCAAGGTCAAAAATGTTGGTACTGACAGAAAGGTCATGTCACAAGGAATAAACATGTGAAATATGGTAGCCGTACCTGTTTTGGTTCAAAAGAAGCGGTCAAGGTTAAAGTTTTTTTTGAGAATGGCAACATCTAGGTCAAAAATGTTGGTACTGACAGAAAGGTCATGTCACAAGGAATACACATGTGAAATATGGTAGCCGTACCTATTATGGTTCAAAAGTAATGGCCAAGGTTAAAGTTTTTTTCGAGAATGGCAACATCTAGGTCAAAGGTCAAGGTCGCAAGGTCAAAAATGTTGGTACTGACAGAAAGGTCATGCCACAAGCAATAAACATGTGAAATATGGTAGCCGTACCTGTTATGGTTCAAAAGGAGTGGTCAAGGTTAAAGTTTTTTTTGAGAATGGCAACATCTAGGTCAAAGGTCAAGGTCGCAAGGTCAAAAATGTTGGTACTGACAGAAAGGTTATATCACAAGGAATAAACATGTGAAATATGGTAGCCGTACCTGTTATGGTTCAAAAGTAGTGGTCAAGGTTAAAGTTTTTTTTGAGAATGGCAACATCTAGGTCAAAGGTCAAGGTCGCAAGGTCAAAAATGTTGGTATTGACAGAAAGGTCATGTCACAAGGAATACACATGTGAAATATGGTAGCCGTACCTGTTATGGTTCAAAAGTAGTGGTCAAGGTTAAAGTTTTTTTCGTGCAGACAGACAGACGTGCAGACGTGCAGACGTGCAGACAGACGTGCAGACAGACGTGCAGACAGGCCAAAAACTATATGCCCACCGAATCTATGATTCCGGGGGCATAACAAATATGCCTAGCCCACATGCATTCAACCATGATCTGCTGTGAGCGGGTAAAAAGGCGGACACACATAGTTCTACCAGATAATAGGCATGTTAACCCTTTCCCATATACAACAAATCAGCAGCAGACAACTTTAATAACATTTGGGTAAAAAACATAGAAAGTCTCTATAAATGTAGGTATGCTTTATACTGAAAACAGTTGAAAACATTGTGACAAAACTGAAAAGAAGAAATTGCTCAATTTAAACAATTTCTCCTTTTATCACAATGTTTAAGTCGACTGCTGCAGAAGCAATTTAGCATAAGAAAACGCCTCAGGTCTGTATGTGAGTAACAGTGCTCTGTGAAAACCACCCTGATCTTACAGCAGACTCATGATAGTCAAACGAAGGGAAACAATTGGAATAGTTTGATAGGCTCTGCTTTCCAAATGAGTTTGGGACAGTTCGATTTAAAGATCTAGCAAGCGCATATGGATCACACTTATTCTGCATTACAGCCTTACTAAATCACTTTTGAAAATACTTCTTGACTTGAGTAGTTAAAAGAGTTTTTTCAGTAAATTGTACAACTGGTTTCCTTCATGTTTTTCTTGTCTTGTGGTTTATGTTTGACCATCTGTTTACAAAATGGGAAACTGTTTCTTGAATTTTCGCCATGGTTGATGCATCGTCATCCATAATTACGACATAGACATTCATATTCCTATTATCTTTGTCGAGCACAAGACAGCGCGCCACATCCGGTTCCAAAGATTTAGAACTATCATGCCAGTTTCTTCAACACTGATGGATGGGCATTGATTCACCTTTACTTTCATGAAAGCTACATTGTTTATAGTCTTGAGATCTAAGTCAAAATGCAACCCATTTTCCCGACTTGCTCCCCACTAGAGTGGCAGCTACTCTATACCCCTGTCATATTTGAATTGAATATATGGAGTCTTGTCTACAGTACTGAAAAATAGAACAAAGAGGTTGATAAATACCTGGCTTTGATATAATGTTAACTAAATCATATTGCAATCTACTTAAGACATATAAACACATGCGTAATAAGTTATGACTATGATAGAATATTTTGTGTGTATGTTTTATTTCTAAAGTGTTATTTCATAACCCAAATTGGGGACCCATTCACAATCAAAAGACACCTCTTTTTTTCACAAAAGTAGGCCTAAATTTCATAAAAGCTGACTTTCATCACATTTGACATGTCACTATTTTCGTAATTGAAAGGGCCCTGGTCACAAAACAGCATAAAAAACACACTGATTTCTACAGGCTACATTGACAATAAGTTGGCTTTGTTTTATTTGGGTATTATGCCGTTTTCAACATTATTTCAGTTATATCAGGGACATAGATAATATCTTATCTATGTCCCTGGTTATATCACAGCGACAGTTTACTTATTCATGAATCCTTGGTAAAATTCTTTGAAATTTAACTAAAATTTAAATGTGTTCAATTGGATAATACATCAAGATAAAAATCAGTTAAATGACTGTCAGACGAACCCCCCACCCCCTTCAATTTTTGTAAACTCATAAAATAATAACATCATAGAAAATTATGATTAAATTTCTAATAGTTAGTAAGTTACCTAAACTAAAGTTGCCCCTTGCTCGGCTGGTGTCGTTTGGTTGTTTCGACAGTATTCACAGTTCCACATACTATAACGAGCCGTAGCCATGTCTGGTTTCAGGAGAAATATTACTTTAGATAGTGTTATTTCACACAGTCTTCACAAACAGGCTGATCTTCTAAGTAAACGAGTTCTAGTCTACAATTCTCCTTCCCGGCATGTTTTCCGCTTAGTTTGCGGCGAATCCGATACCGATTACCCAGTATCGATGCAAGTTTCCGTCAATCTTTTGAAAAGATTGCGATTGCTTTCGCTTTCTGCACGTTTAAAACTCTTTAGCCTAGCTAGCGCGGACATAATGATTTTACACCGAATTTACACCTTGTTGATATCGTGTTCCGGATATTGACAGTTTCACAATTTAATTGAACGCAATGAGCATAAAAGAGCAAAGCACTAAAATGAATCGGAATGGACATGCGCAAAAAAGATGCGCAGCAACACACCGACGATACGCCTTTAACTAATTGTAACCAATATATAATGCAATTACAGTGATAATCGACATATAATGGATATATACCGCATTCTCCTCTTACAAACATGCGAGCTACATTAGTTGGGAGTTTTAAATATTTCCTACAGAATTGTTCATGTACTGTTTCAATTGTTTTTGAATATTCGTATCCCCATATTTCAGATGCATATAGTAAGATTGGCTTAACCATGGTGTCAAATAGTTTAAATGAATCGTTCATTTCAAAGTAACCAACACTATTTTGTAATTTGATCATTGATATAATTGCTTTTTTAGCTTGTGGTGCTAAACATGTTTTTGCGAATGATCAGATTAATCTTGGCGTGATATATAAGCCCATATATTTATACATAGATACTGTTTCTAGCAAGATATCGTTATAATACCACCTTTCTGTTTTTCTAAGTGTACCTCCATTTCTGAAAACAATTACTTTTGTCATTTTTACATTGATTTTCATTCCAGTTCTATCACAGAATTTAGAAATGATATTAATATATGACTGTAAGCCTGTAACAGTATCACTAACATTTGCCAAGTCATCTGCATACATAACTGCAGCGAACTCTTCAGTCTCTGAGATTTGTATTCGACTAATGCCAGCTCCATCTAGGTCTTGAATAAGATCATCAATAAATAATGTGAACAAAATAGTACTGAGTTTACATCCTTGCCTTGTTCCTATGTTGCAATATATATTTGTAGTATATTTAAAATCATCAACCTTGACACATGTACATACATGTTTATACATAGCTACAAGAAGTTTTAGAAATTTTCCTCCAACCCCTTTTCGCATCATGCACAATATAAGTTCATAGTGGTTTAATGTATCAAATGCCTTTGAAAAATCGACAAATATACAATAAAATCTACCACCTTTTTTTCTTAGATATTGTTGTGACATGGCCATTAATGTAAATAAATTATCGATTGTACAATAACCTTTACGGAAACCCGATTGTGCTTCATGTATGTGTTTATATTCCTCAGACCAACTATACAACCGCGCTTTCATCATACCAGTAAGAATCGTGTTCAAAATATCAATTAATGATATACCTCTAAAGTTGTTTGTATCATTCATTGAACCCGATTTATAAATTGGACATAATATGCTTTCTGACCAAGCAGTAGGGTACACCCCACTATTGAGAATAATATTGTAAAGAGATAGGAGTATTGGAGATATATCATGTGTAGTGTTCTTTATCATTTCTGAAATTATCCCATCGGGCCCACTAGATGTTTAATTTTAAGCTATTAATACTTGTCCCTAGCTCTGACATATCGAAAGCTTCAATAAACATGTCATCAACGTCTATGGAGTCATATATTTGCAAATCATCTAAATCATTGTGTATATTTTCAAAGTATTCAACACATGAATTAACACATTTCTGGTGTCGTTCCACCTATATATCGAACACACTTTATTGATCAGTTCATCTTTTAACATGTTATGAACCGTTACGTGGCTCAAAGCCTATGATAGTGCGATTCGCAACCGTCCTTTGTCTGATGACGGCAACTTCGCGTGTTACAGCATGAACAGTTGTCACTTAATGACGGTCGACCGACTGTAGAGCTGTTTTCAAGTTCTTCTCTGTCGTCTTTGAACAGCCGATACCAATCAGACAGTATTGTGCCGCTGACCTTTCTATTCGGTCCCGTGCTATAAACGTAAAAGTATCTGTAGGAGTCATTCCTCCATTTGTGCAATATTTTATCACCGAACGTTGCTCCGTACGAAATGACGTTGGCGTTTTAACTATTGCACCTGTTGAAGGATAGCAATCACCAACCTGCGATTTCATACTCTTTACAAGGGATATGATGTCAAAACTTTTAGGAAGTATCTGACAACATGTCTGATATCATGACGCTAACGCGCCAAATTTTGAAGATTTGAGATAGAATACATCTAGATTTTGTTCATTAATATGTATTATTTCAAACTGCTCCGTACACGTAAACTGCATTATTGAATTTAAATGCCAAACGCATTTATATCAAATAAATACTTGTAAGTTTTTCTCTACATGACTATAAAACATCTTGTTTTAATATTTCCGAGTATTGATATGATTTGATAAAAAATGCGTATTTTATGAGAACAGTCCGGGAATTTTACGACTGACCCACGTATGTCTCTGCAACGACTCGACCTTAACACGAGATGTACATTTCGAAAGATGCCCAAATCCTAATATTACACACCAAAATGATTGGATATAGGTGGTATTAAATGTTTACTTGGCTTGAAACAAATTAAGAAAAGAACAAACTCTGATAAACAATACTTTTAGAATAAAGGAAAATCGGTCCGTTCGCACCCAATTAATTTCATACTTGCCACCATTTAAATTGTAATGGGACTCGTAACTGGCATTTCTCTTGCGCCATACTTATATTGTATGCATCAATGATTTAAATAAACAATTTAGCTGATATGGTATTTCAAGTGTGGTCTACTTTTTAAATATATGAAGATAAATTTTAACATCTGTGAACTACTTATTATAATAGCCTATAATTAAAAAGGAGTAAGTTCATGTCTTCAGCAATTTAACCGTTTTCTCAATGTTTTAAAGGTTGTCAATGTGGCTTTAAACATGGAAAGGGTTAAATAGCTTTTTACTGCATGTAGATTTAAAACCAAAACTGAATGTGTGTGTGGTTTTATTGACAAATACAAATAATACAAAATTCTGACAAAAAAAAAATCCTGAAATTTGTACGTGGAATTTAAAAAATCTTTCAATTAGTTCTTAATGAAAACATTATGTGAATGTTTATACTAATGAAAGCCAATAATGTATCACTATGTGTGTTAAGAAATAAATGAATGCAGTCTTTTCCGGCGACAGTGATGCCTTGCATCAACTTTCTCTTGTTATTCTAACCATATAAAGATTAAACCTAGTGTACTGGCTCGTTGTCCAACACGACTATCCCCTAGGCGTTTATTGTTTGACAATTCTCTTCAAAGCGTGTGATCAATTATCGATAAATCACGGGACCTTACGGAGATTAACGAATATTTAGCTACCGTGGGCAGATAGGATTATCGATATTTAATGATTTAACTGATGATCGAAATTCTTGGGTATGTTATATGAGCCAAAAGCGAAAAAAATAACTTTAATTGCCTATCTCCTTGTTTGATAATGAACGAAGTGTTACTATATTTGTAACACACTATACCTAAATGATTATATTCTTCTTTTTCAATAAAGACATCATTACCAACAACTCAGGACCGAGAATTGCGTTTGAATACACGTTGCGATTCATTGAAATTGACCACGGCACACTTGTCGGGGTTGTATTGATATCTCCATAGACAAGCATACCTATAACAAATATCTATCATTTCCTGTAAGAGAGAAGGGTCATGTTGTCTGCAAACGACGGCGCACACAAACTCACGACCCTTCTATCTAAAAGCCTAAATTACTACTCACTAGCTGTTCAATAAGTGATTCAATATACATAAGATATACAACTGGGGACCAGACCCCCACATTTCCTGGTACCCTGCGAAATAGGAAACATTCAGAGAAGTGACCTTTATACATGACACAACTGTACATGTGAAAGTGCATGGATAATGCAGATTTAAGAAATTTAAGATCAACACCTAATTCTCGTAATTTGTAGGAGAGACCGTCATGCCATACCCGGTCAAATGTGGAACAGGCCCCCATCTTGCCTGGTACCCTGCAAAATAGGAAACCAGTCATAGAAGTGACCTTTATACATGACACAACTGTACATGTGAAAGTGCATGGATAATGCAGATTTAAGAAGGTTAAGATCAGCACCTTACTCTCGTATTTTGACGGAGAGACCGTCATGCCATTCCCGGCCAAATGCATCAAGAAAGCAAGCACACAATTTACTATTTGGCTTTTTTACATTGCTGTATACTCTCTTTCAACACGAAATAAGTCATTATTGAACTCCCCATGTTCGATTGAATGCCGCCCTGTAATTAATGTTACGGTTTATAAATTGACACATGCAGTCGTCTGAGTAAAATCGTTTCATATGATTTCAACAAAGACGAAGAAAGGGTGATGGCTCGATAGCTATTTGAGTTTCATTTTGGTTTAACTCCACCTTTATATAAGGTCAAAATGTTTAAGAACTGTAGAAACATATGCATAATAATACATCAAATCAAATAAAAATGTTACGTTATGATTTAACAATAGCCCTTCGTGAATAAGGTGTTCGTTGCAAACCTTGTCAAAACCACACATTTCGCCAGTTGTTATTGATGAAACGGCAGCTAACAGTTCATCTTGTGCAATATCATCCCTGTCCACAACAATAGACTCTTCCTTAATCTTATGAACACAATCTGTCACGGACTCATAGTTCAATCGGTTATAATTTATGCGTTGCATTTCTTATCATTGTATCAACTTTCTTTGTATCAAGTGCGTTTTCTAGCTTCAGACAATCAAGCTTTTAGACCGGACATACCGTAAATTTCGCATATGTTTAAGATTAACAGTAATAACGGCTACCACTGTGTTTTGTAAAGGTGTATTCCCGGAACGTCGACTCGTTTCAATCCCCAGTTTAAGGTTCCCCATAATCCCGGATTAGTGGTAGGTGTTAATCTGTACGAGTCTTAGTGTCACGTATCGACAATAGCTGTTTTCACACCTTTTCGGCGAGCACGTGTGACAAATTGATTAGGAGATCAACTCTTTCAAAACTTATTTTGATTGGTCACGGGAATATTCTAGGATGAAACGACGATTGTTATTGGCCCGCCGGGAAATACGAGTCACGCTTGGACTCAACGCGAAATTACTTATAAAATGCATGTTTCTCCGATATGAAAATCAAAGCATATGTGTTTGATGTCAGAATTTATTTCTCCACAATTTCCACTTTCATCATTTTATAAGGTAAGTTTAGTTATTTCATTTTGCTGTATACTTTTGGGATGTATTTAGAATTTTTGAAACTCATGTGATTTTGTATTTACTTTTTATGTGAACGTAAATAACGACGTATCGTGCGATTTTGCTTCAATATATGAAAACTGAGATACTTAGTGGAAAAGTTAGCTAAGCCAGGGACGTAGATTCTTAACTACGTCCCTGGTTAAACTTTAATATATGAAAAACTGCGATACGTAGTGGAAAATAGAGTTTATGTACACACGCAATTGTGTTTCTCAGCGAACGCAATTGTGTTTCTGAACAAACGCAATTGTGTTTATGAACAAACGCAATTGTGTTTATGAATAAACGCAATTGTGTTTATGAACAAACGCAATTGTGTTTATGAACAAACGCAATTGTGTTTATGAACACAGGCAATTGTGTTTATGATCAAACGCAATTATGTTTATGAACAAACGCAATTGTGTTTATGAACAAACGCACTGTACGTTTTCCGATAGTCAAACAGATATTTATGTTCTATGTATTTTGATAATTGTCTGTGAGACATTTTGTGAGAAATCCCTGGTGATATTCTGAAAGCATCATATTGGCAAATATCATTTTAAATGTTAGCCAAAGACTGAAACGGTTTGTCTAATGTGTTGATATCAAGATTTGCTTAGCAGCCTTGTCTTTAATAACAATACACTTATTCTTGATTTTAGTAACTTATACAATTATTTGAATGCCGCAAACATGTAGTGTTAATACTTCTTTCCAATGTTTGTGTTCGAACTGACACCCCTTGGCTGCAAAGCAAACGTTAACAATTCTATTACATATTTTCATCAAATTGACATATTTCATTTTTTATCTTTATCTTACATGTAAACTCTATGTTTGGACTCGAATGAATCGGCACGATGAGATATAAAGTAACAAGAGATAACATTATAGTTATGGCTTTCTCATCGTTGGCGCTCATGAGTGTACGGTAAGCAATAAGATTGTCTTGCTTGTGTCAGGATAACTAAAGGATAAATAAACCAGTAGTCATGGTAACTAACATAGAAAACGTTGCGTTATAACTGAATGATTGTTGAAAGCGATCAATCATGCAAAAAGTTAAATTTAAACTGTTATTTCTTTTAGAGAATGCCGTCTTTTGGAGGGGGTAAAAAGTGTGGTCGATGTGATAGATCCGTCTATAGTAACGAGGAAATCATAGCAGCAGGCACGAGCTGGCATAAGAGGGGATGCTTTACTTGTCGTGAGTAACTTAACACTTTATCATATAAAACAAATCTTGTTTAAACCACACTTTAACTTTGTTGCAGTTCCAAATGATCGCTAATATAGGACGACTGCCTGTTAGAGGTCATGTCAGATTGACCTTTGTGTCAGCCAATCTTATTCGTATCACACAGGGGATATAACCCATATAAATAAATGACATAGGGAAGCGGTGATTGGCGAGTGGTCCGATAATATAGAATATTTAACTGTTAGCGCTTATCTGAGACGGCCTTTTATGCGATGTTTTCAGATCCAATATAGGTAAAATAGTTTCGTCCGATGGCAATAATATTGTATAAAACATATATACGCTTTTGCATCTGAAAACATTGTGACTAAAGGAGAACATTCTCATAACGAGAAGCTTCTCACTATTTCCAACACCATTCAATAATTACAACTACACGTACAGAGAGTTTCCATACCTATGACTAGATATTATACCTGATTTTATATAAATTTATAATATATCTTAAAAGAAATTTTAATGTTGAAAGTGACGTAAAACATTCATACAATCTCAGCAGAACATTCGCCTTCCATCATCAAGTAATTCAATTATTTCCCACATACTTCTGATCACGCACGAGAAATGGTCGTTATGTTACCAAGGTATTATGAATAAATGTTATGTTGGCGTTATATAATTAAAATAGAGCTTACTCTCGTGGTTACCGACCGATGGATATATCAGAGACCGAAAATAACTTCAAATCAATGGCGATTAATAGTTAATTGTAACGACTTCCCACGTCACGGGTTCGATCCTCGGCGGAGTCATACCTAGGACTTTAAAAATGGTAGCAATGGCTTTCCCACCTCAGATTTCCTTGTCCATTAGTGAACAGTGTATGTTCAGATCGCCTTGTTTATTTGTTAATTCTTATCAAAATCGGCACACATTGAAAGAAGCTTCTACTGAAATATTTGTAGTTGTCCTTAATAGCAAGGTTATCTAAGCCAAGGCGGGGCATCATCAAGGTTATCTAAGCCAAGGCGGGGCATCATCACGGTTATATAAGCCAAGGCGGGGCATCATCAAACTACAGCATAACGAGACGGACTAACTTGGATCGATAATAGTCAGCTCTTTTCCACATACAGCTAATATGCAGCAGTCAAATTTGAAAACATCTTGGCAAAAACATGGAAAACGTCTATGAATAAAAGAATATCATCGAAAACCTTATGAGCAATTTCTCATTTTGCTACAATGTTTTTAAATGTTGTATGCTGCAGAGGTGTCAGAAAGCGTATGTATGTGGGATAGTAATATATATGTTGTTCCCATTGCAAGTGATTAAATATTCTGTTTCTATTGCAAGTGATTAAATATTCTGTTTCTATTGCAAGTAATTAAATATTCTGTTTCTATTGCAAGTGATTAAATATTCTGTTTCTATTGCAGTTACTTGCAACAAAAGTTTGGACAGCAACACGGTGGCCGAACGTAAAGGGGAAAGTGATGCAGGCGGGGAAATCTACTGCAAGGCATGTTATGGCAGGGATTTCGGACCCCAGGGCTACGGTTACGGAGGCGGGGCCGGGGCGTTGACAAACACTGGAAAGTAGCCATTGGTTATTGGTAACAACGATGTATTGTGCAATTATCTACAGTTTGTATTGAACATGTGGTCATCGATTAAAAGAATGTATTTATTAAATGTGTTTTATATAATCTTATAAATAACCATTTCCAAAATATAGACGCTAAGCCTAATGTATATCAGTAGACTGAAATTGAAGCAAATGAGAAATTGCTGATAATGAAAAGTTCTACTTTTGCAAACATGTTTTTAATGATTTTTCAATAATTATACCTTCATATATATATATTTCAATATATGCGTGTTGATTTTGGACAGGATATCGTGGTTTGATTCACAACCCCGGAAGTCATGCAGTGCTCTTGTTTTGGACAGGATATCGTTGTTTGATTCACAACCCCGGAAGTCATGCAGTGCTCTTGTTCTGGACAGGATATCGTTGTTTGATTCACAACCCCGGAAGTCATGCAGTGCTCTTGTTCTGGACAGGATATCGTTGTTTGATTCACAACCCCGGAAGTCATGCAGTGCTCTTGTTCTGGACAGGATATCGTGGTTTGATTCACAACCCCGGAAGTCATGCAGTGCTCTTGTTCTGGACAGGATATCGTGGTTTGATTCACAACCCCGGAAGTCATGCAGTGCTCTTGTTCTGGACAGGATATCGTGGTTTGATTCACAACCCCGGAAGTCATGCAGTGCTCTTGTTCTGGACAGGATATCGTGGTTTGATTCACAACCCCGGAAGTCATGCAGTGCTCTTGTTTTGGACAGGATATCGTGGTTTGATTCACAACCCCGGAAGTCATGCAGTGCTCTTGTTCTGGACAGGATATCGTGGTTTGATTCACAACCCCGGAAGTCATGCAGTGCTCTTGTTTTGGACAGGATATCGTGGTTTGATTCACATCCCCGGAAGTCATGCAGTGCTCTTGTTCTGGACAGGATATCGTTGTTTGATTCACAACCCCGGAAGTCATGCAGTGCTCTTGTTTTGGACAGGATATCGTGGTTTGATTCACAACCCCGGAAGTCATGCAGTGCTCTTGTTTTGGACAGGATATCGTGGTTTGATTCATAACCCCGGAAGTCATGCAGTGCTCTTGTTTTGGACAGGATATCGTGGTTTGATTCACAACCCCGGAAGTCATGCAGTGCTCTTGAGCAAAGGCACATTCCCTAGCATGTTCAGTCATCCAGTGATGGCGTCTGTTTGAATGGCGTATTGCGTCGCTTTTAACGTTATTGATTTGGTGATTTACAAGTACTGCTGGTATTATTAATTCCGACATCGATGTATCATGGTATTGCTATCCCTGCGTATTACTGGTATTATTAATTCCGACATCGATGTATCATGGTATTACTATCCCTGCGTAATATTGGTATTATTAATTCCGACATCGATGAAACCTCGTATTGCTATCCCTGCATACTACTGGTATCATTAATTCCGACATCGATGTATCATAATATTGCTATCCCTGCGTACTATTGATGTTATTAATTCCGACATCTATGAAACCTCGTATTGCTATCCCTTCGTACTATGAGTATCATTAATTCCCACATCGATGTATCATGGTATTGCTATCCCTAAGTATTACTGGTATTATTAATTCCTGGTATTGCTATCCCCGCGTACTATTGGTATTATTAATTCCGACATCGATGTATCATGGTATTGCTATCCCTGCGTAATATTGGTATTATTAATTCCGACATCGGTGAAACCTCGTATTGCTATCCCTGCATACTACTAGTATCATTAATTCCGACATCGATGTATCATAATATTGCTATCCCTGCGTACTATTGATATTATTAATTCCGACATCGATGAAACCTCGTATTGCTATCCCTGCATACTATGAGTATCATTAATTCCCACATCTATGTATCATGTTATTGCTATCCCCGCGTACTACTGGTATTATTAATTCCCACATCGATGTATCATGGTATTGCTATCCCCGCGTACTACTGGTATTATTAATTCTGACATCGATGTATCATGGTATTGCTATCCCTGAGTACTACTGGTATGTTTAATTCCCACATCGATGTATCATGGTATTGCTATCCCTGCGTACTACTGGTATTATTAATTCCGACATCGATGTATCATGGTATTTCTATCCCTGCGTACTACTGGTATTATTAATTCCGACATAGATGTATCGTGGTATTGCTATCCCCGCGTATTACTGGTATTATTAATTCCGACATCGATGTATCATGGTATTGCTATCCCGGCGTACTATTGGTATTATTAATTCCGACATCGATGTATCATGGTATTGCTATCCCTGCATACTATTGGTATTATTAATTCCGACATCGATGTATCATGGTATTTCTATCCCTGCGTAATATTGGTATTATTAATTCCGACATCGGTGAAACCTCGTATTGCTATCCCTGCATACTAATAGTATCATGAATTCCGACATCGATGTATCATAATATTGCTATCCCTGCGTACTATTGATATTATTAATTCGACATCGATGAAACCTCGTATTGCTATCCCTGCATACTATAAGTATCATTAATTCCCACATCGATGTATCATGGTATTGCTATCCCGGCGTATTACTGGTATTATTAATTCCCACATTGATGTATCATGGTATTGCTATCCCTGCGTATTACT
Source organism: Serripes groenlandicus (assembly GCA_031761405.1). Classification (NCBI taxonomy): domain Eukaryota; kingdom Metazoa; phylum Mollusca; class Bivalvia; order Cardiida; family Cardiidae; genus Serripes; species Serripes groenlandicus. The sequence continues at coordinate 17,571,662 of JASEVX010000014.1, forward strand.
GGTATTATTAATTCCGACATCGATGTATCATGGTATTGCTATCCCTGAGTACTACTGGTATTATTAATTCCGACATCGATGTATCATGGTATTGCTATCCCTACGTACTACTGGTATTATTAATTCCGACATCGATGTATCATGGTATTGCTATCCATGAGTACTACTGGTATGTTTAATTCCCACATCGATGTATCATGGTATTGCTATCCCTGCTTACTACTGGTATTATTAATTCCGACATCGATGTATCATGGTATTGCTATCCCTGCGTACTACTGGTATAATTAATTCCGACATTGATGTATCATGGTATTGCTATCCCTGCGTACTACTGGTATTTTTAATTCCCACATCGATGTATCCTGGTATTGCTATCCCTGCGTACTATTGGTATTATTTATTACGAATGTATCCTGGTATTGCTATCCATGCGTACTACTGGTATTATTAATTCCCACTTCGATGTATCCTGGTATTGCTATCTATTATCAGAAAAAGAAGCAAAATGACAATACTGAAATCCAATCTGATGAAAGTGCTTGTCTGATATTTAGATAATTTAGCAGAAGTTCTCCTTCAGTGACCCTCTATTTATATAAGCTGTCAGAATCATTGTTTTAATAATATCTTGGACAAGTTAATGTCTGGATCAGTTCCGAATCGAGATCATTACTTCAAATTCGTATTATTGTTGGCTGGCGACACACGTGTTCATTTGAAAACTCGGTTGGCGATGCTTCTCCATTCAGTTGTCAATCTGCTAACGTCAATAATAGCTTTTTCGACTTTTGTCTGAGTGGGTAGACATTGAAGCACTCCTGTTCGAAAAGGTATGCTGCTTTTAAATTGATCTTTACTATTGCTACATAGTCCAGGTTGTCTATGGTCATAAAAGGGTTTCACTCAACAAGTCTGCGACACATAAATAAGCAGTAACCCCTGGTTGCCGACAGATACACCATCATGACACATTGATTTTAGTTGCCAAAAAAAAACGACTGGAAATTCTTCGATGGATGGATATGATGATAAGCTCCACTCGCTTAAAGCCAGTCGAGCTTATGTCATGACAAGTTGTCCGTCGTGCCTGCGTGTGTATCTGAGAGTACGTCAACGTTTTGCCCCAAACGCTTTCTCATAAGTAATTGATTTGCGAATCGGCATAAAACGTCACAGGTGATCATCCTCTCGATGACCTCTCCTAAATATGACTCTGTATCAGATTTCTATAAACCATGTTGATTTGTTGAATAAACATGGCCACCAGGGTTCGGTGCTGTTTTGCCTGATTGAAAACTTAGTGTAATTTAAAAACCTTCTTCTCCAAATTGAAAAGTATATTTCATTTTCCAAATAGTTTTGCAGATCAACCTTTATCAGATTCCTTTAAGGTTTCTTGCAATTCAAATCAATTTTCGACAAAACTCCTCTAACCCATATCCATATCTGTTATCAAATTCCTATTGATGAAATTGTCACAAGGTTCGACCACATACAGCTGTACTTGCCTAAATGTTTATGATTATCAATTCTATCGATTTCGATCGTTTTTCAACTAATTGTAATTATTTTCATCTCACTGAAATGTTATCGATATGCCATAATCGATGCATTCGCATTCTGTAACCCATTCCAGTGTTTCCATGCACATGTGTTTCAGTTTTTCTTGCTATAACGGTTTTAACAGGCGCTATCATATCGGCAGATCTAAGGAGTTGATCTAGTCTAGGCTAAATTATTTCTTTGATATTATTAAAATCATTGAGCAAAGTTTGTTTTTATTTAAAACAAAATAAAAAATTATCAAAAGCTTTGATGACGTAACTCTCACAAATGACTTTACCGATTTAAATATCAAAGCTTGGGACAATATGCTTCCTTCTGATGAAAAGAATATTTAGGATTAGAACGTTATCACAGATTTAAATTGAGTTGGCAATCACAGTGACACTATATAATTAAATAAGCAAAAACACCTGTTTTTGTTTCCATTTGGAAACGTATATCTCACAAAAAACTCCACCAATTCAAACATTTGATATATCATTTAAAAGCGTAGACAATATCTTTTATGTTGATGGATAAACATTTAAGACATGACTATTATTCACATATTAAAAAAATTGAAACCTTCCTCTTTTTTGAAGACGTTAATTTCACACATTACTTCGATTTAAACATATTCTATACCATTTGAAAGCTTAGACAATATTCCTCATTGTGATATAACATTATATAGGATGCGCCATTTAAAGCAGGTTTTCGTTCGGCGGCCGTCAAACCATATGGCACAATGCCCGTCGTGTGATTAAAAAAGGGGAGACAATATACCACTCTGTAAGCCGTACTAATTATTGACTAATTTGACTGTTATCTGCTCGTGTTCTCACTTCACATGCTATGTACTTAGGCTGTTATCACAGGTTTTCGTTCGGCGGCCGTCAAACGATCGTGAAAATAAAAACTTACAGAAAAGAAAAAAAACGCAACAGACGACTTTTGAAAAAGGCTTCAGTAGTCCCTGATTCATGTTGTTATGGTTTGTTCAACATGTTTAAATATTAAGTTTATCTTAAAATCGTACGGAAATTAAACATGAAAGCAAAAGAAAGACTTTGAAAACCAATTCTGTAAACATTTTGGAGAAAGAAAAAAATTGGTCGTAATTTAAATCAAAGCGCTGAATTTGTTTGGATACATAAAACTGTTCAAACATTTGCCTTTGCATAGATGTGTGATTTATAAACTATGCATTGTTTATAAATATTACAACTTCGGGTAAAAGAATAAATGACGCATCCGTTAAAATTAAATGCCATTTTAGTTGTCTATAAAAATAAATTATGAGACATACATGTGAATATTATATTTAATTTCCAAGTTTTAAAAGACATGTAAAACAAATGGATAACCATTATGGCCCTGACTCACTCATCTAAGTATTTACCAATTTTTGTTACAAAAAAAATCACAATTGATCAAAGGTTTTCTAAAATCTTACTCAAAAGCTTCCTGTTTAACAAGAGATTTTTCAAGTTTTCACTATAGCCATATAAGACCAAATAGCCCTGCCCCCTGGCGGCCATGTTTTTCGACCAATCAACATGGCTTGGAGGAATCTGATAGATGGTCTCCCAATGAACATTTCTACAAAAAGAATTGAAAATTGGCCAAACACTTTCGGAGGAGAAGATTTTTCAAGTTTTTACTGTAGCCATATTAGGCAAAAAAGCTCCGCCCGCTGCGGGCATGTTTTTCGACCAATTAACTTGGCTGGAAGGAATCTGATAGAGGGTCACCCTAGGAACATTTCTACAAAATTATTTGAAAATCGGCCTGACACTTTTGGAGGAGAAGATTTTTTTGAGTATGCACTATAGCCATATAAGGCAAAAAGCCCCGCTCCCTGGCGGCCAAGGAACACTTCTTTAAACTAATTTGAAAATCTGCCAACCAGTTTGGTAGAAGAAGAATTTTAAAGTTTTTATTTTCGTTGCCATGGAAACCATAATTCTGCATGAATCACAAACATTTGAAGGAATTCTGGTGAGGTCAATGAGAGGATGCTTTCTGTGAAGTTTCATCCCAATTGACCCACTCGTTACTGAGGAGAAGATGTTGACGGACGACAGACGCCGAACAAAAGGAGATCACAATAACTAACTTTCAGCACTTCGTGCTCAGGTGAGCTAAAAAAGAAACATCTATCCAAATGAAAGAGTAATTGAAATCATGTAGAAAATATTGTAGAAATAGGCAGTACTAATATTTATATGAGCACTTTAAAAGAAACATGCTTCAGACTTCAGAGGCTTTTGAATTCATTTGCATTATAAAAGGATTAAATGCTCTAGCCGCTGTTTCCTTTAAAGGGTGTTTAAGCTTGCCAAATCAATTAAGGATGCGTGACCATACACTGTTAATTACCATTGTGTACGAGTGTCATTCCAAACAAATTATAAATGTAACCCCTTTTCCCAATAAACCTATCATATACATTTATGTATTTGTAACTTGCCGGGATGTGTCGATACCGTCATGGTACAATGTGATATATGCACAAATTGGTTTCACAAATCTTGTGTTAATGCACCTGTGGATATTTCGACAACAGATGCGGACTTTAATTGTAACTTTTGTTAATTATTTGGCTATTATGATGATAAGATATGTGATTAAATTGGCAACATTTAAGGTTTTTACTTATAACAGCCTTCAAATACAAATTTGGTTTATACGACGGTAAAGAAAGGTTATGGGAATTAAGAAATTGTTTAAATAAGCAAATTCTACTTTTCCCACAATGTTTTCAATATATGTTGCTTTTTACTATTTACACAGCAAGAAAAAAACATTTAACTTATTTGTTATAGACAAAGACCTAATAACACATGTGTTATTAGGTCTTTGGTTATAGATTAGTATTATTGTTGTATATATATATATAATTACAAGAAACAAATTAAGATTAAAAGTGTTATATATATATATATACTTATTGTTTATTTGTTATTTAAATTGTTCTGCCCCTTCCAAGTACCCTAGAGAATAGAATGTTGCATGGATCATTTGCCTCGTAGTATGGCCCATGGAAAACTGTTGAAAGTTACAAAGTAGAAAATGAAGAGGCCAAACAATAACTAGAACCCATGACCCTTCAATCGATTTTAAAGGAGAGGATATAATTGAAGCAAAACCTACGGCTAGCAACCTATTCTATTCTTGCAGTGTTTTCAAATTTCGTCCGCTGCAGATGCGTCAAAAGACATTTACTTGTCGGAAAATTAATCCATCAATTCTCGTTATTGATATCTATAGATATGATATAAAGAGGAAAGTCGTTAAAACACTTTACAAAGAGATTCCATTTCAGCATGATCTCGATATTTGGTTTAATCTATATCACTGATAAAAGCAATCAAACACATTATATATTTACAAAGAAAACCCCGGATATGATCATATGTAACAAATTATACACATTTGCCCATCTTTAATTAAACATTTTTTACAACAAATCATAGCGTCCGCAGATTTGCTCTATATTCTATAGCGTTCGCATTTTCCCTCTATATTGCATTTGTCCGCATTTTCCGTCTATAATGTATTTGTCCGCAGATCGCGTCCGCACTTTAGACCCTCCCCCATACCGTTGTATTTATAAATAGAATTCGACGATCACGATTTCTCCGCAAATGTGTTACTCTCATTTTAAATGCATTTTATGACGCACATATTTGTTTTTTTAATTCTAGATCGCGTCCGCACTTTAGACCCTCCCCCATACCGTTGTATTTATAAATATAATTCGACGATCACGATTTCTCTGCAAATGTGTTACTCTCATTTTAAATGCATTTTATGACGCACATATTTGTTTTTTTAATTCTTTATACTTTATTTATATGGCCGACAAGGCACAAAGAAAATATTTTCAATTCTGTTTTTATCTACATTTTCAGTGCGTGATTGAAAATTCAAATACCGTATCTGGAGCTTTAATCGGAAATAGTTCTCCCTGTAGCAGTTCACTCATTGAGATTTATAAATCTATCCGCGTTCATGTTTTAAAATACAATGTTTCATTTTATTTCCAAATTCTCTTTGAATATAAGAACCACATAAGAAAATAAAGACGATATAATTATATCATTATTTCAAAAAACGTGATAAATTTGAAAAGTAAGAGCAAGTATTGAGTACTACTTTCACGCGTATGAAATTTAGGGAATTCTCCATAAGACGTATGGCTTCAGAATTATAGCTCTCTAAATTTGTTTGTTCCAAACAAATAAAAAAATGCAATGACCATTTATTGTAAATAATTAGGTAACCATGAAGCATATATATTAAATTACTAAAATTTCTTAATTTATTTGAATTGTTTTTTGTTTTTAACTTACTTAAACTTCAAATCGATATTCGTATACATCAATGTATATATAGTATCGATCAGTTTGACAAAACATTTACTCTAACTTATAAGTTGGACGAACTGGTAGTTAGACGAATCCCCCCAATCATCCGAGTAGGAATTAGTTACCTCCCCTTGCTAAAACTCCGCCATTTGTACGACAGGATATTTGGCTCGTGTTTTTAAAGGTTTTGTTAGTCACTATTAAAGTCCATTGCCGTCTGAAATAGCAGGTAAGCATTTCTCCTATAAGCTCACAGATGTTCGCAGAATAAGATATATTGCTGGAAGAAATTAAATGAGGCACACAGGCAAATCGCTAAAAGTATCAACATCCACTGAACCAGTATTTTTGAAAACAATTCTCTATAACATGCGACACCATATAATTGTGTTTGTTAATGAGTTGTTTAACACAGCATTCACACATAGTTTTTGGTGTGAACATTTTATGTCTGATGATGTATGTACATTTGAACAATCAAGTGGAAAAATGTCCAATTTTTCATCAAATGTTCATTTAATTAAAAAAATAAATATAAATCAGGGCGAAAATACGGAGACTTCGTACCACTGCGTTATCGTACCAGGAGACTTTGTACAATTTGTTCAAAGAGTTTATATCACATAGATTATAAAATCATACATGTTTTTTGGTACCTTATTAGTGACAAATGATCATTGAAAAAGATTAATTATACATTAATTTGCTTTAGACAATTCAGTAAACAGTTTTGCCAATATATAATGTGCAAGATCATATTACTGGGAATGTAATAAAGAGAGTTCTATGCACTGGCCATCTAGTCGATAAGTGACAGAACTTTATTCAGTGGAAATACATGTCAACAAGTAAGTTACTTTGGTTGACATCTTCCTCATTTGATATGAATTACTAGGACACGTGACATTGTGTTTTACCAGGGTCAATATATAATACACGGTCCCTGGTTTTACCAGCTTAAATGCCAGATTTATTTAGAACTAAAGATTGATACTGAGAACCAGACTGACTTTAATCAGTGTGTAATCATGTCCCCGGTTAGAGTTTAAGCGTGTTAAAAAATCAATAACACAGAGAAGAAATAATGTTTACTGAAGTAAATAATCATATTCATAAACATCTGCATGCTACAGTGTAGTTATTTTTTTTTGGATTGGCTCTCTGACTTTCAGAAATGATCAGTTTCTGATATTTGCACCGGCCCTTTGAATAATTAAAAAAATGAGTTTAATAAGTTTTCGTGACTATTTGTCGTCGGCTGCGATGTCTGTGTGTTCACAATTTCCCATCAACAACTTTTCCTTCTAAACTGTTTGGCCAATTTTATTGAAACTTCTGAGGGATGTTCCATAGATGGTACCTTTCAAAATCGTTCAAAGTAAAAAAAAAATATAACAACATTCTCACAAATGATAATTTTGTAAATTTTATCATGTCTGAAGAAATCCAGTGACTGAACTGTTGTAAATTGTTGCGATAGCTAATTTCGCAAATAGAACAGCCAATATTACGTTTCCTCATAGGTGATAGACGCAGCATTTGTTAATTATAACAAGATAATGATACCTAACAAAAAAGACACCATTTTCATACATGAATTGATATTTTGACTGAGTCAAATTCAATATATTGGTCCAAGAACAACAAGTTTACAACATTAACAAAAAACTGTCCATAGTGATCACGTGATTGGAATTGCAATGAAAATATGGTTATTGGTCAAGGTTTCGAGTTTTGTTGCTATTTATACGTCATGTAACTGGGTGGACACATGCGTTACACTTTCCAAAATTTTATTTAAAATCAAAATTGTATTTACGTCGCTCTATTAAATTTTATTAAAAGTTATATTTTCAAATAATTGATTAAATTATCATTTCACACATAAAAATTTGCAGGCTTTAAATAAAAAGAAAAACAGTTCGTTTCAATGGTTTTCAAAAAGCCCTCCCATACATTTGTTGGGAAGGACACTTTAAAAAAGCTCAAGAAAAGTATAAATTAAATGAAATTAATAGTTCTTTTAAAAGCCAATGGCATATCATTTAATATATTTAGTTGTTTCTAACAGTTTATGACATGCTGTTAATCCTTTCCCTCATATAGACGCTTTCTGACGCCTCTGCAGCAGATGGCTTTTTAAGAACGAGCAATTTGACCTTTTGCCACAATGTTTTCCACTTTTAGTCATAGGTTATCCTTTTAATTATAGAGATTTTCTATTGTTTGACAAAATATGTTCAAAGTCGTCTGCAGAATTGTCGTATGAGGGAAAGGGTTAAACTATATATATCACATAGTTCTTCAAATAAAGGAGAATAAATCATGACTGTGATGTAACACAAATTCCCAGACACCATATTATGGCTCAAATACAAATAATATGTATTCAGCCTGACAAAGCGAAATAAGATGCCTTATATCAAGTTGTCACGTTGCTTTAAGGTTGATAATTCGATAGCGGAAACAGGATTCCTCATCATACTCCCTTTCACTTTGTATGTTGAAGAAGATGAGTGTCACGATACTTTGGTCCCGGCTCAATCCGAAGTCATGTCACAGTGGTTATAGTGGAGTGCCCTTGAGCAAGGCACATACATTTTACTAGCCTAATACTGGTTTGTTTACTCGGGAAACCATGCTTTAACTATTTTGTTAACATTTTGTTAGTCAACAAGTGCCTTGTGAACATTCTTCAGACAAAATTCTGCATCTAATCTTCATTAATGTTTATCAGAACATACATCCATGATGGTCATGTCCAAAACTGGGTCATGTAAGGTCTTAAACTAGGTCACAAGGTAAAATTGAAGGTAATTCTTGTTAAGACAAAAAATGTTCTTATTGATATATATGTTAAATTTGTTTTATTTACAAAGAATGATATAAAATGAAAACACAAATATTAGGTCAATAAAGTAATATATTAAAGAAGATTCAATTTTTCTATACCACCCAAGCCAAGTTTTATGCTTCACGCAATACATAGGTCTTCGCAAAGGAAAAATAAGAAAAATCATCACATATATAATAAGGTTTTACTGTGTCAAATGTTCATAGAAATGATAAAATTAGATATTTATTCTCAGACTTTTAAGGCAACCAGTGCCATCAATTTTAACCAGTTTGACTGTGTCTAACCATTTTTGCAGACAACACAAAATTGACCTTTCAAATTTTTTAACTCTGAAGCTCCTTTAGAAACTTTTGTTGCCCTCAGAGATCTGGTTTTTGTGTAAATTTACAGAGTTTGATATAGAATGAAAGCAAAATAGCAAATATTAGGACAATTAGACAATTATTTTCAAAGAAATTTCACATTTCCTATGCCACCCAAACCACTTAAAAATTCTGATTAAAGTTTTGTGTACAACTACATTAAAAGTCCATATCTCAGTAACTACTTGAAGCATTGTATTGAAACTTTGTACATGTAACCCTCCCAATTTCAATATACACAACCAATTAAGATAACTATATCCTGCATATAATGTAAATTGTTGCCCTTTTTTTACTTAGAATTTATGGTTAAAGGTTTGTGTGCAACTACATTAAGAGTCCATATCTTAGTTACTACTTGATGCATTCCATTGAACAAATAAAACCTTCCCAACCATCACACCTATGAAAATAATCAAGTTAAATAACTATATCCTGCATATAATGCAAATTATTACCCTATAGACTTTAAGAAATTCTGGTTAATGTTTTGCATGCAACTACAATAATATCTGGATAATGTCTAAGCTTTGTTTGAATATAGGTCAAAAAGCCTTGTGAAGAAAAACCTTGTTAACGCTCTAAAGACCTCATTTTAAGCTTGAAATTTTATCAGTTGATTGGTAGGGGTTTAACGCCGTTTTCATAAATTTTTAGCACCACTGGCTGAAAGCCAGTCGAGCTTATGTCATGGCGTATTGTCCGTTGTGTGTGCGTTAACTTTTTCCTTTAAACAACTTTTTCTCCCGAACCAATTGGCCAATTTGGTTGAAACTTCATAGGAAGCATCCTCTCAAGGCCCTCTCTTAAATTCCTTCAATTTATTTTGATCCATCCATAATTCTGGTTTCCATGGCAACCAAAAGAAAAAAATAGTGAAAACTTAAAAAATCTTCCTTCTCCGAAAGTGTATGGCCGATTTTCAAATAATTTTGTAGAAATATTCCTTGGGTGACCCTTTATTAGATTTCTTCAAGAAATGTTGATTGGTTGAAAAACATGGCCGCCAGTGGGGCGGGGCTATTTTGCCTTATATAGCTATAGTGAAAACTTAAAAAATCTTCTTCACCGAAAGTGTTCAGCCGATTTTCAAATAATTTTGCAGAAATGTTCATTGGACGACCCTCTATCAGATTCCTTAAAGTTATGTTGATAGGTCGAAAAACATGGCCGCCAGAGGGCGGGGCTGTTTTGGCTTATATGGCTGAAGAGAAAACTTAAAAAATCTTCTCCGAAAATGTCAGGCCAATTTTCAAATAATTTTGTAGAAATGTTCCTTGGGTGACCCTTTATTAGATTCCTTCAAGAAATGTTGATTGGTTGAAAAACATGGCCGCCAGGGGGGCGGGGCTTTTTTGCCTTATATAGCTATAGTGAAAACTTAAAAAATCTTCTTCTCCGAAAGTGTTCAGCCGATTTTCAAATAATTTTGTAGAAATGTTCATTGGGTGACCCTTTATCAGATTCCTTCAAGCCATGTAACCCTTTATCAGATTTCTGCAAGCCATGTTGATTGGTAAAACAACATGGCCGCCAGAGGGCGGGGCTATTTTGCCTTATATGGCTAAACAGAACACTTAAACAAATTACTCCTCCGAAAGTGTCTGTCTGATATTCAAATAATTTTGTAGAAATGTTCCTAGGCTGACCCTCTATCAGATTCCTTCAAGCCATGTTCATTGGTTGAAAAATATGGCCGCCAGGGGGTGGGGCTATTTTGCCTTATATGGCTAAAGTGAAAACTTAAAATATCATCTCTGAAAGTGTCAGGCCGATTTTCAAATAATTTTGCAGAAACATTCCTTGGGTGACACTCTACAAGATTCCTTTAAGCCATGGTGGTTGGTAAAACACATGGCCACCAGGGGGCAGGGCTGTTTGGAGATTTGAGTTTTGCCTTCATTATGGCCGTGGAGTGATACTGGCCCTCTTGGGCCTCTTGTTCAGTCATATCATGGCCAGTTCACCTTCTCATATGTTTCTTGGCTTTCTCACACCAGTACTTAATACAACATTCCTTCCAAGCAACTGGCTGCTTTTCCACATAGACTGATAGCCCATTGGTGGAAGATGAATGGGGTATGTCACAATGACTTTTGTCGAACGTTGGAAAGAATGTTGGCCGAGCTGGGGTTCGAACTCACAACCCCTGGATTGACAGCCCGCTTCACTACCAACTGAGCTACCGGGCTCGGCGAAATTTTATCAGAATGATTGTCTTGATGATATCAAGGCCAAGTGTAAAAATTTGTCATGTCGGGTCAACAAAAGTAGGCTACTAGGTCAAATTGTAAAAATAATTTTGTTAATACTCTGGAAGCTGTATATTTAACTTCAGCATGTTAAAATTGCGTCGGAATGATGTCTTGATTATACATGTATCTAGGTCAAGTTTGAATATGGATCAATAAAGGGAAAACTTGTTAACACTAGTTTTAGCTTACCTGACCACAAAATGAGTTATTGTGATTGCTTATTATGTAGTTGGCATAACTCGGGGAGCAATCCGGTGCAATCAGGGCTCTCTTGTTTTGTGATAACGTGAGTTTTGTGTAATTTTTAGAATGTTACATTATCTTATTGCAGATAATGATTATGCAGATTTCATGCAGACATGTGTGATAATTCTGTAGACATTTTCTGAATGTGACCCACAACAAAGTGTGTTAAAATCATTTACATAATCACAAGGTCCCTATGGATTAGGAAATGTTACATTGAATGACTCATATTGAAGAAAGCACTCTGAGTGTGAGAGATGAAGTATAATGGCTTAGAATGATTTAATGTCCTGTAAATTTTGATCTTGTTAAAAAATTCTCAGGGAAGCACTCCAGTGTCTCATGACTCTCTTGTTGTTCTCTATAAGGTAATGATTATATGTTTAGCTTGTCTGTTTTTCGAAGAAACAAAGTTGGGCTATTGTGATACCCTTGGCGTCACAACACTTTAAACCTTTTAACCATAAACCTCAAAACCGTTCAATATTTTCAAATTAAACTTGATACACATGTTCCTGGGAACAATATGCATGTCTCTATACCAAGTCACATAACTCTGGCTTTAATAAATATGGATCATGTTGGGTCAGAAACTAGGTCACTAAGCCAAATTGAAGGGAAATCTTGATAACACCCTGGAGGCTGCATTTTTAATTTGAGCATGTTGAAATTTATCAGAATGTTTGTCTGGATGATATGTAGGCCAAGTTCAAATTTTGGTCATGTCTGTTTAAAAACAAGGTCACTACCGCTACCTTTTCTGTAATGTATATCGACATCCGAAAATAAGTGTGTGTGCAACGGACGCAATAATGCAACTTAACAATTGTCAAAAGGCATTACACGTTTTTAGCTCTACTGGCCAAAGGCCAGAAGGGCTTATGTCGTGGCGATTTGTCCGTCGTGCGTGCGTGCGTGTGTGCGTGAGTCCGTCCGTCCGTAAACAATTTCTTGTTAACACGATACAGTCTTTTTGATTGTATCTCAACCAAACTTATACAGTAGTTAGATATCCATGAGAGCTCGGTTCCTTTCGAAAACCAGCCAGATCCGCCCATGCATGACTGGATTATGGCCCTTGAAATGGTCAAAATTGCTATAAAAGAGCTTGTTAACACGATACAGTCTACACATATGATTGTATCTCAACCAAACTTATACAGTAGTTAGATATCCATGAGAGCTCGGTTTCTTTCGAAAACCAGCCAGATCTGCCCATGCATGACTGGATTATGGCCCTTGAAATGGTCAAAATTGCTATAAAAGAGCTTGCTAACACGATACAGTCTTCACTTTTGGTTGTATCTCAATCAAACTTATACAGTAGTTAGATATCCATGAGAGCTCGGTTCCTTTCGAAAACCGGCCAGATCCGCCCATGCAAGACTGGATTATGGCCCTTGAAATTGTCCAAATTGCTATAATTGAGCATGTGAACACAATAGAGGCTCCATTTACTATCTGATCTTCACCAAACTTAGATAGTAGTTAAATATTGATGAGAGCTTGGTTCCTTTTGAAAATCAGCCAGATCCGCCCATGCAAGACTGGATTATGGTCCATGAAATTGTAAAAATTGCTATAATACAGCTTGTGAACACAAAAGAGCCTCCATTTACTATCCGATCTTCACCATACATACATGCTCTGGATTGAAAATGACCAAAGAACCATACCAGTAGAGCATAGGCCCTCATGGGCCTCTTGTTAATGATTGTTTGGTGTTTCACGCTGCTTTCAATAAAGTGTTTAGTATTATCACGACGATTCCTTGGTAAGTTACCAGTACTACTGGTCCTTTTATTCTGTCACCAGCCAGTCAGTTGTAAAGCTAACCTCGCAACCCTGAGCACAAATGAGGGCAGCCATTACTACCATTTGATCTTTGGTGTGACCGGCCGGGAATCGAACCATCGAAAGCAATTACCGTTAATCAGTGGTGTGTTGAAATCGTCATAACACACCGAACGCTTCGCGAAATATGTAATTTGATTGTTTGATTCGGCTAACACATACTAGAGTGTTCGGTATGTTAGGAAAATATGAATACTCCCCTGGTATACATGTACATATACAACAAATGTATTAATTCGTACATGATCTAATCAATCGTTTGTCTGTTTTTCGAAGAAACAAAGTTAGGCTATTGTGATACCCTTGTGATACCCTTGGCATCTACCTCGTCACAAAATTTTAAACCTTACCCTATACCTCAAAACCGTTCAATATTTTCAAATAAAACTTGATACACATGTTCCCGGGAACAATATGCATGTCTATACCAAGTCACATAACTCTGGCTTTAATAAATATGGGTCATGTTGGGTCTGAAACTAGGTCACTAAGCCAAATTGAAGGAAAAAGCCCTGGAGGCTGCATTTTTAATTGAGCATGTTGAAATGTATCAGAATGTTTGTCTTGATGATATGTAGGCCAAGTTCGAATTTTGGTCATGGGTGCATTGAAATCATCGTAACACACCGAACGCTTCGCAAAATATGTAATTTGATTGTTTGATTCGGCTAACACATACTAGAGTGATCGGTATGTTAGGAAAATATGAATACTCCCCTGGTATACATGTACATATACAACAAATACATAAATTTGTACATGATCTAATCAATCGTTTGTGTCACTTGACTTATTACACACGAAAACCGACCTTTGGAGATATTGACTATATAATATATAAAATAACATTCTTATAGAGCTTTTGAGTGGAATATATCAAAAGTCAATTTTGTGTCAGCTGCACATATTGAAGCATTTTACGGTACTTTACGGGGTGGGATTCAGTCAATTTACTTGAAAAATGATGAAACTGGGTGCCTGGAGTGTAATTTATGCTCATGGAGGTATCCAGCCATTAGGTAATAGCCTTTTTGACATTTTTCCACAAAAAATGATGTTTTTTAAGCTATTTAAAATTTTCTTTGATTGGTTAATAGGCAAAACCTTAAAGTTTAGTAATTTCTTTAAACATGGGGCACAGTTAAACCTAAAAATGTTATGTGTTTATGCTTTTTAGATCATCTAGAGCCAAAGGCTCAAGGTGAGCTATTCTGATCACTTTTTGTCCGTCCGGCGTCGGCCGTCGTCCGGCGTCCGTCGTCCGTCGTTAACATTTAGACATTTAGATCATCTCCTCCTTAACCACTTGACCAATTTCAACCAAACTTCACAGGAATGTTCCTTTGGTGAACCTCTTTCAAAATTGTTGAAAGATTTAAATTCCATTGAGAACTTTGGTTGCTGCAGCAACAGAAAAGGGGAAAATTGCCAAATCTTAAAAAACCTTCTTGTCCAAAAGTACTGGCCCGATTTAAAAATTATTTTGCACAAATGTACCTTGGGGTACCCTCTACAAAGATTGTTCAAATATTTCCGATCCGTTGAAAAACATGGCCGCCAGGGGGCGGAGCTTATTTTCCTTATATGTGCATTGTTAAAACTTTAAAAATCTTCTTGTCCAAAAGTACTGGCCCGATTTGACAATTATTTTGCACAAATGTACATTGGGGCACCCTTTACCAAGATTGTTCAAATATTTCCGATCGGTTGAAAAACATGGCCGCCAGGGGTCGCAGCCTGTTTTCCTTATATGTGCATTGTTAAAATTTTAAAAATCTTCTTGTCAAAAAGTACTGGCCCGATTTGAAAATTATTTTGCACAAATGTTCCTTGGGGCGCCCTTTACCAAGATTGTTCAAATATTTTCGATCCGTTGAAAAACATGGCCGCCAGGATGCGGAGCTTGTTTTCCTTATATGTGCATTGTTAAAACTTTAAAAATCTTCTTGTCCAAAAGTACTGGCCCGATTTGAAAATTATTTTACACAAATGTTCCTTGGGGCACCCTTTACCAAGATTGTTCAAATATTTCTGATCGGTTGAAAAACATGGCCGCCAGGGGGCGGAGCCTGTTTTCCTTATATGTGCATTGTTAAAATTTTAAAAATCTTCTTGTCCAAAAGTACTGGCCCGATTTGAAAATTATTTTTCACAAATGTTCCTTGGGGCACCCTTTCCCAAAATTGTTCAAATATTTCTAATCCGTTGAAAAACATGGCCGCCAGGGGGCAAAGCTTGTTTTCCTTATATGTGCATTGTTAAAACTTTAAAAATCTTCTTGTCCAAAAGTACTGGCCCGATTTGAAAATTATTTTGCACAAATGTTCCTTGGGGCACCCTTTACCAAGATTGTTCAAATATTTCCGATCTGTTGAAAAACATGGCCGCCAGGGGGCGGAGCTTGTTTTCCTTATATGTGCATTGTTAAAACTTAAAAAATCATCTTGTCCAAAAGTACTGGCCCGATTTGAAAATTATTTTGCACAAATGTTCCTTGGGGCACCCTTTACCAAGATTGTTCAAATATTTCCGATCGGTTGAAAAACATGGCCGCCAGGGGGCGGAGCTTGTTTTTTTTTTGTTAAAATATTAAAAATCTTCTTGTCCAAAAGTATTGGCCCGATTTGAAAATTATTTTGCACAAATGTTCCTTGGGGCACCCTTTACGAAGATTGTTCAAATATTTCCGATCGGTTGAAAAACATGGCCGCCAGGGTTGCTGCAGCATCAGAAAGGGAGCAATATGTCCAAGCTTTAAAAATCTTCTTCTTTGAATCTGCATGTCTGATTCCATTAGTTTGGTAGAAATGTTCCTTAGGTGACCGCTACAAAGATCGTTCAAGGCATACTGTTTGGTTGAAAACATAGCAGTCAGGAGGCATCAGAAAAGGGGCAAAATGCAAAAATTTGGAAATTCCATTTTTAGCTCCACTGGCTGAAAGCCAGTCGAGCTTATGTCATGGCGAATTGTCCGGCGTGCGTGCGTGCGTTAACTTTTTCCTTTAAACAACTTCTTCTCACCAACCACTTGGCCAATTTGGTTGAAACTTCATAGGAAGCATCCTCTTAATGTCCTCTCTTAAATTCCTTTTTTTTTTATCCATCTATAATTCTGGTTTCCATGGCAACCAAAAGAAAAAAATAGTGAAAACTTAAAAAATCATCTTCTCTGAAAGTATCAGGCCGATTTTCAAATAATTTTGTAGAAATGTTCCTTGGGTGACCCTTTATTTAATTCCTTCAAGAAATGTTGATTGGTCGAAAAACATGGTCGCCAGAGGGCGGGGCTATTTTGCCTTATATGACCATAGTGAAAACTTAAAAAATCTTCTTCTCTGAAAGTGTTGAGCAGATTTTCAAATAATTTTGTAGAAATGTTCCTTGGGTGACCCTCTATCAGATTCCTTCAAGCCATGTTGATTGGTTAAAAAACATGGCCGCCAGAGGGCGCGGCTATTTTGCCTTATACGGCTAAAGAGAGAACTTAAAAAATCTTCTCCTCCGAAAGTGTCAGGCTGATTTTCAAATAATTTTGTAGAAATGTTCCTTGGGTGACTCTTTATTAGATTCCTTCAAGAAATGTTGATTGGTGGAAAAACATGGCCGCCAGGGTCGGGGCTATTTTGCCTTATATAGCTATAGTGTAAGCTTAAAAAATCTTCTTCTCCGAAAGTGTTCAGCCGATTTTCAAATAATTTTGTAGAAATGTTCATTGGGTGACCCTCTATCAGATTCCTTCAAGCCATGTTGATTGGTCGAAAAATATGGCCGCCAGAGGGCGGAGCTATTTTGCTATATATGACCATAGTGAAAATTTAAAAAATCTTATTCTCCAAAAGTGTTGAGCAGATTTTCAAATAATTTTGTAGAAATGTTGATTGGTTGAGAAATATGGCCGCCATGGGGTGGGTCTATTTTGCCTTATATGGCTATGGTGAAAACTTAAAATATCCTCTCCTCCGAAAGTGTCAGGCCGATTTTCAAATAATTTTGCGGAAACATTCCTTGGGTGACACTCTACAAGATTCCTGTAAGCCATGGTGGTTGGTAAAAAATATGGCCACTAGGGGGCACGGCTGTTTGGAGATTTGATTTTTGCCTTATGGCCGTGGAGCGATACTGGCCCTCTTGGGCCTCTTGTTTTTAAGTTCTTGTCTGATATTAAGGAAATTGAATATAAATCCTACTTCAGTGATCCTCTACATTTAATTTGTTCAAGCTGTTTTGATTAGTTACAAAATCATAGCAACCTCGCGTCATCACAAAAGGGGTAAATTGAAATTTTAGCTACAAATGACAACTCCTACCATTCCACTTGACCAAGTTCAACGTTACTTCACAGAAATGTTCCTTTGATGGTCCTCTTTCAAAATTGTTCAAATACTTGCATTCTGTGTAGAACCTTTGTTGCTGCAGCATCAGAAATTGAGAAAGCTCTTGTTAGATTTCAAGATAAAAATGGCTTTTACTGATTAACTATTTCTTTAACGGAGTGTCCACTCCTTGCAGTTTCATTTGAACTCCTGATAAAATTTTCACAGATATTTGCAGTTAAATATTTGCTTCTAATTAACTATCATTCAGGTGATCGATTTTAGGGCCATCTTGGCCCTCTTGTTTTGTCTTGGAGACCTGTATTGATGCGCGAGCACAGAAAACTTGCCGGACTCAAGTCGCGAAACCTAGGTTTGGGTTGCATAGGAATTTTGACATTTCTTTGAAAATAATTGTCTAATTGTCTTAATATTTGCTATTTTGCTTTCATTTTATATAAATCTCTGTAAATTTACACAAAAACCAGATTTCTGAGGGCAAAGAAAGTGTCTAAAGGAGCTTCAGATTCCAAGAAAAATGACAGGTCAATTTTGTGTTGTCTGCAAAATGTTTGGGTACAGTCAAACTGGTTGAAAATAATGATACTGGTTGCCTAAAATGTTTGAAACTAGTGCATAAATCTAAAGTTTGATCATCTTTATGAACATATGACACAGTAAAACCAAATATGTGATGTTTTTTCTTATTTTTCCTTTGCGAAAACCTATGTATTACGCGAAAGCATAAAACTTGGCCGATTTAGCCGAAAAAACTAAATTTGGATATATAGAATTTAATTTTCTTTGATAATATTTATAACTACTTAATTGACCTAATCTTTGCTTATGTGATTTTATTTTATATCATACTTTGTAAATAATTAGAAAAAAACATATACATAAGAACAGTTTTTTTGTCTTAAAGGTCAAATTACGCTAAATACATCCGCTGACTTGCTGATTTACAGTACTACAGTCTCTAAAAAAAAATTTGTTTGCGTAGAAATTAGTGTATATCATCACCAGAATGTATTGAGTTAAAACGCATTGTGAATGTGTATAGGATGCACTGGAAATGATTGATTTGATCACTTTCAGTATTTTGAGGAATCCGCTGTGGTCGAGTGGTTAGCGTCGGGGATTTCGAAACCATGGTCATTGTGGAGTGCCCTTGGGCAAGGCACATTTTCTAGCCTAGTACTGGTTTGTTAACCCAGGGATCATGAATAAGTGAACTGTCGCCGTGATATAACTGCAATAATGTTGAAAGCGGCATAACACCCCAATAAATAAATTTAGTATTTTGACCTTGTTTGAAAGTGAAAGTAGAGAATGCTAAACACCGGTTTTGTCCGGGCCCGATTTGATCCAAATTGACGGTAACCATTTTCGTCTGGTGAGTTCTTTCTTGCATAATGCATGACCCCACATTTTCTTTGGATTGTTTTAAAGCTAGGAGGTAACTCTTTTCAATGATATATATGGTGTTTTACATGAGAAATGCTTAGAAAGTGTGACAATCGAGGACTGAAACTGGTCGATTTACATGGAAACAAAGAAGGAATTATTTTGGTGTATTGTAACCTATATAGTCAGTTTTAAATCACCTGATCCAAAGGCTCCATGTGATCTATTCTGATTACTGTCTGTTGGTCGTCACCATTAAAGTTTAGCTTCAAACAACATCCCTTCCCAAACCACTGGTTCAATATCAACGAAACCTCACAGGAGTGTTCCCTTTGTGGTCCTCTTTCGATTTTGTTCAAAGATTTTAATTATATATATAATTTATTTGCTGGGGCATCAGAAAGGAGGACAAATGCCCAAACCTTAAAATTCTTCTGCTCTAAATCAGCTTATCCGATTCGAAGAAAATTCGTTAACATTGTTTCTTTGACGATCCTCCTACAAATGTCATTCCCGCCATATATAGTGAATGGTTAAGAAACATAATGGCCGGGTAGCATCAGAAAAAGGAGCAAAATGACAACACTGAAATCCAATCTGATGGGAACTCTTGTTTGTTATTTAGATAATTTAGTGATTATCTATTTATATAACCTGTCAGAATCATTGTTTTAATGATATTTTGGACAAGTTAATGCCTGGATCAGTTCCAAATTGAGTCATTACGTCAACTTCTTGTTATTGCTGGCTGGCGACACACGTGTTCTTTCGAAAACTCGGTTGGCGATGCTTCTTCATTCAGTTGTCAATCTACCAAAATCAATGAAGTCCACGATAGTTTCTTCGACTTTTGTCTGACGAGGTAGACATTGAAGTACTCCTCCGAAAATCTTCTTTGGCTGATTTTCAAATAGTTTTGTAGAAATATTTCTTGGGTGACCCTCCTTTAGAAAATCCTACAAGCCAATATGTTAATTCGTCAAAAAACATGGCCACCAGGCTGTGAGCCTGTTTTGCCTTATATGGCTAAAGTGAAAAAATTGTAGAAATGTTACCTGGGTGACTCGCTATCAGATTCCACAAGCTATGTTGATTGGTCGTAAAATATGGCTGCCAGGGGGCGGTGCTGCTTTGACTTATATGGCTTTAGTGAAACTTTAAAAATCTTCTCCTCCCAAAGGGTCTGGCAGATTTTTAAATGATTTTGTAGAAATGTTCCTTGGTTATTGGTAAAAATAACATGGCCACCAGGAGGCAGGGAAAATCACTTTGCATAATTCAGGTGAGCGATTCCAGGGCCATAATGGCCTTCTTGCTTAACATGTTCCGTGTAATCTTGCTGAACCTTATATTGAGAGTCCCTTGAAAATGTGTTGCTAGCGGCCTTCAAACTATTTTGACAATCTTTATAGTGAGAGAATTTGACAATAATTGTGCTTTTTTGTTGATCTGTAAATCTCACATATGTCCACATTTTCATTTAGCTCTCCGCTTATACCATTAATTCGAAAATGTAACTCCTTCTTGAGTGACCCTTGGTCATGCTTATTCTCACACATTTTGAATATTTTCCCCGTAAATTGTATGGAAAAGGGGATATCTTGACATTGACATAAAAGAATCAAAGCGCTAAAAGTGATAGGTTAGGCCAGTCAGTCTTACCGAAATTAGATATGTAAATATATAAATAATTGATAATACCCAATTAACCAATCACAAGTAAGCGGGGCATCAAACACAATTTAACAATAAGCTGGCACAAGAATAATAAACATGAAACAATATACAATTATGACAATGAAACTATATATAAAGAATGATCACATGCCTGCACAAAGTTAATCCCCATTCAATATATTGTTACAATTATTTAGACAACTTGACTAAATAAATCTTAGAGCAAGTCATCTTAAACTATTTAAGAATACTTCTACTGTGTGGTCTGACAATTTAGGGGAGGGTGTGGAGGGTATAATTTTTTAAACACAAGTTGAAACCAAACTGTGCAGTAACAACACGGGAAAAAGAATTTATATGCATGTGTAGGAATACAAGATCTATCGACCAATGAGAATCTTGTTATGAGGGTAAAGAAGGTAATCAATTAATATGTATCCCTCATTCCCCGCTTATTAACTGATTTTACGGGAAAAAGAATTTATATGCATGTGTAGGAATACAAGATCTATCGACCAATGAGAATCTTGTTATGAGGGTAAAGAAGGTAATCAATTCATATGTATCCCTCATTCCCCGCTTATTAACTGATTTTACGTGAGCTCGTAAAATCATGTAAATCAGCGATGAAACAAGAAGAACAAAACACAGAGTTCAGATATGATATTTTATGCATGATAGGTTAGGCCAGTCAGTCTTACCGAAATTAGATATGTAAATATATAAATAATTGATAATACCCAATTAACCAATCACAAGTAAGCGGGACATCAAACACAATTTAACAATAAGCTGGCACAAGAATAATAAACATGAAACAATATACAATTATGACAATGAAACTATATATAAAGAATGATCACATGCCTGCACAAAGTTAATCCCCAAAAATAAGCCTCCCCAAACATAAGCAACAATGCAAAGCAACATATAAAGAACCATTTTGCAAAGAAGGCATAACTACAATCCTATATGTACCTAACAAATAAAAGCAAACAAACCTATGCGTAAAAGAAGATCTAGTACCCCACCCCTTTCCCTTTTCAAAGTAGCGTCAAATACCACTACCATTGAAAATAACCTCCAATGAAGTAAGATACCTCCATTAAAGAGGGCCCCGAATACTCTTCAAAGAGGTAACTACCCTCTTTAAGAAGAAAAAATCCCAAAACTAGATATTATTTTGTCACATAAGTAAATTTTTTTTACAAAAAACCAATTTTACAAAACGTTATATACATGTAAGCATAATCGAGAGAAGCAAATTTTTTGAACATTGATTTTCACTATCTTTCAAAATATCATTTCAATAAATGGGAAATGGTGTTAATGAAACAGAGTCTCAGAAGTCTAGTGCCCTCAAAATTTAAATGCAAACCACCATCTCTTATAGCAAAAAGTTCCCTTATGGGTTTTCCATGCTTAAAAAATGATCTAAAGGAATGCAAGAATTGGATCTTCCTAGTAACACTTAATTGTTTCAGATCTCTATTTACCAATTTTACCTTATCCCCAAGAGTTGCATGATCAAGTGGTCTAGGAAGTATGCTGGAAATTATGATCTTCGCTTTAGATAATCTCTTTATGATGGTGATCAAATTGTTGAAGGCACTAATGATTTGAGAAAGAGAAGAATTGCAAATGTCATTCGTCCCCACATGTAAAATTATAAATTCTGAAGCGAGCAATTCCGGAAATCTTTCAACACGTCTTGTCAATCTCGAGACATTTATACCCGGAAAAAGGATGCACTGTAGTGTTTCTTATTCCTTCTATGTGCTTCGCAATAGAATCACTCAAAATTTTCACTCGAATGAAGTTAAATAATACTATATACACGGTAACTACCAATGGTGTGAAAAACGGAACAATGATTCCTCTACATTAAATGAGATCAGGTTCGACTTATTTTGAAAGTTAGCAAAAAATTGCTGTTTAAACTTATTACACAAATGCCACCTAGAAAGGCTATCCGCTAACCTGTTTTTTGATCCCTCAAGATATATGGCCTTAATCATCATATCCTGAGTTGCTGTTAAATAACAAATTTCCCTTATACATTTTTGAAGAAAGGGGCACCTTGCTTTTCCAGAATTTATAACAATACAAGCCGCTTGATTATCACAGTAAATTTGAATTTTTTGTCCCTTCATAAATGAGGTCCATAATTTTAAACAAACCACAACTGATAATAATTCTAAAGCACTAATATGTAGATTCTGCTTTAAGATAAACTCCGGGAATATACTGTGAAAATAACGACTTTCAAAAAAGCCCCCACATCCTGTTAGACAACTATCAGAACTAAATTGCATATCAGGGTCTGACCAAGCCCCTTGGTCTATCAAAGATATGCCGTTAAAAATTGGTAAAAAGTTATTCCACCAGTATAAGTCCCTTTTGACCTCATCTGGAATATGAAATAAAAAGTGGTTAAGGGGCATATTATGTAAGTTGAAAATATATGGCATAGATAATATGGACAAACATTGTTGAAACAATAAACAATGACCTTTAAAACAAACCAAACCAAAAATGTGTGAAGCAACATATAGTGCCTGCCAATAACATATACCTTATTTATCAAAGTTTGACCCTTTTCTTGTATAAAAAAATAAATCAGGAAGGACAAAAGATTGAAAAAAAAACCGAGCAGCGACCCTTAATTAAAATATTTCCAGTTCAGAAATCACTAAAGATCCACAATGTATATTGTAATCATGCAGATAAATGAAAGACAATCGAAAGCATGCTAGAGTTATGTTTCTTTTTGCACTGCACATCTGTAGCTCAGAGTTCCCTATACACTAAGTCTTAAATTGATACATTGGACATCTATTGAGACAATAACCGAAGAAATGAAAAAAATGAGTTTACACCTAAAAAAATAGATCAGATTTGTGTTCAAAATATTGTATCGATCTCCTAATCCCAATGTATACGTGTGACGACTTTTAAATGGATCCGCGAAACAGAAACAAAGTTTTGACCCATTAATGCAAACCGTAACGGACAGACGGACGGATGGATGAACACAAAGACGGACAGACAGTCAGTCGCTCCGGACAAAGTACACAGCTTGGGGAAGCACTCATTAACGAACAAGGGCATTTCACGGAACGCATGTGTTGCATGCGAAAGTCATACAATAAGTGAGAACATGGAAAGAAAAAAATATACACACTCCAAACGCAGCTTGCTAAAGTTATGGTAATGGTGCACTGCAAATCTGTAGGTCATAAGTTGCCTACAAACCAAGTTTGAAATGGATACAATGGAAATTAATTGAGACAATCGCTGAACTAAATAAGGAAAAATGGAGATAACTAAAATAAACAGAGTTATGTACCTTGTACTTTGCCGTTCTCCTTATCACACGGTATAAGTGTGACCACTTTGAAATAAATTTTCCATACAGTAACAACGTGTTGACCAATACATGCAATCCATGAAGTATTGATTACAGAAGCCGTACAAGGTTAAGTTACAAAAACCTATTTAGACTACATTTCTAGTTTATTTGTCAACAGATACATCAAGGACTAGATTACACGTTGACGGACGATGAGTCTTCAATTAACGCAAATGCATATACATTATACATCCTGTCCAGAAATCGCTAGAAGCGCCTCAATTAAAAAATAAATAATGACGGTTATAACTAGTGTGTATGTTGACATTTTCGGCCAAATTTCTTTCCGACGTTTGACAAAAGTCAATGGGACATGCGTCATTCGTCTATCACCAATGGGCTAAGTCTATGTGGAAAAGCAGCCAGTTGCTTGGGAAGATTGTTGTGTGGAGTACTGGTGTGAGACTTATTTCCTATTTTGAATACCGGTAGTGATGAAAACATTGTGGAAAAAGACAAACTTGCTGATTATCCTTCATCAGTCAAATGTGTCTAAAAGGGGCAACGGTTAAAATAATAACTGTAGACAAATGTTTTCGTTATCTAGCTTATAGAAACAAATTGATTCATGTTTCAAAGCATTGTTTGGAATGGAGGAGTTGCTCATTGTCAGCAATTGCTCCGTTTGCAAATACACTTTCAACATTCGTATGTAACTAAGTAGCTATAACGGAAACAGTTCAACCCTTTCCCGCTTACAGTCGCTTGTTGACGCATGTGCAGCAGATGGCTGCAAGATTGTTTATCGTGACTCATTTCCTCTTTTGCCACAAAGGTTTCAACTATATATTTTTCCCCTTGATGAAAGGCAACATTGCTCGTTATCATTCAAATCTAGCATGTTATTCAAAATGTGTCGAGTAAAAGAATGTCCATAGTAAAACGTTTAAATATGAAAAGAATTAATTTGAAACTTGTTTGAAAGCATTGTGTGAAATGGAGGAATTGCTCATTGTCAGCAATAGCTCCATTTTCAACAATATTTTCAATATTCTAACTGTTATAGTATCACGTAAAGGATTCCGCTTCCATGGGGAGGATGTAACCATTTTCCGCTTACAGATGTGCAGCAGATGACAATTGAAAACATTGGGACAAAAGGAGAAATTTCTTATCCTAGGCAATTTCTACTTTTGCCACAATGGTTTCAACTCCTTTCAATAATTTTATTTACAGTGATTTGCACATTTCTCTATATAAGTCGACTGTTGTAAACTAATGGGGTCACAGCACGATCGACATTACCTAACACCACTGACATTGAGGTCAATCATAGTTCAGAGTGTGTTTCACACGTTGGAACTTTTTTGTGTCATTAAATAATGCAAGCGGAGGGTTTTTCGTGATTCGGTCGAACCAATGAAATCGTTGAAAAGGCAGATTATAACCAATCAAAACTCGATTTTGGCGTAGGAATTCAATTTGAGTGGACTGTGGTTGCAGCCGTAATCCGACTTTTCGAAAGCAGCCTGAGTATGAGATAGTGGCGAAATAACCCTATCCCAAAAATGTCTAAATTTGTTCATAAAATACTTTTTCCCGATTAAATTCCCCTTTGTTTTCGAAACCTAGAATAGACACTGTGAAAGGGTCAATAGTGCCATTACTAATTGAGAAGCTGTAAACTATCTGTATCAGATGGATGGGATCAGTAAACAGACAGCTTTATGGATGAGGGGAAACTCAATCCAAAAGTTATTATACATAGTAAAAGACAAAAGCAAACGCCAAATATGTCTTGTAGGTCTTCTTAGAAATGGTCTGTTCCAAAGTAGTATGTGTGTGTGTGTGTGTGTGTGTGTGTGTGTGTGTGTGCTTTATCTCAATATATCACTTGTCTTGTCTTCATTTCAGTACAAGAAAATACATACTGCAAAGAAACATTATGAAGATGCTGTCTGAAAGGGGATTAAAACATACATATGAGTATACTTACTACAGAGAAACCTTATGAGTGCAGAAACTGCAGACAAAACTAGTTTGATCATAGCTTCTAGAAAACATATATACTATAGAAATAGCAAATAAATGTGATTATTTTATATAACGCCATAATCCAAAAGACCTATTTTTCCACACAAAAAAGAAAGAAAGGTTAAGTAAAACAAGATATTTAATTCTGGAGAAAAAACTTATCAATGTGATGTTTGTCAATATACATGCAAAGTTAAAAGGTAGCTCAATCAACCACCAAAGAATACATACAGGAGACAAGCCCTATCAATGTGATGTTTGTGAATATGCATGCAAACAGAAAGGTAACTTAATCACACACCAAAGAATACATACAGGAGAAAAGCCCTATCAATGTAATGTTTGTGAATATACATGCGAAACGAAAGGTATCTTAATCACACACCAACGAATACATACAGGAGAAAAGCCCTATCAGTGTGATGCTTGTGAATATACATGCAAAAGGAAAGATAACTTAATCAGCCACCAAAGAATACATACAGGAGACGAGCCTTATCAATGTAATGTTTGTGAATATGCATGCAAAGACGAAGGTAACTTCATCAAACACCAAAGAATACAAACAGGAGAAAAGCCCTATCAATGTGATGTTTGTGAATATGCATGCAAACAGAAAACAGAAAGGTGATTTAATCAGTCACCAAAGAATACATACAGGAGAAAAGCCCTATCAATGTAATGCTTGTGAATATGCATGCAAAAGGAAAGATAACTTAATCAGCCACCAAAGAATACATACAGGAGACAAGCCTTATCAATGTGATGTTTGTGAATATGCATGCAAAAGAAAAGGTAACTTCATCACACACCAAAGGATACATACAGGAGAAAAGCCCTATCAATGTGATGTTTGTGAATATGCATGCAAACAGAAAGGTGATTTAATCAGACACCAAAGAATACATACAGGAGAAAAGCCCTATCAATGTAATGTTTGTGAATATGCATGCAAAGAGAAAGGTAGCTTAATCAGCCACCAAAGAATACATACAGGAGAAAACCCCTATCAATGTGATGCTTGTGAATATGCATGCAAAGAGAAAGGTAGCTTAATCAGACACCAAAGAATACATACAGGAGAAAAGCCCTATCAATGTGATGTTTGTGAATATACATGCAAACAGAAAGCTCATTTAATCAGACACCAAAGAATACATACAGGAGAAAAGCCTTATCAATGTGATGTTTGTGATTATGCATACAAGGATAGCAGTCATTTAATCAAACACCAAAGAATACATACAGGAGAAAAGCCTTATCAATGTGGCGTTTGTGATTTTGCATGCCAAGATAGCAGTCATTTAATCAGACACCAAAGAAAACATACAGGAGAAAGGCCTTATCAATGTGATGTTTGTGAATATGCATGCAAATATAGCAGTCATTTGTTCAAACACCAAAGAAAACATACAGGAGAAAAGCTTTATCAATGTGATGTTTGTGAATATACATGCAAACACAAAGGTCACTTATTAAACCACCAAAGAATACATACAGGAGAAAAGCACTATCAATGTGATGCTTGTCAATATACATGCAATCAGAAAGGTCATTTAATCAGACACCAAAGAAAACATACAGGAGAAAAGCCTTATCATTGTGATGTTTGTGATTATGCATGTAAACAGAAATGTGCTTTAATCAAACACCAAAGAATACATACAGGAGTAAAGCCTTAACAATTTGATGTTTGTGAATATACAATCAAACAGAAACATAGTTTAATCACATACAGGAGAAAAGCTTATCAATGTGATGTTTGTCAATATACATGCAAACAGAAAGGTCATTTATTCAAACACCAAATAATACATACAGGAGAAATGCCACATCAATGTGATATTTGTGAATATGCATGCAAAGAGAGAGGTAGATTAATTATACACAAAAGAAAACTTACAGGCGAAAATCCCTGTCGAAAATTCCTATCAATGTGATGTTTGTGATTATTCTTGCAAAGATAACAGTAGTTTATTTAAACACAAGATACAACAACTGGGAGAAAAGCTTTGTCAGTGTGATGTTTGTTAATGTGCATGCAAAAGGAAAGGTGATTTAATCAGACATATTAGAATTCATAGACAAACTGGAGAAAAGCTTTATCAATGTAATGTTTGTGATTATGCATACATACAGAAAGGTTATCTAATCAACCACAGCAGAAAACGTAGGGGAGAAAAACCTTATCAATGTGATGTTTGTCAATATTCATGCAAAAGGAAAGGTAATTTAATCAACCACCTAAGATACACATTGGGGGAGAAAGGCAATAAAAATAATACATACAGGCAAAAATCCCTATCAATGTGATGTTTGTCAATATACGAGGGACGTTCGGAAAGTTTTGAGACTATCTCTGTGTTTTAATGATAAGTCGGAAACAGTGAATAAAACTTCGCACAGTGTATCTTTAAGTTATAATCTATTGAATGGTACAATTTGCATACAAATAACGCAATATATACATTAACAACAATACATAGAAAACGTTATCTACAAGGTCCCCGGCGCAGTAACGTCGTTTTCACACAACGTCTAAACAATAATGCTGTTGTAACGCAGTTCCTATTTTAACTCCTTCTCAAAGAATCGCCCGATGCACTGTACACATTTCGCATTTCTTTTCATCCACTTTTCAAATACAATCTTCTGTCAAAATCATGTGAGCAGTCGCTCCACCAATATAGCACAAATTTGCAATATTCTTCACAGTCATTTGCCGATCTGTATTAAACGCGTTCTTTACAAAATCGCAACCTTTTCATCAACCACAGACGGACGAAAAGATATGTGTTTGTACTTTGTTCATGTTCTACCGTCACGGAAACTTTCCTTCAATCCATCCACAAGTGCCCTGCCCACATATTCAACGTTATAAGCCCTCTCAAAAAGCTCCTTTGTTTCCGGTGGCCTTTTCCCGAGGTTGACCCAATTTTTTAATGAAAATTCGCTGTTCCTCTTTTGTTTGCGTCTGCATTATGCGCTTCGTAAGTATGATTCTCTAGGTGCGTGTATTTAAATTATTACTTCAAGAATACTTTCAGGAAATGATGTTAGGAATCAAATATGACATCATGTATGTTTTACAACGTTTCACACGTTTTTATTATGATTGTGTGTTCAATATAGTTCAGTGTAATCGAGAAATTTGGGGTTGCGCCGGGTCTTTACAATGCATGATGCTATGGATACGAATATAAAAATATGGCTGACATCACAATACTATAATCTTGAAAAAAGCTTTTGAAATATGATATTCTCATACATGCTTAAGTTTCATAACGATCTGTCAAAGGAAAAGTGTTAAATGGACGTTGTCTCAAAACTTTTCGAACGTCTCTCGTACATGCAATCAGAAAGGTCATTTAATCAAACACCAAAGAATACATACAGGAGAAAAGCCTTATCAACGTGATGTTTGTGATTATTCATGCAAAGATAATCATATTAGTAGTTTAATCAAACACAAGATAAAACATATGGGATAAAAGCCTTATCAATGTGATGTTTGTGAGTATGCAAGCAAAGAGAAATGTAGTTTAATCAAACACCAAAGAATACATACTTGAATAAAACCTTATTAATGTTATGTTTGTGAATATTCATCTTATAACAGTAATTTAATCAAAACATAAGCGAATACATATCGGATTAACAGCCTCATCAATGTGATGTTTTTCAATATGCATGCAAAAGGAAATGTGATTAATACTGCAGAAAACTCTCATTAATGTAATGTTGGTGAATACAGTTAAGAACATCATGAAAGTGAAAATCTGTGTGGAACGTGATAGGAATGAAGTTTGGTGCGCTCCGAACGAAACAGTCATAATGAATGAAAAATCCAATCACATGAATGCTTCGCTCATTGCGCGGTTGCAGCTACTTACTCGATAATTATTTTTTTAAACTACTTTATTAAAAGTCATATTTGTATAATAAACATTTGTTTTATAAGACACTTAAGTATCCGATTGTAATATAAAGTCATATTTGTATAATAAATATTTGTTTTATAAGACACTTAAATATCTGATTGTAATATAAAGTCATATTTGTATAATATACCTTTGTTTAATAAGACACTTAAGTATACGATTGTAATATAAAGTCATATTTGTATAATATACCTTTGTTTTATAAGACACTTAAGTATCCGATTGTAATATAAAGTCATATTTTTATAATAAACCTTTGTTTTATAAGACACTTAAGTATCCAATTGTAATATAATGTCATATTTGTCTTATAAAACAAAGGTTTATTATATTACAATCGGTTATAATAAACCTTTGTTTTATAAGACACTTAAGTATCCGATTGTAATATATAGAGGATATTTGTTTGTTTTGAGTGGATATGGAATATATTTCATCGAGACGTGATACAATTGAAAATGTTTAAATTGTATCACTTCGAGTTGAAATATATATTCCATATACACTCAAAACAAACAAATTTTCTTTTTATTTAATGACACATTGATGAAAAACAAATAATGTACCCATTATGTATTTCTTTATATATAACTTGTGTAGAATAACATGACCGAATACTAGGAAAATGACGTCACGTCAGCGGTTTGACGTCATAATGTTAGTCCCTTTGACGTCATTT
Source organism: Serripes groenlandicus (assembly GCA_031761405.1). Taxonomy (NCBI): domain Eukaryota; kingdom Metazoa; phylum Mollusca; class Bivalvia; order Cardiida; family Cardiidae; genus Serripes; species Serripes groenlandicus. The sequence goes on from JASEVX010000014.1 coordinate 17,602,560, forward strand.
ATTCATATTCCAGTGTGGAATAAGGATTTTATTTCACTGATAGAACACAGTATTTCATCATTTAGCATTAAATAAAAAGTCATATTTGTATAATAAATCTTTGTTTAATAATACACTTAAGTATCCGATTGTAATATAATGTGATATTTGTATAATAAACCTTTGTTTTATAAGACACTTAAGTATCCGATTGTAATATAAAGTCATATTTGTATAATAAAGTTTCGGTTAGAAACTTCTTACGGTCAGGGTCAAAGGTCACATATACTATGGTGCTATTTTTCCTTGTTACAAAACGAACTCTATGGGTCATTTGGGATCTACTCGGACATCCGCTTTCCGATTTCAGACTGTATATCAAATGTTTACATCATTGAACGTGTATCGAAGATTCTGTTCAGAGAACAATTCCATAAAAATTGACGTCGGTGTCACTAAGCGCATTCAAATTTCAAGCTTTTCATTAACCGCGTTAAAAATGGCCGATTCTTGACCTCTGGCCCGGCTCGACTCGATTTAATTTTTCGATCTAGTAGATCCGATATGCGTTTCGTTGGTAACAGGATACTGGAAACACCCGTCATTCTATCATTTAGACAACTTTTCAATGGATTTATTGTGTTAAACTGTCCATAACTATCGAAAGTCAACGACCGTCAGGTAAGCTGGTGCTATCGTGATTCATTCAAAACGGCTGATCATGGCCCATTTGTCACAAATTGTGTTCACTTAGTTTATTCGAAGGCAAATTGTTGCACATGACATGTTTAGGGAGTCATGTTGTTTTGTTTAATCTGTGTGTCACGAAACCATATTAGAGCGAAACATGAGAACGATTTGCATTGTTCCGGTTCAGGTTAAGAGCTACCGTTCATGTTTGACATGCTTGTAAAGACAACAAAACTGTGCAGACTCGGGAGTGTTTTGCCGAGCCATAATGTAAGTTTGAGCTGCATCCCCACAAGCATATGATTATATAAATAGTTTTTAAGCACATCGCAACATTATTTCCATGTCAGACATGTCCAATGGCCAATGCTTCTTATTGCTTAAAATGAAACTAGGATTCCGTTTCGTACACAATGTTTAACGCACTCAGTCAAATGTGAAGTTCAAGTTGTGAACAGTATGTATCGTCTTGTGTTCATCTGCTTCTCTGATAAGTAGAACCACTGATGATATTCTCTGTTCATATATGTTGTAATCTTGAGGCAGACATTATACTTATAGTGATGGTTTAGATTGTGTTCTTGTTACTTCTTTATGGATAAAGATAACATTTCTTTATATTTAGTTAATACCGATTTTTATTTATTTAACCAATGGATCAGCTTATTAATTATAAGTGATCAATTGTTGGGTCCATCGGTGTGAATGTGTAGAATCTAATGAACCTGTGCAGATCTGTAGAAAAGACAATTCCCTATCCAAGTTGCCCATTTGTATTGGTTTAAACCAATGAACAGTCATTATCATGACAAGTAGTAAATTTTATGGTTTTCTTTATTTCAGCTTTTTACTTGCCTAGTCCAGGTTTCTGTACTAGGAATGCGATATTTTATTTTGACTGTTCGCATCATTAGTTACAATGCAATATTTAACGGCCATATATTGAGACTAGGTCCTTGCCCTGACACTGTATGGTTACACTTTGGCTTTATGGCATTGCTACCTCGACTACTTGTTATGTCTCTCAACTGTGTCATTGTTAATTTTTTTTTGCCGCTTTCAATAATTCTCTAGTTATATGACGGCGTGTTCTGGTTAAGTTACCAGTACTACTGGTCCATTTATTCAGACACCAGCCAGTCAGTTGAAATGCCAACCCCGCAACCATGACTAACATGAGCATCAAGAATTACTACCATTTTTTAAGGTTTTGGCATGACCAACCGGGGATCGGACTTGCAACCTCCCACACCCAAGTCCAAATAGCACCAAAGGCAGACGTTCTACGAAAAACACCGCCGAGTTCGTCCACTGTGTTTTAGGCACACTGGTTAAAAATGTTCATTTACTAAACTCTGTTACTACCTTCAATTATGACAAGATTTTATGGATTCATATAGGTTAAAGTTTAAACATAATTAACATATAATAATTATTATTTAAGTACATGTACACTACACAGTCAATGAAATCAAGAATTTTGCAAGCTGGAATGTACATGCTGGTTTTTAGTAAGATGTAAACAAGTATTTTATTTCTATGTGTGCAACTAAACTTGTTCTTTCAGATTGAAATTGCAGGGGTTCGGGGGCGCAGCCCCTGATGATGATAGAAAGTTAGATGCGGTTGGCAACATAAAATAAACTATTTTAACTTTTATTCAAAAGGGCTGATGTTGACCAATGTACAGTGGCAAATTATCTTCATTCTGTATAGTTTTATTTTATAATTTAGATGTTAAATCCATGGCAAAGATCTATAGATGCAAGTCACCTGAATTAAAAAAAGAATTGCGAGCTGGAATGTGTGTAAGTTTCTAAGAAGATCTAAACAATTTGTATTATGCGTGCAGCTTAACTTTGGTTTTTAGATTGAAATTGCAGCGGTTTGGGGGCACAGCCCCTGATCAGATTTTAAATTCATCTGGCAATATGAAATAAACTAATCTAACATTCATTCAAAAGGGCAGATAATGACCCATGTGTGGCAAATTATCTTCATTCTGTATGGGTTTATTCAGATGTTAAATATATGGCAAAGATGATCTATAGATGCAAGTCTCCTGAAAAATCATGTCTTTTTGAGAGCTGGAATGTGCATGTAAGTTTGTGAGAAAATTTAAACAATTGTTATTATTTGTGCAACTAGACTTGGTTTTTCAAATTAAAAATTGCAGGGGTTTTGGGACACAGCCCCCAATCAGATTTTAAATTTGTCTGGCAATATGAATTCTAACACTATGGACAATTTCTCTTCTATACACAAAGAAGGATTTGAGCGTGATCTAAATGCAGTATATCACTCTAAATTTCCGGAACTATTTTTGGCTGTTGAAATTCCTTCCCGAGTATTTTTCATACAACGTTTCTCAGAGCGCATGCGTTACGACGTTGGGCTTGACATTTTATGAATGAAGTCACGAGCTTTTGTTGTAAATGCTGTTTGGAAATTTGAATTGTAACGGTGACGTTACTGTTTTAAATGACGTCATTCACGTGTTTTACCAACATTTTTGGCGCGGTCGAAAACGTTGTGTTAGAATGAGACAGTAACAAATTGCCCATGATGAGTTTAAGAAGAATTGAAAAAGGTATAATAAAAATAAAACTTTCATAGACAAAATAAAACTGATTTCAGAATGTTTTGTTAGTTGAAAAAATCGAATATTTCCAAAACAAATACAATGGGGAGTAAAGATAGAATAGCCTACATGTGATGTTATCAAGGAAAACAACGTCATGTCAAAACCTAGTTCCCCCTTAAGTTGTATCTCTTTAAGTTATAAACAAGTGCTATAATTGAAATAGATCTCATTTTGAGTGATATACCGGCTCTTATATCACGATGTGTCGTTCAGGTGTGTATAAATTAATCACTCAGGCCATTCGGCCTTCGTGATTAATTACTACACACCTGAGCTCCCAATCGTGATATACGAGCCGGTATATCACTCAAAATGAGATCTATTTCCTAAATAAACTATTCTAACATTCATTCAAAAGGGCAGATGTTGACCCATGTGTGGCAAATTATCTTCATTCTGTACAGGTTTATTCAGATTCATGTTAAATCGGCAAAGATCTATAGATGCAAGTCCCCTGAAATCATGATTTTTTGCGAGCTGGAATGTCTATGTAAATTTTTAAGAAGATCTAAACAATTGTTATTATGTGTGCAAATTGACTTGGTTTTTAAAGATTGAAATTGCAGGGGTTTGGTGGATCAGCCCCTGATCAGAATTAAGATGCGTCTGGCAATATGAAATAAACTTCAAAATGGCTGATGCCTGATGGTGATCAATGTGTGGCAAATTATCTTCAATCTGTACAGGTGTCTCGTCAGATCTATGTTAGTTTAAAGTTCTGTTATACATACATGTATAATGTTGCTTTGATTTAAAACTTTTACAGTTACAGTACAAAATGTTCCAGTAACAACAATTTTGTAAATATTTGAAATGGTTGATGGTGGATTTTTCAAGGACATGTTAAGGAGATCAGGGTTGTTATTAGGTTGATTAGGTAAGACTAAGAGCATTCTGACCTGTTTTGTTTGTGCATAGTGTCATTGTAAAGCATCTTTTTGACTGCCTGTTTGATAAATAGTGTATATAGGTGTGAATAAATGAATGATGGTTCCTTTGTTGTATAATCAAATTCATTATAATAAACAGAGCAGTCACCAGTCTAAATCAACATTTTCTGCACACTGACAGGATATTTGTTAAAATATTCAGATGAACAATGCAGAATCAAATGAGACAGCTAATTATTAGCTGTCTACACTGAATCTGCATGGTTTGAAGATACCTAGAAATTGCCTTTGGCACAGAAAGGGTTAAATGAAAAGAATGTTATGCTATAGTTTTCACTTGTTTGTAAACTTGTGTGTTTGTTTTTGAATTTTAAATAACTTTAGTAATTACATATATATTGTACATGGGTCTCTGAACTGATCATTAACCCTTTCCCACCTAAATACGCATTTTGATGTGTCCGGCACAGATAACTTTTAAAAACATCGTGACAAAAGGAGAACTTGCTCAAAACAAACAGTTTCTCCTTTTGCCACGATGTTTTGAACCTTTTTCAGTAATTGAGTCACTAATTGTACCTACGATTATAGAGATGTTCCTTAATTTTTAGTAGACATTTTCAAAGTCATCTATTGCAGATTTGTCAAATGTGGGAAAGCTTCAAAGTGTTTAACCCTTTCCCTCATATAGACGCTTTCTGACGCCTCTGCAGCAGACGGCTTTTTGAAAACATAGTGACAAAAGAAGAAATTGCACAAAACGTGCAATTTCTCCTTTTGCCACAATGTTTTCCACTTTTTGTCATAGGTTATCCATTCAATTATGGAGATTTTCTATGTTTTGACAAAACATGTTAAAAGTCGTCTGCTGCAGCATTGTCGTATGAGGGAAAGGGTTAATTGATGATGTCTGTTAAAATTATTTTAAACTAGATTGGCATGAAATTATAACCTACAATTGTGAACAGATTTTATTGATTCAAATAGGTGAAATGTACTGTGCATGTCCACTCAAAAGATTTGCATTCTTGAACATGGTTATTTTTACTAACAGGCATAAAAACATTGTTTATGATATGTTGCCACAAAGTGTATTCAGTTTGACCTAGTCACCTATTGTTCTTTGTTACAAAGTTGTTGTTTTTTTGTCTCTGCACAGTATAATTGAATTAATGATTAAGCAGGAGTTCAGGGGTGTAGCCCCAAATGAGAATTGAATATCAGTTTAAATTAAAAATATTAACCTAAATCCTTTCTCACATAAAACAAATATGCAACAGACCATTTTGAAAACATCTAAGCAAAACAAATGGAAAATCTCTATAAATGAATGTAAAATTATTGATAAGACTAAGAAATAATTGCTCAATATGTTTAACCCTTTCCCTCATACGATAATTCTGCAGCAGGCGACTTTGAACATATTTTGTAAAAAAATAAAAAAATCTCTATAATTGAATGGACAACCTATGACTAAAAGTGGAAAACATAGTGGAAAAAAGAGAAATTGCTCGTTTTGAGCAATTTCTTCTTTTATCACTATGTTTTCAAAAATCCGTCTGCTGCAGAGGCATCAGAGAGCATCCATATGAGGAAAAGGGTCTAAAGCTTCTTCTGAACTTTCTTTCCATGGTCTTGTCGGTTTGCATCATGTGATGTAATGAGTGACATTCCTCATCTGTATTTTCTTTATTCCTTTCCCACAGACAACATTAAAAAAAGCTAGGCCAAAATATTGAAAATCTCTTCGGATAAAAGCTAAACTATGGAATACAGTTTATAACAATTTTGCAAAAGGATAAAATATTCACTATGAGTGTTATCTCTCTTTGCCACAGTGATTTCAAAAGTTATCTACAAGTGGGAAAGTGTTAAACAATGTCTCCTTCTAAACCACTTTGTCCATTGCAATCCACCTTCATAAGAATGTTGCTTAATTATTATCCTCTTTGCAATGGAAATGCATTTTTTTTTTAAAAATAGTGGCCTTATTTGAAAATAATTTGGCCCAAATGTTCCTTCGGTTATTCTCTTCAAAATTTATTAAATTATTTAAATCCTTGAAAAGCATGGCTTATTCTACTTGTAATTGAATTTGAAATACTTCTTATACTCATGTTTTACATAGCAAATAGGTGAGACCATATAAGGGACATGGTTGCATCAGTCTAAACAGTTATAAGAATATTATAGTGTGGTAAGATAACAATTCAATGTTTAGAAAAACATCATTTGTAAGGTTTTTTAAATTACAATTAAACTATCACAAGCTCTGATTTATTAGGAATTCCCTTTTTTGGTAAAGAACATGAGGCATTTACCACTTGTGACTTTCTTTGAGGACAATCTTGATCGTAAATTAAATGTGTTTAGCTACATTTTGAGACCTTATAGTTTTAACTGGTAAAACACCTGGTCTAGCCAGGAGTTCTGAGTTCAAATCTCAGTGGGGACAAAATGACACTGTAGCTAAATACATACAATTTAATCAATATCAGCACAGATTTTGTGATAATCCTCAATCCATCATGCAATATCCACCAGCAACCCTAAAAATATTCAAATCATATTGATTGGTTGAAAAATATTATCTGCATGTGGCATGAGAAAAGAAGGAAGTTGCTGGTATCATTTCAAAGTTATAAGACTGTTGCATTAATTTTCCTTATGAGACCATCCATACGATTATTCAAGTCATATTTATTAATTAAAAAACAATGTTGCCAGGCATCATCAGAGTTTGCGGTCTTGTTTTAAGATAATTTGGCTTAAAAAAACCATTATGATGCCAGGTGGTATCAAAAAGGGAGTAAGATAACAATTTTCCTCTTAAACTGCTTGTCTTATGTCAAGATAGCCGAGCCCCGGTAGCTCAGTCGGTAGCGACGCGGGCTGTCAATCCAGGGGTTGTGAGTTTGAATCCCGGCTCGGCCAACTTTCTTTCCGACGATTGACAAAAGTCAATGCGACATGCATCATTCGTCTTCCACCAATGGGCTAAGTCTATGTGGAAAAGCAGCCAGTTGCTTGGGAAGATTGTTGTGTGGAGTACTGGTGTGAGAAAACCAGGAAATGCATGAGTAGGTGAACTGGCCGCCGTGATATAACTGAGAAATTGTTAAAAACAGCGTTAAACCCCAATCAATCAATATGTCAAGATAGTTTGGCAAAAAACGTTCTTTAATTAACCTTACCCTCTACATAATTTGTTCAAGGGATATTGATTAGTTCAAAGCAATGCTGAAATGTGGCACCAGAAAAACGGTAAAATTAAAAAATCTAAACGTTTTTCTTCTGCAACTGCTTGTCTGATTTCAAGTTCAGTTGGCAGAATTTTTTTTTTTTATTTAAAATGTTGATGCGTTTATCTAGACATAAACATATTTTATATGTTAATTTATGCATTTATTATGGCTATCAGGATATTCCCTCAAACTTCATGGTCATAATATGATCTATATTCTTTAAAGCTCTTAGAAAAATGTTCAATATTCACTGGTAAAAGTAGTCTTTGACATTTATATAAGTAAGTTGACTCAGCCTGAACTGGAACTCTCTACCCCTGGATTGACAACTATAACCATTATCAATTGAGCAATTAGTCAAAGCGTTAGTGCACAACAGCTTAGTAGGGGATTAAATCTGTTGAGACTGAATGCACTTCCCGAAACTTTCAGAGGCTTTGCCTTAATTCATATTAAACCTTTGTTTTATAAGACACTTAAGTATCCGATTGTAATATAATGTCATATTTGTATAATAAACCTTTGTTTTATAAGACACTTAAGTATCCGATTGTAATATAATGTCATATTTGTATAATAAACCTTTGTTTTATAAGACACTTAAGTATCCGATTGTAATATAAAGTCATATTTGTATAATAAACCTTTGTTTTATAAGATACTTAAGTATCCGATTGTAATATAAAGTCATATTTGTATAATAAACCTTTGTTTTATAAGACACTTAAGTATCCGATTGTAATATAATGTCATATTTGTATAATATACCTTTGTTTTATAAGACACTTAAGTATCCGATTGTAATATAAATTCATATTTGTATAATAAACCTTTGTTTTATAAGACACTTAAGTATCCAATTGTAATATAATGTCATATTTGTATAATAAACCTTTGTTTATATATAAGACATTTAAGTATCCGATTGTAATATAATGTGATATTTGTATAATAAACCTTTGTTTTATAAGACACTTAAGTATCCGATTGTAATATAATGTCATATTTGTATAATAAACCTTTGTTTATATATAAGACATTTAAGTATCCGATTGTAATATAAAGTCATATTTGTATAATAAACCTTTGTTTTATAAGACACTTAAGTATCCGATTGTAATATAATGTCATATTTGTATAATAAACCTTTGTTTTATAAGACACTTAAGTATCCGATTGTAATATAATGTCATATTTGTATAATAAACCTTTGTTTTATAAGACACTTAAGTATCCGATTGTAATATAATGTCATATTTGTATAATAAATCTTTGTTTTATAAGACACTTAAGTATCCGATTGTAATATAATGTCATATTTGTATAATAAACCTTTGTTTTATAAGACACTTAAGTATCCGATTGTAATATAATGTCATATTTGTATAATAAACCTTTGTTTTATAAGACACTTAAGTATCCGATTGTAATATAAAGTCATATTTGTATAATAAACCTTTGTTTATATATAAGACACTTAAGTAACCGATTGTAATATAATGTGATATTTATATAATAAACCTTTGTTTTATAAGAAACTTAAGTATCCGATTGTAATATAAAGTCATATTTGTATAATAAACCTTTGTTTTATAAGACACTTAAGTATCTGATTGTAATATAATGTCATATTTGTATAATAAACCTTTGATTTATAACACACTTAAGTATCTGATTGTAATATAATGTCATATTTGTATAATATACTTAGTTTTATAAGACACTTAAGTATCCGATTGTAATATAAAGTCATATTTGTATAATAAACCTTTGTTTTATAAGACACTCAAGTATACAATTATAATATAAAGTCATATTTGTATAATAAATCTTTGTTTTATAAGACACTTAAGTATCTGATTGTAATATAAAGTCATATTTGTATAATAAACCTTTGATTTATAACACACTTAAGTATCTGATTGTAATATAATGTCATATTTGTATAATATACTTAGTTTTATAAGACACTTAAGTATCCGATTGTAATATAATGTCATATTTGTATAATAAACCTTTGTTTTATAAGACACTTAAGTATCCGCTTGTAATATAAAGTCATATTTGTATAATAAACCTTTGTTTTATAAGACACTTAAGTATCCGATTGTAATATAATGTCATATTTGTATAATATACCTTAGTTTAATAAGACACTTAAGTATCTGATTGTTATATAATGTGATATATATGATCATTTTCGAAATAAAATTTCCTTCGCAGCCCAACACGCTTCATTTTAAAAAGTACTTTGTCATTGACTCAAATGAATTAAATCATATAAAGGTAAGAGTTTTCTGACGAAATAGCAATGTGTCGTTCAAGCTAGATCGTGAACAAAAATAATAATGAAACGAATTTAATTTAAGCCAATCAAATCTTGATATAAAAAAAAGCGTTCCCATGGGCGTAAAAAAGTGAATGGAAAAAGACAATCACAAAGTTTGAGCATCTGAAAGCCTAAAGAGCAGATTGGAACGTAAGAGGAGCGGAACTGAACGAAAAAGAGCGGAGCATGAATGATATATTTTTAAATTTCATGATGTTCTTAACTTCAGAAAGGTTCGATCCCCAGTCGCGGCACTACGGTCATGGTGGAGTGCCCTTGGGCAAGGCACATTTTCTAGCCTAGTACTGGTTTGTTTACCCAGGGATCATGAATAAATGAACTGTCGCCGTGATATAACTGAAATAATGTTGAAAACGGCGTAAAACCCCAATAAATAAATAAATAAATAACTTCAGAAAGGTAATTTAATAAACCACCTAAGAATACATATGGGAGAAAAACCTTATCAATCTGATTTTTAGCTCACCTGAGCACGAAGTGCTTCGTGCTCAAGGTGAGTTATTGTGATTGCCTTTTGTCCGTCGTCCGTCAACTTCTTCACCTCAGTAACCAGTTGATGAAACTTCACAGAAAGCATCCTCTCAATGACCTCACCAGAATACCTTCAAATTTTTGGGATCCATGCAGAATTCTGGTTTCCATGGCAACGAAACGAAAAAATACTTTAAAATTCTTCTTCTCCCAAACTGGTAAGCAGATTTTCAAATATTTTTGTAGAAATGTTCCTTGGATGACCCTCTATTAGATTCCTTCAAGCCATGTTGATTTGTAAAAAAGCATGGCCGCTAGGGGGCTGGGCTATTTTGCGTTATATGGCTATAGTGAAAAATTCAAAAATCTTCTCCGAAAGTGTCAGACCGATTTTCAAATTACTTCGTAGAATTGTTCCTTGGGTGACCCTCTATGACATTCCTTCAAGCCATGTTGATTGGTCAAAAAACATGGTCGCCAGGGGGCGGGCTATTTTTCCTAATATGGCTATGGTGAAAACTTAAAAAATCTTCTCTTGAAAGTGTTTGGCTTATTTTCAAATAATTTTGTAGAAATATTCCTAGGGTGACCCTCTATCAAATTCCTTCAAGCTGGTCGAAAAGTATGGCTGCCAGGGGGCGGGACTTGTATGGCTGAAGTGAAGAAAATAAAATCAGGTGAGTGATCCAGGGCCATTACGGCCCACTTGTTGTCAACATGCATGCGCGCAGAAAGATTCTTTAATCGTACACCAAATAATACATACTTGAGAAAACCCTTTTCAATGTGATGTTTGTGAATATGCATGCAAATACAAAGGTGATTAAATTGAGTACAAGATATTTCATTAGCCAAATAATTTGATAATTGTGTCTCATGTAAAGATCATTTGAATACATAATCCTGTTCCTGCCATTGACTCTTTGAACTTACAGAAACGCGACTTGTTGTTATGAAGATGCCTAATTTCTATTTACTTCGCGTTTCAGTTAGAACGAAAAGCCGATTGCGGGAACAGGTTTCTGTATTTAATTGATCTTTACATATGATACAATTATCAAATTACTTCTCAACGCCACATTTTAATGTTTTCTTGATAATAATATATAGGCTATCCTTAGTTTGAAAACGGGTCATCATGTCCTGTCGAAAACTAGGTTAGTAGCCTAAATTTGAGAAAAATCTTGTTCACTTTATAGAGACTGCATTTTTGTGTTAAGCAGCTTGAACCTTTGTCAGAATTTTTGTCTTGGTGATATCTAGGCCAATTTCATATATTGTATACATGTGGTTCATTTCGGATCTAAAACTAAGTCACTAAATTATATGACTGAAATTCTGTTGAATATGTTTGTCTTGGTGATATCTAGGCTAAGTTCAAATAATGTTTATGTCCAATAAAAATCTAGGTCACTGATGTTTGATTGAGGAGCTTAAACCTTTGTCAGAATCTTGGTTTTGATGATATCGAGGCCAATTTCAAATACAGCGTATTGCTAATTTTGGCTCGAAAGCAAGGTAATTAGACCAAATTGAAGGAAAATCTTGTTAACATTATGAAACCTAATTTTAAACTTGAGCAAGTTGAAAGTTTGTTGGAATGTTGATCTTGATAAAGATTAGTTTGAATATGGGTTATGTCCGGTCAAAACCAGGTTATTAGGATATTTTTTTAGAAAAACCTTTTTTAGCTCACCTATGCACGAAGTGCAAGGTGAGCTATTGTGATCACATTTTGTCCGGCGTCCGTCCGTCGTGCGTCGTGCGTCGTCCTTCGTCAACATTTGAGCTTGTTAACACTCTACGGGCTACATTTTGCATCCAATCTTCATGAAAGTTTATCAGAACGTTCATCTCCATAAAATCTTGGACAAGTTCGAAACTGGGCGATATGAGGTCAAAAACTAGGTCACTAGGTCGAATTGAAGGAAAATCTTGTTAACACTCTGGAGGCCACATTTTCAACTTGAGCATATTGAAACTTTATCAGAATGTTTGTCTTGATGATATGTAGGTCAAGTTCGAACATGGGTCACGTTGGGTCAAAAAGTAGGTCACTAGGTCAAATTGAAGGAAAATCTTGTTAACACTCCAGAGGCCGCAATTTTTGCTTCAGCAGTTTGAAATTTTGTCAAAATGTTTGTCTTAAAAATATCTAGGTCAAGTTTGAATATGGGTTATGCCGGGTCAAAAACTAGGTCACTAGGTCAAATTGAAAGAAAATCTTGTTAACACTTTTGATGCCGCATTTTTTGCTGCAGCAGCTTGAAATTTGGTCAGAATGTTTGTCTTAAATATATCTAGGTCAAGTTCAAATATGGGTCATATTGGGTCAGAAACTAGGTCACCAGGCCAAATTGAGGGAAAATCTTGTTAACTCTGTAGAAGCCGCATGTTTTGCTTCAGCGGCTCGAAATTTGTTCAGAATATTGAGCTGAATGATATCTAGGCCAAGTTCGAATATGGGTCATGTTGGGTCAAAAACTAGGTCACTAGCCCAAATTGAAAGAAAATCTTTTTTACACTTTGGATGCCGCATTTTTTGCTTCAGCAGCTTGAAATTTTGTCAGAATGTTTGTCTTAAAGATATCTAGTTCAAGTTCAAATATGGATCATATTGGATCAGAGACTAGGTCACTAGGCCAAATTGAGGGAAAATCTTGTTAACTCTGTAAAAGCTGCATTTTTTGCTTCAGCAATTTGAAATTTGGTCAGAATGTTTGTATAAATGATATCTAGGCCAAGTTCGGATATGGGTCATGCCGGGTTAAAAACTAGGTCACTAGACCAAATTGAAGGGTAATCATGTTAACACTCTGGATACTGCATTTTTAATTTCAGCATGATAAAACTTTATCAGAATGTATTTCTTGATGATATGTAGGCCAAGTTTGAATATGGGTCATGCTGGATCAAAAACTAGGTCACTAGATCAAATTGAAGGAAAATCTTGTGAACACTTTGGATGCCGCATTGTTTGCTTCAGCAGCTTGAAATTTGGTCAGAATGTTTGTCTGAATTATATCTAGGTCAAGTTCAAATAGGTCAATAAAGGAAAATATTGTTCAAACTCCGGAGGCCGCATTTTTACTTTGAGCAAGTTGAAACTTAGTCAGAATGTTGTCTTGATGATATCTAGTCCATGTTGGAATATGGGTCATATCAGGTAAAAAATATAGATCACTAGGCCAAATGAAGGAAAGTATTGTTAACACTGTGGAGGTTGCATTCAGAATAATTGTCTTGATGTGTTTTGCATTGCAGTACATTGTATAATTAAGGTGAGCGATCCAGGGCCATCATGGCCCTCTTGTTAAAATACGTTAGAACTTTTCGTGAGTTTAGCAGCTTGAAACGTTGTCTTGGTGGTATCTAGGCCAAGTTCAAATATGGCTCAAGTCAAAAGTTAGGTCACTAGACCAAATTTAAGGAAAATATTGTTTATACTCTGAAAGCCGCATTTCAAACTTGAGCATTATAAAAACTTTGTTGGAATGTTTCTCGATAATGTATATAGAATAATTTTGAGTATTTGTCATGTATGGTAAATAACTATATCAAATTTTAGAAAAAAGCTATGTTAAATCACTAGATGTTTAGTTTAGTTTAGCAGCTTGAAACCTTTTTTTGATGATAATTTGGTTTAATTTGAATATGTGCCATGACCGTTAAAAACCTAGGTCACTATGCCTAATTGAAGGGAAATCTCTGGAAACCGTTTGTTTTAACTCTGGCTTGCCGAAACTTTGTCAGAATGTTTGGCTATGGTATATAATTGATGTCCCATAGGTCGCAAGGCAGGTTACCCTCTACCGCTATTTTTAAGGCTATTTTTCAATCTCTGTCCGTCGTCCATCCGTCGTTACCTTTTAGCTTTAAACATCATCCCTCCTAAACCACAGGACCAATTTCAACTTCACAGGAATGTTTCTTTGTTGGTCCTCTTTCAGAATTGTTCAAACATTTAAATTCCATGGATACCTTTGGTTGCTGCAGCATCAGATAGGGGTAAAACTACGGAATTCCGTTAGGGCCATCTGCATATTCGCCTTTGAATAAAATAATCTGAAACACGAAAACGCGAAAGTACGATGACAAAAACGTGAAAACGCGAAGCTACGATGACGAAACTGCGAAAGTACGATGACGAAAACGCGAAAACACGATGATGAAAATGCGATACAATTTCGCGTTTTCATCATCGTACCTTCGCGTTTACGTCATCGTACTTTCGAGTTTTCGTCATCGTAGTTTCTCGTTTTCGTCATCGTACTTTCGCGTTTTCGTCATCGTACTTTCGTCATCGTACTTTTGCCTTCCGGTGCGCTTGCGCATACAGGAATTCTCCTTCCACTTGAAAATGTACAATTGGTGCAAGCTCACCTTATGTCTATACCCATATCCGATTTCAATAAAACAATTATTTCGTTGTAGGCATATCCTCTCTCAAGATGACTTTGTATGAAGTCGTCCATTTGTTTTGTTTTGTTAAAGTTGCATTCTTATAGAAATTCATAAAAAAAATAAAAAAAATAAGTAAAATAACAATTGTTTCCCCTTATAAACCTTTATGAGGACATGTTTGATTCTAATTCTAATTAAACTGTAGTATGAGAAAGCTTTCATTTTTAATTATTTAAATAAAGTTGTTTTTCCCTAAGGAATTGCAAGAAATAACGGGAACTAAATTATACCTCTTTAAAAGGGGGGGGGGGGGGGGGGGGGGGGGGAATAAAGTGTACACATGCCAACTGTTATAAAACTAACTCAGTTCATTGAAGCACAGATACACAATAAATAAAGTGTACACATGCCAACTGTTATAAAACTAACTCAGTTCATTGAAGCACAGATACACAATAAGTGTGTTTATCTAGTGTTAAAGCATTATACAATTTTGCTGTGTATGGGATATAGATGATTTCAGGTATGTCACAGATCATACTGCATAGGTACATACAGATCTTTACCATTATGAAATAAGAGAATCGTATTTTCTTGTGACATACCGTAAATCATCTAATAAACAGCATAATTAGTTTAGCACTAGATACACATTTACTTGACCGCCTCGATGATGTTGTGGTAGAGCGTCAACCTCGGATGCGGGCGGTCACAGGTTTGATCCCTTGCCGGGTCATACCACATTAAAATTGATAGTAAAGCTGCCTTCCGTGGCGCTGAAGGTTGTAGGGTTAGCATTACGACTGACTGTCTGATGTCAGGATAAATAGACCAGTAGCACTGGTAACTTACCCAGGAAACTACGTGATATAACATAAAACATGTTGAAAGCGGAGTTTAACACTAAACAATAAACATTTACTTATTGCGTAAGTAATTTCAGGTATGTCACAGAAAACTATGGAAACAAGATAATGTTATTTGTCTGTGACTTTCCATAAACAGCATTTATATTACTTTAAAAGCACTAGATACACATTCTTATTGTGTATACAATGTATATATATGCCTCATTGAACGGAGTGTGCCTTTATAACAGTTATGTACATTTTATCTCAACACGGTTTGTATATGACATCCAACCTTTAAATACATTCCGGAATGAAAATATACATGAACGGCTCCATTTTTAAAATCCTGAAATCTTGGAGAAAAGTATAATTTGTGAGTGTGGGCTCTTGGGTAACATGTTTGTGGTTAATTCCAAACCCATTCAGCTTCTTACTTTTAAATCGATTCGAACTTTTGAATGAGTTTTCTTCCCTCTGGATAGAAATGCCACTTTAATATTAGTTTGTGCATGCGTACCGGAAGGCGAAAGTACGATGACGAAACGCAAAAGTACGATGGCGAAACTACGATGATGAAAACTCGAAAGTACGATGACGAAAACACGAAATTGCGAAAGTACGATGACGATACGCGAAAACTCGAAACTACGATGACGAAAACGCGAAAGTACGATGATGAAAACGCGAAATTGTATCGCATTTGGTTGATTGGTTGAAAACCGTGGCAACCAGGCCGCATCAGAAAAGGGGCAAAATGACAAAACTTTAATAATCCATCCTTATAAAAGTGCTTGTCAGATAATTTTGTCTAAATGTTCTTCCATTAATCCTTTACATACAGTGTCAGGCAATATTGATTAGTTCAAAGACATAGCAACCAAGCGGCATCAGAAAAGGGGTAAAATTAAATGTTTGCTTGAAATGACATCTCCTAATTCACTAGACCAATTTCACCAAATCTACATAGGAAAGTTCCTTTGCTGGTCTGCTTTCAAAATTATTTAAGGATTTAAACTTCATGCAGAATTTTGGTTGCTGCGGCATCAGAAAGGGGGATTAATGCCTAAATTCTTTTGCTCTGAATTTGCTCATCGTATTTTAAAAAATTAAGTAGAAATGTTCCTTGGATGATCTTCTACAAAAAAATCATGCCGTGTTGATTGGATGAAAAACATTGCAACAAGGTGGCATCACAAAAGGGGTAAAATGATTCCTAGGCTTTATTAAATTATCCCCAATATTGGCAAATACACATTTGCTACTATACCACCACTAGGGTGATCGATTTAGGGCCATCTTGGTCCTCTTGTTCAAATTGTTTCAATACATAGAAAACTATGTCTACATGGTATCCGGATAGATTTCCGTTATGTGTATCGACACCTTAGTGTAAAAACTCAATAAGTACGTTTTTGTAATTTTTCAGGACAGCATTTAAGCTGATTTTCTTAGAGAAATGACACTTGATTATTTTTTTTAAAGTTTTTATTTAAAAACAAAGAAATGAAATAGTCCAAATAATGCTGGCGCCAGATCTGGGTGATGGACAGGAGCAAACCTATAGTCCCCAAACAAATCTCCCACCGGTATAATAATTGGACTAATAAGTAATATCGAGGGCTTGGCGTGAAACGGTTGTAACTTAAATTGGTATTTTTTTACCAAGGTTACTCACCTCGCCATAAAGTCTTTATAAGCGTTAAATCATTTTACTTGGTAAACAATGGAAATTTAGGTGCCATTGCTCGTTCTGAGCAATGGCACTTAAATTTGCATTGTTTACAAAGGGGTCAAAATTGCCCCTAAACCAGGGTTTTCAAAATAGGTTTTTAGTTACAACCGTTTCACGCCAAGCCCTCGATATGTTCCCAATCAGGTAGCCAGGGAGATTAGGTTTTCTCATCATTTGACCGACCATCCAGTTTTATTTTGTTAAGGCCATATTTTAATCCTATTATGTATAATTCTCTTAAAAATGGAGAGATCTTAGAAGAAAATGTGAAGTCTGACAAAATGAAACTTTTTAACAAATCTGATAAAAATTGAAAAAAATATTTTTCGACATGAGCATTATTTCCCTTTTCTGCAATGTTTCTGAAAGTTGTTTGCTACAGAGGTGTCAAAAGTTGTATATATTATGGAAAGAATGAAGAAACAGAAATTAATGTTATTTATGCAGCTATTTTGTATACAAATATGGACATATATCTTTCTTGCACCAAATAGTTGTTTGAAATATTAAAATGATGTGGTGCAATACACCACTATGTGCACATATTGGTTTTTTGCACAACAAAATAATATCAGCGTACTTATCACTTTATGCCTCTTTCTTATAAAAGCATATTTTGAGGGTGAATTTGGTTTTAATACTTTTTGAGGACGTGTATCTTTATATGTTAAATCATTTTATGCAAAAAAGTGATTTTGTGAAAAAATGGACTTATTGAGTTTTTGCAGGTATCTCTTGTTGAAAGGTATTTCCATGGTTTAACCTAGGTATTTTCAATGTCATCTACTTCAGCTTTGTTTATCTGGGCTGGGTTCACTCAGTGGTGTATTGCATAGAGTATCCACCTCATGATTGACATGCCTGGGTTCAGTGTGTTGGCTGAGTGGTTAACGATCGGTATTTGGAACTGGTGACCCGAGTTTACGGTGGTTACGGTAGAGTGTCCTTAGGCAATCACGTGTCCTGGTCTAGACCTGATCGGTTGACACATGGATCCTGAATAAAAGTACCATCACAGTGATATAACTTAAAAAACAATGAAATGGCATCAACCCTAATTAAACGAACTAAAAGCCATGTCTGAACTCTAGCCGTGTAATACCAAAGATTCGCTAAAGTTGGAGGTAGTACATGTATATTCCCTTCTTGGCATTCCTGATACTGGAGGACAGCATAATGACTGATACACTGCTTTACGGATAAATTAAAATGTTGAAAGTAGCATCAACCTTTTCCCCCGCATATATTCGCGCATCTGCTGCAGACGATGTTTGAAACATGATCAACTTATCCTTATGTCCCAACTGTGTTCAACTCTCTTGCATGTGTAAAGGATTTCTTTTATTTTGCCTGGAAGCCTTTGAAAGGTTTTCTTCAAATTGGTCTGATGCAGATTTGCTGTAAGGTGAATAGGGTAAAAGGTTCTGTCTTACATTTACTGAGCAATTACTTTCTAACAACAAACACAATTCAAAATATTTCTTTGGATGCTCTGTGGAAAAGCATCGAAATGCAGTTTCGACCACTGTAGATCCAGATCAACCAGGACACTGTTCGGCAATAAGTCATAGAACGTTTCAAAACACTTGTATACGTCAGCATTTATTTTATTTTCCTAAAGTACCATTTCATATTACCAATTTGTAATGCCATGTTTTGAACAAACAAACGCTTTTACTGCTGCAAAGGATGTTTATGATATTAAAGGTTTTGATAACAATAAGAAATTATTTTTTAACTCTTTCTTTCCATTTCAACTTGACCGAAGTACCTTGCCCCTGAACATTTCTTATAATAGTGCGAGCTTTGCTTCCCTGACCACTTTTTTTGTTTAATTTAAACTAATTTATTTTACTTTGATTGTAAACTAAGTTCCTATAACTTGTATTAATCACATGTGATGTATGCATCCATGATTCTCAGCCAAGCTCCGAGACTATTCAACCCTGAAAAAAAAGTATCTGTGCTCAGAAATGACTTCTGATTAGTCAATTTGTTGAATGAAATTACTTCTGAACAATCGAGTACATGTACGTACTTGAGCACTTAGCATAGTTTCTGTTTCGTCGCGACGGAGTTGCGAAAGCGAGATTAAGGTGTTGCTTTTCTGGCGACGGCGACGTCAAACATTTGCGTTTAGCTCAACGTTAAAGTTTCTTTTCTTTTTTAATTTTCTCAATAAGTTCTGGTGCTAGGGCATTCATTTTTGAAATATAGTTTCATATAATACCGTTCTTCACATTGTATACTGCAGATGCTGAGTTTGAATAACATGGTCTTTTGTGGATTTAGAGAATTGGACATAGCTTTCATTTGTTGGTAGATTTATTTCAAATTGTGCACACGCATTTCATAAACAAACTACTTCAACATATCAAATAGGTTTTTTGGGTCAACATTTGGAATTCTTTTTTTGTTAAATCTTTTATTTTTTAACTTTGTGTTTAGCTCAACGTTAAAGTTTTGTTATTTTACTCTTTGTCTTTAAAACTTGCATTGATAGTCAAAGCGGGGAACGGCGAGACATTTAATTACGCGGAATTATTGTATAGTTTTGAAGCCAATATTCGCATCGACTTTGTGGGAACCTTGGCCAAGAGACCGGTGCTTTACCGCTGAGCCTAAAGTTTGGCATATATTCAAAGTTAGTATGAGTGCAAAGGATGTTACTTAGTTATTGTGAAAAGGCATTGCAAGCATTTAATGAAAGCAGGTCCTGTTAACCATTGGTGTATTTAGATTGTCATAACACACCGAGTGCCACTCAAAAGCTGTAATTTGATTGGTTGATTCGGCTAGCACATACCGAAGTGATTGTTAGGACAATCTGAATACACCCCTGGTATTCATGTACATTCACAACACATAAACTCATTCGTACCTGATCTGATCAATCATATGTGTCACGTGACTTAGCACACGCGAAAACCGACATTCGGAGATATTTAACATAATAATATAAAATAACATTATTTTATAGTCAGTGTTAGATCACCTAAACCAAATACTCTATTTGATTTATTCTGATCACTATCTGTCCGTCGTCCATTTGTCGTCGTCGTTAACTCCAATCTTCAAACGACACCCCCCTCCTATACCACTGGTTCAATTTCAACCAAACATCATAGGCTTGTTCCTCTGGTGGTCCTCTGTCAAGTGTGTCCAAAGTTATATATACATGTACAACTTAAGTAACAGCGGCATCAGCAATGGGGGAAATTGCCAAAACTTCAAATTCTTCTCCCCAGAATCCGCTTCTCTAATTCTAAGATAATTTGCTAAAATCGTTAATTGGACAACCCTCTACAAAAAGTGTTCAAGCAAAATTGAATGATTTAAAAAAAAAAAAAACAAGGTAGTCTGGTTGCATTATTTCAACCCTTTAAATTTGCTTGCTTGAAATCCAGATTATTCAGTAGAAATGTTCCTTCAGTCAACCTCTTTATTAATGGGTTAAAGTCATATTAATTGTTTGAAATCCATAGCTACCAGGCGCCATCAAAACATGGGTAAAATAACCTTTTAGCTTCAAAGTAGATCCCCTCCTAAACAGACTACTGGACCAAGTGTAGTCTTCTTTTGAATATGTTGGTTGTCTTTAATTAGATGTAAACCTATGGTGGCTGCGACATCAGAACGGAGGTGCCAACACTTTAAAAAAAAAATCCTCTGAATAGGCTTGTCTGATTCCAAAATGAATTGGTAGAAATGTTCCTTGTGTGAACCTCTTCACGCAACATTGCTTTGTTGAAAACATGACGGCTATGCGGCATCAGAAAAGGCTGCAAAATTACAAAACTTTAATATTCAAGTCCTTTGAAAGTACTTGTCTGATTTCAAGTTAATTAAGTGTAAAAGATCTTCAGTGACCTTTTGCACAATTTGTTTAAACAATTTCTACTGGTTGAACAACATAGCGGTTCGAACAGGGTTAAGATGAACCTTTAGCTTCAAATGACATCTCTGAAGGCCCTTGACGAATATCTATTAAACTACACAGGAATGTTCATCCCAGTTCATTTGGTGGTCGTCTTTCAAACTGTTCAAAGATATAATGCCTTGTTATAAGTGTCCTTTAAAAATAAGCTGTTGCATTTACAGTGTACACTCCTTACAGTTTTATTCTCACATTTTACCCGATTTTGGCAGTTACACATTTTCTCCTATGCCATCACTCAGGTAATCGATTTGGGACTATAGTGGCACTCCTATTAGCTCACCTGAACACTAAGTGCTCGAGGTGAGTTATTGTGATCCCTCACCTTAAACTTTAAGCTTTAACTTTCAACTTAAGCAAGAGATGAATTCAATGACTTAGAATGTCTTCATAATTTGAATAATGACTGTTTTAAACAGCCAGTAAATTATTGTGATTTTAAAATGTTAACAATTTTGCCCAAACAGTCATAGACTCACTGATATCATCCATCCAGAGCTATAAGAGTATCAAAAAGTGTAATGTATTAAAATGTTTGATCTATGGCAAAAGAACAATGTTAAAATGTTATGAAGATATCTCCTTGTTCTTGTCATGTGTTCAATAGTTTTTTTAGTTTTACTTTCTATAATGGATGGGAGGGGTGATATTTTAGGAATTATTTTAGGTAACTTATCCCTCCTATCTAAGTTCTTGGTATAAATTATATATAGTGCATACTAATCATTCATATATATAGCTTAGACGATACATCTACCACACTTACTCTTTATTATATTTTAGACGAACTGTTAATAAGGCGAAACATATATCCCAGTTTCTTTATAGTATATGTGAGACGAACTGATACTTAGGCGAAACCTCTATCCCATTTTCTCTATAGAATTAGTTTAACGAACCAGGGACACTACATTACAGGGATATGAAACGCATCGATAAGTTCCGTTATCTTCGCCTCGATATAAGAAAAGCGGACATTAGCCCCTCTGGTCATTATCCACTTCGTAAATTGTTTTTCGATGTGCTGTTTTATTAAAAATCATTAGTTTAAATAGGAATAACCAAGAATGTAAGTACATTACATAATTTCGATCTTTATTTCTTACATTTACATCAATTTTGAGCTTGTATTTAAACAAAAATTGATAGTTATTACAATTTGTTTCTGAAGTCGATTTTTTTCACAAAATTGTGGTCAAAAAAGTCAAAACGAAGAATACAGGCTCTACATAGGACCGTGTTTTTGTTCTATATTGCCGTTATAAACACATTTAAATGTTATATTATAAATGTTGAATGATCAATCTTTTTTTATTCATTTGATTATAGTTTTAGTTTAAACTTATTTATTTTACATCGATTGCGAAACCAGCCTTGGGCTTAGATTAATCACGCTCGATGTCTGCTTCCTGGAGACTTCACCAGTACTCGCGCCGTTTGTGTGGAAAAATCCCAAAGTCAGGACCCGCTCATCACGGGACTCGAACCAGGGACCTTTGATACGAGAGGCCGACGCTCTACCTCTGTACCACTGTCTTGATTATACCTGATGGTTGCCGAGAATTATCTAGAATTGTTTGTGAAAATCTGTGAAAAAATGCGATGAATTTTAAAAAAGATCACGGCCTTTTGCCAAATGACGAATCGGGGCGAATCCGGGTCAACTCGGCCTTGGGTCAACTCGGGGTGGGTCAACTCGGCCAGTACTGAATATGCATGTAAAAGTAGAATAAGTATTTTATAAGTTGTATACGTCAATTGCATTGTTTGTCACAGTTGTTACATAGTTGCTATTAAAATTTTAATTTATGTTGTTTGTTGTATATAATAAGTAATAATTACAATTATAAGTATAGCTAATCATATAATTAAAGAAAAATAGTTTTTTGATGTTGTTATTTAATCTATCTACTCCAAATGTCTTTAATAATTGAAGTTTGACTGACTTTATAGAATCGTGATTTTTGCCAATGAGATGTTTAAATCGAGTTTGAGTTTGAGTAAGTATATATCCCGAAAGCAAATCAAAAAGCCTCATTATACAAACCTAGATTGTGCTATATGTGTTCAGAGAAAATAACTTTAATTTTCATCCAATTGTGCGTTGTTGTGTGTTTTTGATTTTGCGTGATGGTATTGTGCATATCATGTTTGCGTACGGTTCGTATAATTTATCCATTTCCTACATACAACAAAACTTCAGCAGAAAACATTGCAGGAAAACGTATCATGTATAATTTATCCGGGAGCCGGACAAAAGATCCCATGGACAAAAGATCCCATGCTATTTTTGGCAGGGTGGACAAAAGCTCCCATATCATTTTTACAGGGTGGACAAAAGATCCCATGTTATTTTAACAGGGTGGACAAAAGCTCCCGCATCATTTTGACAGGGTGGACAAAAGATCCCACTTATAATATATATCAGTCAGTAATAAAGAGATTGAAATGAATAAACTATATGAATATATAATTCCTATCCATTGAACATATTATGGATGTGAATTTCAAGGTAAACAGCCAATTAATGTAGAGCCCGTCAAAGTTATCAGCTGCTATTTTAAATTAAAGGCAATCAAAGTTTAAATTGTTTTGTTAATTGTACTCTTTACATAAACTGTGAAAAATAAAACATTGAGCATAATATTGGTGTGAACTTTATAAATAGCTGTACTAATGACAATGACCAGACTGTGTGTTGATTGAATATGTCTGCATGAACTACTTTGAAAGCAGTTTTGTTTGTAAATACATGTATATCCACTTTTCATTGTTTTATTATCATGATGTGCTAAATTTTCAACACTAGTAGTTACCATATGCTATATTTTGTTTGCTATATATTTACTCATAATCTTTATTAACAGGGAATACATTTGACTTTATTAATCTTTTTGTTTTTTTCTGGTTTATTTTTCTATGAAATCATTTAATAAGAAGTAAATATACTCAACACCTTTACTGTCTGTCACCTTAAGACAAAAACCAGGATGGCTCATCAATATGGGATCTTTTGTCCATCCTGTCAAAATGGTGTGGGAACTTTTTTCCACCCTGTTAAAATTACATGGGATCTTTTGTCCACCCTATTAAAATGATATGGGACCTTATGTCCACCCTGTCAAAAATAGCATGGGAGCTTTTGTCCATGGGATCTTTTGTCCTGTATTCAATTTATCCATATCCTACATACAACAAAACTGCAGCGGAAAATCCCTAATAATGTGTGTTTAAGATCGTAAAGTATTGTCATAATCATTGAAAACATTATATAACAAATCTGCAGCAGACGTCTTTGAAAAGATTTCGGAAAATCGCTAATACTGTGTTTAAGATCGTAAAGCATTGTCATAATCGTTGAAAACAGTGTGGTAAAACGTATAAGATCGTAAATCATTGTGGAGAATAGAGTTAAGCCTTCGCCTACATATAACAAATCTGCAGTAGACGTCTATGAAAAGATTTCGGAAAATCGCTAATAATGTGTTTAAGATCGTAAAGCATTGTCATAATCGTTGAAAACAGTGTGGTAAAACGTATAAGTTCGTAAATCATTGTGGAGAAACGAATTAAACCTTCGCCTACATATAACAAATCTGCAGTAGACGTCTATGTAAAGATTTTGGAAAATCGCTAATAATGTGTTTAAGATCGTAAAGTATTGTCATAATCGTTGAAAACATTGTGGACAAACGTATAAGATCGTAAATCATTGTGGAGAATAGAGTTAAGCCTTCGCCTACATATAACAAATCTGCAGTAGACGTCTATGTAAAGATTTTGGAAAATCGCTAATAATGTGTTTAAGATCGTAAAGCATTGTCATAATCGTTGAAAACAGTGTGGTAAAACGTATAAGTTCGTAAATCATTGTGGAGAAACGAATTAAACCTTCGCCTACATATAACAAATCTGCAAAAAAAGATGTCTACGTCAGCGTTTCTGCGAGGTTGTGGATCCCTGTACAGGGGCCTGAGATGATTTAGTTAATACATTTAAAAGAACATTTTGAGTTAAATTAATTTCAATCTATTTCCCACAATTATTTCAAAATTCAATGCTTTCTATTCATGTATTCATTTGTGTTCGAAACAATGAAAACATAAATGACATCCGAATAATATTGTGTGATTTAAATTATATGTATTCTATCAAACTTATTTTTCTTAATTAAACAATGTGTGATTTAAATTGAATTGTTATTTGATATATTGATGTATTCTATCAAACTTATTTTTCTTAATTAAACAATGATAATCGTGTATTCATTTTCTTTTTCATTTCCCTTTTCACTCGTTTTTCTGGACAAATAGTAAAATTACGACGAACATAAAAGTGGGCAATAAATATATCTATCACTGCACTATAAAATGCAGAAAAGGCCGAGTTGACCCACCCGAGTTGACCCAAGGCCGAGTTGACTCATGGCCGAGTTTGTAAAAGGCCGAGTTGACCCGTGACCATCGGGCCTATGCAAAACATAATTTTTTGTTCAATGTTGCCTTTATAAATACATTTAAACGTCCGATTATAAATGTTAAATGATCAATCTTGGTTTAAATTAGTTTTACAAACATGTTGTAAGGAAGAATCTAATATTGTTGGAGAAAACATTTAACAAAAGTGTGGTAAAAAAAGTCAAGACGGAGAATACAGGCTATACATAGGACCGTTTGTGTTCTATATTGCTGTTATAAACACATTTAAATGTTATATTATATATTCAGTTTCACTTCAATTTATGTCAAAGAAGTGTTTGTGTGTGTTCCCAGCTCCAGGAAGTTAGAAGGAAATTAATAGACTTCTATGGAATAAATATATCCTCTCTGCAGTAGTGAATTTACTATTAATCAAAGTATGTAGCAACTGCATACTTTGAGCAGTATAATAATCCCTGATAAAAGTAAATATATAATGCCAGATGATTGTAACTTGGTAAAAATATGAGAAGCATATAATCAAAAGTGTCATACAAACTGTTTGTATCTTAAATTTTTTTATTTGTGAAATAAAAACAATTACTGATAATTATAAAATATTTTGATTGATAACGGAATAGTTGGTTATTGAAAACATGGGATTATCTCTTGATTGAATTGTCCCAAACAATAAAATATATGCAATTCTAAAGAGGTCTACCATATCACAGTTACCAGAAGTCAGGGTGACTTATGTCATGTAACATTATGCAATCATTTCCGGCCTTGTCACATGTGTGTTGGTAACACACTAATTAATTGGTTTTATAACCCCTTTATTGTACATACATGTAGGGACTTAGGCTAATTGGCAATTAAAGTCTTCTTATATAACCCTTCTCAACATTCTTAAATTCTGCAGCAGACAAATTCGAAATCATCCTCGGCAATACATTTTGCATATATATCTATCTATAAGATTGTAAATGTAATTATGATTAAAATAAAAGGCAAAAAATGTTTTTAAAAGGAAAAAATGCTCATTAATCATAAATTCTTAAAACGGCAAATGGTTATTTACTTCGCTTGGTACTTTTTAAAGAATTTCGATGATTTATGTCGGAGAATCGTGGCTGATATAGCTGAAATAATAATGCACAGGAGTCTATATTGTGTGTCCCTGGTACCTGAAAGCGAGAGAGAATAAACGAAAACAGTCGTATTTACGCGCAAGTAACCGTTATCTTACGCAAGTTAAGGCCGTTATCTACCGGAATGGGTAAAACAAAATGGCCGACACTGTACGAAACGAGGCCAACATATTACTGATAAGGCTGATGTAACCGCACGCGTTTCATGTCCCTGTAATATAGTGTCCCTGAACGAACTGATAATTAGGCGAAACCTCTATCCCATTTACTATATAATAGAAGGAAGACGAGCTGGTAATTAGGCGAAACCTCTATCCCATTTATCGTATTGTATAAGTTAGACGAACTGGTGAACTGTTAATTAGGCGAAACCTCTATTCCATTTACTATAAAGAATACGTTTGACGAACTGGTAATTAGGCGAAACCTCTATCCCATTTACTATATAATAGAAGGAAGACGAGCTGGTAATTAGGCGAAATATATATCACATTTATCGTATTGTATAAGTTAGACGAACTGGTGAACTGTTAATTAGGCGAAACCTCTATTCCATTTACTATAAAGAATACGTTTGACGAACTGGTAATTAGGCGAAACCTCTATCCCATTTACTATATAATAGAAGGAAGACAAACTGATAATTAGGCGAAACCTCTATCCCATTTACTATATAATAGAAGGAAGACGAACTGGTAATTAGGTGAAACATCTATCACATTTACCGTATTGTATAAGTTAGACGAACTGGTGAACTGTTAATTAGGCGAAACCTCTATTCCATTTACTATAAAGAATACGTTTGACGAACTGGTAATTAGGCGAAACCTCTATCCAATTTACTATAAAGAATACGTTTGACGAACTGGTAATTAGGCGAAACCTCTATCCCATTTACTATATAATAGAAGGAAGACAAACTGATAATTAGGCGAAACCTCTATCCCATTTACTATATAATAGAAGGAAGACGAACTGGTAATTAGGTGAAACATCTATCACATTTACCGTATTGTATAAGTTAGACGAACTGGTAGTTTAACTAAACCTCTATCCAATTAACTATAAAGAATACGTTTGACGAACTGGTAATGAGGCGAAACCTCTATCCCATTTACTCTAAAGAATACGTTTGACGAACTGGTAGTTTAACGAAACCTCTACCCAATGTACTGTATAGTATAAATAAAACGAACTGGAAGTTAAACGAAACCTCCAGTATCCATTACTTCCCCTTGCTAAAAGTCCGCCATTTGTACGACTGGATTTTGCATCGTGTCTATAAATGATGATTTATATTCACGATTAAAGTGGAATGAAGTCTGAAATAGCAGGTAAATATTTCTCCCGTTAGCTTACAAATATTTGTTGAATAAATAAAACTGCAGAGAGTATCAAAATGATGCCTATAGTCAAGACGTCGAAAGTATCAACAACCAGTATAATGGCTTGAATGGGACACTATATCAAATTGTAATAAAGTGCACCCCTGACCAGTGTTTTGAAAAAAAAATCTCAAATATCGTAGAACTTTCCAACTTTGTGATCTATCTTAGTTCCTTACGTCAATATTTCCGTTCTTTTCACCCATCACTTTGTATAAGCAGTCAATTTAGCAGTGTGTTGCTGTTTTCTGATGGCTAAAGATTCATTCAGTTATCAGTACTTGACAATGTAGGTTATTTTAGTGCTTAAGATCACAAACTTAGGAGACCAGAGATACATGTGACAACACCATATAGATTTATTATCTTCGCTTCAACATTCACACACATTTTAAGTGTCTAAAGACTATAAATACAATATTTTTGAAGACGTATTTTTAAATTTAATATTTTGAGAACCCAAAAAATTGAAGTTGGAAGTTTTTCTCAATTTTAGCTTGACTATTTGAAGAATAATCAGAGCTTTATTACTCGGCCTCCTGTTAAAGTCTTTGGACAAGTTGCCATTTTCATTCCTAAGCAATTGTGCTGGGGCTTCCATACTTGGAATACAGTTACATCATATATCTTTATTCACATTGTATGTGTTGAAGATGCTGATTGGGACCTTCTTTTTGGGGTAAAAAAAATGATTTTTTAAAGTTTTAGAGCAGGTTGCCATTTTCATTAATTAATTTACGTTTTCTCAATAAGTGCTTTAGTCCTACAAGCAAACACATCACGTATGCTAATTTTTCATGTTGTTATCATCCTGCATACATGAGGTCTCACCATAGCGTCCGTTTTTTCCAATGCTAATTTCCGACAATGAATCTGGTAGGAACTTATGGCTACGTTTCAAGAGTCGAATCTCGCATATGCAATGTATGTCAAACCAAAACACATGTATGGAACAAAATTTAATTATTTTATCTATCATAAAAAGTAAACAGAATGGATCTTACATTCTTGTGTTTTAATCCCAAATTAGAGGCTTCACCTGAATTGTTCACATTTCATCGATTTTATTTAACCGAAATGGATACTTAACAAAATAGTTAATGATCTTATTCACACAAGTTAGGGCAATATTTCGTTTAATTTGTTTTACCGATGATGTCTAGTTTATTTAACAAGAAATAAAATGGTTGAAGATTTAAAATTTTCATGTATTAAAGTGATAAAGAGGTCAGCTGCATACTTTTTAGGTTCAATTTAATTTAATTAATAATTGTAAATATGCGTTATTTTATGGTTGCGATAGCTGTCAAGGAAGTAAACGGCATAATAACATTGATCGAGTCGGTCTGATACATGCTATGGAAAATATGAACAATATTGTTTAGACATAGGTTCACCAATAAATGACAGATGATAAAACGAGTAACTGAAAGTCTAAATTATTTGGAGTATAAGTACTTTTATTAAGGCTTTCATTGTTAGGTACACTGATCGAAGAATATGGAGAGCTTTTACAGTCACTTGTCAGTGATTTGTCACCTTAATTGTAAAAAATGGCGTCCTTTTTAGTTTGGCTTTTCGAAGAAAATGCTAGCTATCCTCGGAATCAGTCTTGGCGTCACACCTTGGTTAAGTTTTTTGTACAACATTCACTTTTTTTAAAGCCAATACAGATATTGGGTTAAAACTTACAACACTTGTTCAGCATAATTACCTCCATCAACAGACAAGAGTACATAAATCTGTCATGGTTTTTGTAAGAATTATGGCCCTTTTTCGACTAAAAATTATGTTAAGAATTATAGCCCTTTTCCAATTTAGAACTTTGTTTAAGTTATTTGTACCAAAACAATTTCTTTCAAAACCATTAGAGATATAGCTTAAATACTTACACTATGTATTAAGTTATAATAATGGTCTGGTGGTGGGATTCTGACTGTAATGTTGCTAAGCACGAAAAATATTCGTTTTTAAGAAGATATCGCTCTTCAAATAACCACAGTGACTTTATAAACTATAAGGTTTCTCGTAACAGATTTAAAGCTTTATGTCGTAAGAAAAAACTTCATTTTCAATCTCAGAAAAGACACTCTCTTATAAGTGTAAGTAATAAACCAAAAGAGTTTTGGTCTATGGTAAAAGGCACATTATTGACAAATAAAACAGTGAATACATGTACAGTATCTAGTAATGAATGGCTAGTATATTTTGAATCTTTACTCTTTAAAAACAATGATACTTGTACTCCCGTAGAAGATAATCCAATTTATTATAATGAACAAATGGACTTCTTATTAAATTCTGAAATATCTCCAGAGGAAGTACAAAGAGGTCTAATAAAATTAAAAAAAGGCAAGGCACATGGTAAAGATGGCATATCAGCTGAATTTTACAAAAATACTCTGCAAGAAATTAGTCCAATCTTAGTGAAACTATTCAACAAAATACTTGAAACGGGAATATTCCCAGAGTCATGGTCTGAAACTTTAATATTACCAATCCATAAATCTGGTTCTAAAAATGATCCAGGTAACTACAGAGGGATCTCTCTTCTTAATAGTATGTATAAAATATTTTCATTCATTGTGAATGACCGTTTAACGACCTGGTCGAACCAGTTCGAAATTATAGACGAATCACAATCGGGATTTAGGGCCGGATATTCTGCGATTGATAATGTCTTCTGTCTTCAGAGCATGGTTCAAAAGTATATATCTAAGCCTGGTGGTAGATTTTATGTACTTTATGTTGATTTCCAAAAAGCTTTTGACTCCTTGAACCATTACAAACTCTTTACATGTCTAAACAAAAAGGGTATAACTGGAAAATTCTTCAAGATTATTATATCGATGTATTCAAATATAAAGGCGCATGTAAAAATAGACTCAAAATTGACGCATCCTATTCTATGTAACATGGGATTGAAACAAGGTGACTCAAGTTCTCCAATAATGTTTAATATCTATATAAATGAATTGTGTACTTATGTTAAACAAACATGTAACACGGGCATTTTCATAACAAATGATATTCCTGATATATTTTGTTTATTATTTGCAGACGATGTAGCGAATTGTGCGGACACTGCCGTCAATTTGCAAAAGCAACTAAATACCATAGATACATTTTGTATAGAAACAGATATGGTAGTTAACCTTAAAAAGTCTGAAATAATTGTTTTTAGAAACGGAAGCCCATTAAGAAAGTATGAACGTTGGGTTTATAGGGGTGAACATATAAAAGTAACTTCAACATATAAATTTATGGGTTTACTATTTACACCAAAGTTATCCTGGCATTCAGCAACAACAAAACTTGCAGCACAGGCCCGTAAGTCTCTTTATCAAATCAAGCGATTTGAAAAACCTTTTGGTAAATTTTGTCATAAAGAATATTTTAGAATTTTCGATTCTATGGTTATTCCAATACTTACATATGGGTCAGAGATTTGGGGCTATGATACTAAAACATGTGTAGAACAAATCCAGACAAAATTCTGTAAAAACTTTCTTGGTATCAATTCGTCTGTAAATGACGCAATGGCATTGGGTGAATGTGGGAGATTTCCTCTAGCTATAAATTACCACATTAAATTTATCAAATGCTGGGTAAGACTGATTCATATGGATCCTAACAGATATCCAAAACAGTGCTATTTAATGCTTAAGAAGTATGATGATATTGGTAGAATTAATTGGGTTACAAAAGTTAGAGAATTTCTATTTAAGTATGGCTTTGGTTTTGTGTGGCTTTCGCAAGATATAGGTAATGAAACGTATTTCATAAAACAAGTAAAACAAAGATTAAAAGACTGTTCCTTTCAAATGTGGCATAAGGTGTGATTTGTACAAAAATGTGAAAACATTATTAAATGTTGAAAAATATTTAAATTTAGACATTAAACCCTACTATAAACGTTCCCTGTCGCGTTTTAGATGCTCAAGCCACAAACTAAACGTTGAACTTGGTCGTCATTTTAATATTGAAAGAGAAAATCGAATTTGTGTATATTGCTTTATGCAAAAAGATGCCTTAGTTATCGAGGATGAGTTTCATGCCTTCTTTGTTTGTGAAAAGTTTAAGATTATTAGAGATTTGTATCTAAATACGTGGTTTAATGTGTTACCAAGCTTACAGAATTTTTATTGTCTTCTTCAAAATGAAAATCCATTAGTTATTAAAAATATAGCCATTTATGTTTCAAAGCTTTTTGAAGAAATTTGATTGTGCACATTACTACATTGTAAATTGAATGTAATATAATATGTATGTATTGTGGGCCGGAGGCCTAATTACGCAAATAAACTATTGTATTGTATTGTAATAAAGGGCTCCATAAATTTTGAAATCTCAATCGGTCTGTAGAAATTCCCCCGGTTCTCTTTGTCAACCTTATTTGGTTTGCCAAGCTGGTCATTTGACTTTTTGAACATCGCTGTCGCAAGTTAATTGTGTTGAGCCCTTTTACCAATGTATCGAAAGACAAATGAAATAAAATTAAGTTTAAACTTCTGGCTTATATTTTCAGTGGCACATTTATTTTCACGAAATATTTCGTAAATATATCTTTTTCTATGCCACTGTCGCCATCTTGAAAGGTTACAAAGGTCACATGACCTATAGAAATTCCCTAAAAACCCAACTGCTAATCGGATGCACAAAATCATTACCACAAGCCAGGCCTTTACATTAAATTTTGAACCTACTTGCCCAGTAGGACAAGTGTTTTGAATATTTACTTGCCCAGACTCAAATACAACTTATCCGAATGTTTTATGATAAACATGCTATCCCTTCAAATAAGAAAGAATAACTCAAATAACACAAAACTAAACTTTTATTTGTTTTAAGAAAATTCACAGAGCTGTTCACAGAGCAGACTGATATGAATTGACAGTTGTGCAAGTGTAATAGCAGACGACAATTTTCTGTTGATCTTTCAGACACATGTAACATACTAATTGCATAACTGTTGACTGTTTTAACACGAACAATTGTACAGCGAGTGACAAAAGACGAAGTTGTATCGTCTCCAAACTTCTACACGTCATGCAAAACAAGTTGTGTAGCGATTCGTTAAAGCGTAAGGCCTGCTCCACGAATGTACTTTCTGCCATTTAGGTAGAACATCCCGCTTTATTTTAAGATCACATGGTTTATTTCCGCATTTTTAGTGGCATTTGATTCACTCTTATCCGGAGACTGTCGTTCAATCTCTGTTGATCTAGAAGTTGATTTTTTTTTATCGGATGTTGTTATCAAATTGAAACTTTTAATATTCACATTACAGTGGCTGTTTATAAAATTTATGTGTTTCGATGTAAAAAATTACAATTTATGTGTGTAAGTTATTTGTCTTTTAAACGCCGCATATGATTTTTATAAAGGAATTTCATCAATTCATAATAATTGTACAGCAATCTGTGTTATAAATAGCTCTATTGGGAATAACCCGTAAGTGCATGCGCATCTTCTCAGTTCTGTAAACATACCCGGTTAACAGAATTGATTTGTTTACTGCTCTCTCCTTCGTGAATTCTTTTGTTTAGATTCGACATGTTTTGATAAAATATTGACACAATAACATATGGTATTTGTCTCAGAATATATTTCTAAATGCCATATGCCCAAGCGGATAACTGATGGGGAAAACAACTTGTCCGACCTCGACTTTCACTTGCCCCGACCTATCGGACAACCGTTAATGGTGAGCCCTGCATGCATTCAATGGGATTTTCTCTGGTAATTCCGTTAACCATCAGTGGTGAAGCATTGATTTGAACCGAGGTATTCCGATTGGCATTATATATAAGTTTAACGATTGACAAAAGTTAATTGCAGAGTTCCCATTCACGTATATATGTACATGAATCACGTAGAAAAACAAATAATCACGCACACATTTTAGACTACAAAAGTGAAAACACTTACGGAAAATAAGTCTAGAATAATAAAAAATATGTCTTGCAGATGGTTTCAAGAGTAACACGATCGGCTAAATTTCGCGAGAAAAACAAGTTATCAGAAAAGGTTTTCCCAATCCTAAATATAGACAACCAGCCATCATAATACTTCCGAACGATATCGGAAGTCGGAAGTACCCGAGCAGGTGCCCGCACATTAAAAGTATCAATAATTGTTCTACTTCGTCAATGTTCGGATTAAACCGTAAGGGTCATACATACACAATGACGTATGTGAGCTGACTGGTTTTAAGTTCTTTCTGCAGGTAATAATCGAAAACGAGAGGCAGTCTACTAATGTTGTCTGCTACTGAAAAATGTCGCAGAAACGTTTGTTTGCTTTTGGATTTGACAAAGCCAAAATGTCGAAGAGGACTCCCCCCGTCTCAGATAGTTTAAATGTTGACAAAGACGACGGTCCTCTCCAGAAAAAACATCGCGTAAAAAGGTTTCAAAATATCTAGGTGTCAGAATTTTCATGGTTACGATATGATTAGGACTCCGGGAAAATGTTTCGTTCTTGGTGTGAACATCATGAGAAAATTCCGCATTCACTCATGGAAGCATGAAATATCAACGGTCTGGTCCTAAATTAAAATTAAGTTTGTTTGCCCTTTACCGACCAACCCAAATTAATTGTATTGCAAAATCGTTGGAAGATTTTTTTTAATTTTGCTCTAGTGTTTTCCTTTCGTATGGTGAGAAAGAATGAAAGATAAACATGGATGTGTAAACCTTTCTATAAATAACTCACTCAAATACTGTTACTAGTATGTTGAACACATGATCAGTGTGTATTTGTTGCTTCGCTAATTTGTAATCTCGCGAGACAGTTAAAAGGAGAAATTCATCCAATGGAATCGCTTTCTACTTGAATAAATAACACCACGTGATATTTTCGCAGGCAAACAGATCACGTGATTTTTTTCCGCGCGCTTTCTTGAAGCTGTAGTAAACATCTCCTTATTTGGAAATCTATTACACAGGAAAGAATTTCTCATATATGAACCATGCAATACATTTTTACAGGGTTCGAATTTAAGCTCGCATACTAAATATTTCTGTGTTTATATGTTTACACTTGAGATCACAAAAAAACATTGATACCATAGAACCCTTCAAATTGAAGAGCATATGCTAAACAAGAAGGTCACCGATTTAGGTCAGTCACTGAAACAGGGCAGCTTGTACGAATTATGTGTCATTCAACATTCATATTAGTTTATTAATCCTCCCCTCCCAAAAAAATAAAATATTTTTCCTCTAAATTCCAGGTTCGGTAAAGGGCAAACAAACAATTTTTAGCTCGACTTTTCGAAGAAAAGGCTAGCTATACTACTCGCCCCGGCGTCAGCGTTGGTGTCACGACTTGCCAGTTGGTTAAGGTTTTTGTACCAATTCCCTTTTTTGTCAAAACCATTTCAGATATTGCATTAAAACTTACAACACTTATTTACAAATTACCTCCATCAACAGACAAGAGTACATAACTCTGTCAAGGTTTTTGTAAGAATTATGGCCCTTTTTTAGATCACCTTAGCCGAAGGCTGAAGGTGAGCTATTCTGATCACTTTTTGTCCGTCGTCCGTCGTCCGTCTGGTGTTAACTTTTAGCTTTAAACATCAACTCCTCCCAAACTCCAAGGACAATTTTCGTGAAACATCACAGGACTGTTCCTCTGGTTGGCCTCTTTCAAAGTTGTTCAAAGATTTAAATTCCATCGAGAACTTTGGTTGCTGCGGCATCAGAAAGGGGACAAAATGTCCAAACTTTGAAAATCTTCTCCTCCGAATCTGCCTGTCAGATTCAAATATAATTTGGTAGAAATGTTCCTTGGGTGACCCTCTATAAAAATTGTTCAAGCCATACTGATTGGTCGAAAAACATGGCAGTCAGGCGGCATCAAAAAAGGGGCAAAATGACAATACTTTAATAAAGTATCCTTATAAAAGTGCTTGTCTGATTTAAAGATAGTTTTGTAGAAATGTTCTTTCATTGATCATCTACATACTTTGTCAAGCCATATTGATTTGTTGAAAGGCATAGCAACCAAGCAGCATCAGAAAAGGAGTAAAATTAACTTTTTGATTCAAATGACATATGGTTATTAGATTGATGGTCTAAGGGAGGTAACACTTGGCAGAGTATTATGCAAGGGCAATCTCCTTCGCAGAGTTGTCGTTCCTTACACTCACCATACACTATCAATCAGGTGATCGATTTAATGTCCAAACTTTAAAAATCTTCTCCTCCGAATCTGCCTGTCAGATTCAAATATAATTTGGTAGAAATGTTCCTTGGGTGACCCTCTATAAAATGTGTTCAAGCCATACTGATTGGTCGAAAAACATGGCAGTCAGGCGGCATCAGAAAAGGGGCAAAATGACAAAATTTGAAAATTCCATTTTTTATGAAAGTGTTTGTCTGATTTTAAGAAAATATAATACGAATCTTACTGTAATGATCCTCTATTTAATTTGTTTAAGCCGTTTTGATTGGTTACACAATCATATCAACCAGGCGTCGTTACAAAAAGGGTAAATTGAACTTTTAGCTACAAATGACAACCAACTCCTACCATTCCAATAGACCAATTTCCACAAAACATCACAAGAATGTTCCTTTGGTGGTCCTCTTTCAAAATTGTTCAAAGATTTAAATTCCATTGATAACTTTGGTTGCTGCGGCATCAGAAAGTGAGAAAAATACCCAAATTTTAAAATCCTTTTCCTCCATAATCTACTTGTGCGATTGCAAGATAATTTGGTAGAAATGTTTCTTAAGTGACCCTCTAAATAAACTGTTGAAGCCATATTGATTTCGTTGAAAAACAGGGCAGCAAGGCGGCATCAGGAAAAGTGCAAAATGACAAAAACTTTATAATTCCATTCTTATTAAAGTTCTTGTTAGATTTCAAGATATAAATGGCCTTTACTGATAAGCTGTTTCTTGAGAAGTGTCCACTCCTTTCAGTTTCATTTGCACTCCCTGATAAAAATTTCCAGATATTTGCAGTTAAATATTTGATTCTAATTTACTATCTATTAGGTGATCGATTTAGGGCCATCTTGGCCCTCTTGTTTTACTTAGAATTTTGGTTAAGTTTTTTGTACCAATTTACTTTTTTTAAAAACCATTACAGATATTGCTTTGAAACTTAGAAACACTTTTTCACCATCATTACCTCCAGCAACAGACAAGAGTACATAACTCCGTCAATGTTTTTGTAAGAATTATGGCCATTTTTCGCCTTAGAATTTTGTTAAGTTTTTCATACCACCCCATTTTTGTTCAAAACCATTATTAGGAAGCCGTTGTGGTCGAGTGGTTAGCGTCGGGGATTTCGAAACCGGGTGTCCCGGGTTCGATCCCCAGTCGCGGCACTACGGTCATGGTGGAGTGCCCTTGGGCAAGGCACATTTTCTAGCCTAGTACTGGTTTGTTTACCCAGGGATCATGAATAATTAAATTTAATTGCGCGCTAAATGACCTTAGCTGTCGATGCGCCATAAAACAATATACATTCATTCATTCATTCATTCAAAACCATTAGTGATTTAGCTTATAAACTTACAATACTTATTTATCATCATTACCTCCTTCAACAGACAAGGGTATAGCCCTTTCTTTACTTAGAATTTACATACCACCCCACTTTTTTTCAAAACTATATGTGATTTAGCATGACCTATTATTATATTAATCTTAAAAAGGAAAAACAAACAATAATGAATTAGTTGTGTATGTGTTTTATTTCAATATAAAAAAGGTGTTTTTGTTACTAAAGGATAATAACACAGATTGTTTCGTTTTATTTACTATATAACATCATGATCTGTTGTACCCCCAGAAATTGTCTTGTACCCCCAAAAATTCACTCCAGAGGGTACATGTACCCCCATAAAAAAATGTCTGTGTGAACACTGACTTAGATCGATAATCCTGTTTACGTCATGGTAAGGGACTATCTGAAAGGTTTACAGACGACTCTGTTCTCGTTTACAAAGTGACATATAGCGTAGGTGTTATATAGTTAGCTTTATAGAAATTTCTGGACCGATTATTTTACTAGTTTTAATATTGAAACCAGTCTGCCGAGTTAAAATTTGTTTCAAACCAGCAATTTCCCGGTTTTACGGAGGCCATTACATCCACCAAAAGCCAGAAGTACATAATTCAGTGAAGGTTTTTGTAAGAATTTTGATCCTTTTTCGACTTAAAATATGATAAGGTACTTGGTTAAATATTGGCAAGCACGAAAAAGTTTAGCGCACTGTCCTCCTACAGCTCTTGTTTATGAAATTGTGAATTTTAATATTACAGCTATGCTACTGACAAAAAGGTTGTTGTCTGTTTAAATAAGGCTTTCAATACTAGCTAGATGATTTTATCCAGAAAAGTTTTATTTCCAAACGTTTGAATCAACATTATCTAGAGGCTTAAATTATGCATACGTCTTCAATATGTAATTTTCCATTCACATTTATGAACGGCGCAATTAAATTTATCATGATGTTTACATCATAGACATCTATTGCAACGATAAAATAAATCATATTTAACATTGACATGAGTCTCAAAAATGTAGCTTATCTCTTACCACTTTAATACATGATAATCAAATTCACATCAGATAACAATTTGAATCGTTCGCCATTTTGTTTCCTTCGAACAAGTGTATAAATTGACTAGACACATAGGTAAAAAAAAATGAAACGAAATATCAACCAACTCCCTATACTTTTGTATGTATAAGATATATATAATGATTTCGTTGAATAAATGATTTCATTAAATATTATATTCGGTAAAAAAGGCGACACCTGAAAGAATATACAGCATTTAAAAATGTAAACAACGCCGTCGGGTCGAGATTTTCTATTTTTTGTCTGAAAATCAAGTTAAAAAGATATTATTATGCTTGATGGCAAGAATTTTGAACAGTCCGACCGACGCTGTCAGAAAATTGTGAAGAACGTAGTGTTATTATGAAGGGGTCCGGTTAACGGTACCATCTATAGAAGGAAAGAAGTAGCTGCTAGTACATAGGCGTTAAACTTTTGCATGCAAGGCCTTTTCTCACAAACCACAGATGCTATTGCTTTGAAACTTCACACACTACTTATTGGACATCATCAAATGACTTTGCGGGGCAAGTCCCAAGACTCTATATCAGATTTTGACATAATTATGCCCCTTTTTGGACATAAATATTTTGGTTAAAGTTTTACATACAAGATACTATCATGGACATATCTCAGTAACCACCTATGATATTGACTTGAAACTTCATTCATGTCTTTAGGAGTGTCAAAAAGTCAAGTTAAATCACTCTTGAATGAATTTATAACAAATTATGGCCCTTGTTTGACTTTGAAAGTTTGGTTAAAGTTTTGTTTGCATTGCTTTTTCTCACAAACCACACATGCTATTGCTTTGAAACTTCACACACTTATTGGACTTCATCAAATGACCTTGCAGGACAAGTCCCAACACTCTACATCAGATCTTTACACAATTATGCTTCTTTTTGGACTTAATTATTTTGGTTAAAGTTTTGCATCCAAGATACTATCATGGACATATCTCATTAACCACTTATGGTATTGACTTGAAACTTCATTCATGTCTTCAGGGGTATCAGACAGTCAATTTAGGTAACTCTTGCATTAATTCAGTACACATTATGGCCCGTGTTTGACTTTGACAATTTGGTTAAAGTTACGCATGCAATGTACATGTAATTTTTATGCACATATCATAGTAACCACTGTTTACTGTAGAATCTTATGGACAGCTCTTGTCTGGAACATAATTACATCTAATAACTTTATGCACATTGTATGCTGAAGATACTAAGTTTGACCTCCTTTTTGGAGTGAAAATCATGATTTTTGATGTTTAAAGTTTAAGGGCAAAATGGCATATTCATTTATTTTTAGCTTGACTATTCGAAGAATAATGAGAGCTTTACTACTCGCCCCTTTGTCGTTGGCATTTTTCTTTTCATTAAAGGATCTTGACGATTTGCAAATAGTTTTGCGGATATGTTCCTTTTGTGACCGTCTAAGAGATTACTTCAAGCAATGTTGTTTGGGCAAAAAACAAATTGACATGACAAGTCACATTGCATAACTCAGGTGACTAGTTGAGATGTTGGGATCTCTATGTCGCAGATGGATGGGCTAAACAGATATGTTATTTACTGGATGAGCAGAAATCAAACGTTTAAGTATGCATAGTACTCTAATCATTGAACAAGAACAAGAAGTCACATATAACAAATGTGTAGTTACATGTAGTCCTTCTCAGAAATGGTATGTTCTAAAGTTATATGTTTGTGTGTGCTTTATCTCTATGTATCACCTGTCTTGTTTTCTTTTCAGTACAAACTGCAAGAAAAGAAACATTATCTAGGGGAATTAAAACGAACATGTGATTATACATACTACGGAGAAACACTATAACTGCCATTTTAGGGAGAGGTAAAGTGCAGACAAAACTAATTTTATCAGAGACTTTATATGAGAGATATAAATGTGATCGCTTTATGTAACAAAGTGATCCAAAATCCTTATTTTCTTTACACACGGACAGTGGAGATAACGCTTATCAATGTGATGTTTGTTAGATGTACAGAAATGTTATTTCATCAAACACAAGAGGATGTATACTGGATAAAGCCCCTACCAGTGTGATTAATGTGAATATGCATGTAAACAGAAAGGTAGTTTAATTAATCAAAACAGAATGCATACTCGAGAAAAGCCTTATCAATGTTACGTTTGTGAATATGTATGCACAAAGCACACACCAAAGAATTCAGGAGAAAAATCTTATCAATGTAATGTTTGTGAATATGCCTTCAAACAGAAAAAGGATTTAATCATACACCAGAGAATTCATACTGGAGAAAAGCCTTACCAATGTGATGTTTGTGAATATGCATGCACACAGAATGGTACTTTAACTAAACACAAGAGAATTCATACTGGAGAAAAGCCTTACCAATGTGATGTTTGTGAATATGCATGCACACAGAATGGTGCTTTAACTAAACACAAGAGAATTCATACTGGAGAAAAGCCTTATAAATGTGATGTTTGTGAATATTCATGCAAACAGAAAAGTCATCTAACTAGTCACAAGAGAATTCATACTGGAGAAAAGCCTTATAAATGTGATGTTTGTGAATATGCATGCAAACAGAAACATGATTTTATCAAACACCAGAGAATTCATACTGGAGAAAAGATGTATCAATGTGATGTTTGTGAATATGCCTGCATACAGAAAAGTGGTTTAATCACACACCAAAGAATTCATACTGGAGAAAAGCCTTACCAATGTGATTTTTGTGAATATGCATGCACACAGTATGGTGCTTTAACTAAACACAAGAGAATTCATACTGGAGAAAAGCCTTATAAATGTGATGTTTGTGAATATGCATGCAACAAGAGAGGTAATTTAATCATGCACAAGAGAATTCATACAGGAGATAAACCTTACCAATGTAATGTTTGTGAATATTCATGCATACGGAAAACATCATTATTTAGACACCAACGAATACATACATCCTTTTAAATGTGATGTTTGTGAATATGCATGCAAATGTTATGGTGATTTAATCGACGACAAGATGATTGATACATGTAAGCCAAAGAATTTTGATGAGTGTGTCTTTGGTAAAGAATGTTTAAAGGGACATCACAAAGTGCATCTTATTGAGGAAACTTATCACTGTGACTTTTGTTGATATGTGTGTATTGCGAAAGATGATTTAATTGTACATATGAAAGGACACTTAAATTAGACACATTTCCGGACTGACGATGTGTCTATCAATGTTATATACACAATTATGAGACAACCTCAGTGTTGTAGTGTTACGAATAGCCCATTCAGAGTCTGAATAGGGTACGATCCCCGGTTGACCAAAAACTTTAACATCGTATTAATGGCCTCCCCTTCGATCCCCAGTTGTGTAATACCAATGACTCAAGAAATGGTATAATGGTATTAGTGGCTTGCCTTCTTTGCGCTCAAGAGTGTATTGGTATAATTACTATTGATGCACAAGTGTCCAGATAAGCTTACAAGTAGTATTGTTTCCCAGTCTTTCAGAGTCGGACTCGGACAGCAGGATAAGATCCCATTGATCGCACCATACCAATGGTATTAGCGGCTTCCATTTTATTTGCTCCAGATTGGAGCGGTAGCTTCATGATTGATGCACTAGTAGTGTCAGGGTATGCTTACATGTAGTACTGGTATTGTACTAAGGAAACGCTGTTATATGTTATATGATTGGAATTCTTTTAAAATTGGCATAAAGCATTAAAACTGACCAGCTTGTGTCGGGATAAATAGACCCCAGCAGTCCTTGAAACTAACCAAGGAAACACAGTGATATAACTGATCAATTGCTGAAAGCTGCTTAAAACACCAAGCAATGAATCTATCAGTTACAGTTAAGGCTGTGGGTTCCAATAGATTGATTCATTTTTAGACCGATTTCCATTTGTCAATTGTCCTTCATTATAGCAACAACAGATGAACCGTCCGTTGAAAAAAATACAATAATGGCGTCTGCGCAATTTATCGACCCAGATCAGCCTGCGCAGTTCGCGTAGGCTGATCTGGGCCGACACACCCCGTTTCAGAAGGATAGAGGTATAGAGTGTTCATTCCTGAAACAGAAAAGCCACAGGAGGCAAAAAGTGTCTGTCCTGGTTAACCTGTGCGGCATGCTTAGGCTGATCCGGGTCGATTCTTTAGGCAGAGTCCACAATGTTGGTTTTCTTGCAGGACAGCTCAGATTATACAATCATATGTTAGGTTACGCTAGCCAGTTGAATGAATAGGTGGTTCTATAAACTTGGTGTACACAAATTGTTCATCCACTCTTGCATTTCGAGAAAATTGTCAATGTTTATGAAACTCTCGAATCTATAGTTGAATTTGACGCTGTGAAAGCATCCATACAAGTTAAATAAATGTTCAGTTAAAAACACTGTTTACCAACTCTATAACGTTTGATGGACAATTGTCTTGTGAAATGAAATTTTAATTTAGATGTTTACCACAGTGAGGTTTTTACTTTACAATACGTCAAGTTAAGCATACTTATGAAAAATGTGTAGGATAATGATACATTTATATGCATTTTTGTAGGTGTTTTCGATTACTTTTATTGTATTTTTGGATGACCTTAGCTGATGGCTCAGGGTTATCTTTCTGGAGCACTCTGTATCTACCGTCGTTGCATCACCTACTAAACATGCTGGACTTATTGAATCAATTCGCAAGGGGGGAATCCTGAGGTGAACCTCTTTTAACCCTTTTGATTATATCATATATAGAACTCTCGGAGCGT
Organism: Serripes groenlandicus; assembly: GCA_031761405.1. Taxonomy (NCBI): domain Eukaryota; kingdom Metazoa; phylum Mollusca; class Bivalvia; order Cardiida; family Cardiidae; genus Serripes; species Serripes groenlandicus. The sequence goes on from JASEVX010000014.1 coordinate 17,646,052, forward strand.
TTGGGTATATTTTAAATGACAATTTTTTTTACTCAGTCAACTTATTTTGATCAGCTTTACTCCGTCATTCAAGACATTAACAATGGTATCGGCTGCTATCCCTGGCGATCAGGTTTGCGGTGGTAGCATTACGACTGGCTGTCTGGTGTCAGGATAAAGAAAACAGTAGTACTGGTACATTACCCACGAACGCTGTTATATAACTGAACAAGTGTTAAAAGTGGCGTAAAACGAAACTCATTTCTCCTTCATTCACCCGGTGTTTGCCATCCATCCGTCGTCAACAGTGTGGTTGTTAACACTCTGGAGGCCACTTTTACCATTTTATCTTCTTGAAACCTATTCAGTGTGTATGTCTTGCTGATATATATATAATGTGCGATAATGGATAGTGTCTGATAAACTAACTAAGTAATTAGGCCAAAATAAAAGAAGAAGAAACCTGACTTGAGCATGTAGTGATAACCGCTTGGTTGGCGTGCGTAATCTGTGCGTCAACATATTCTACTCTGTAACCAGTCGGTCAATTTAGCTGAAACCTCACAGCATGCATCTTCGCAATTTTCCCACCAAGATTCCAAAATGAGTTTTAATGATCCATTTAAAATTCTGTTTTCCTTGGCAACTGAAATGGTTTTTTTTTAAATGTATTCTAAATCAGTATGTATAGTATAGAAATGTTCATTTGATGACCCTCTATCCGATTCCTTCAAGCCTTCATGATTGGTCGTAAAACAAGGCCGCTAGGGGTGGGACTGTTTTGCCATATATGGCTCTAGTGAAAACTTGTAGAAATGTTCCTTGGGTGTACCTCTTTCCGATTCCGTTAAGCCTTGTTGATTAGTCGAAAAATAAGGCCGCCAGGGGCAGGGACTGTTTTGCCATATATGGCTATAGTAGAAATGTTCCTTGGGTGACCCTCTATCAGATTCCTTCAAGCTATGGTGCTTATTCAAAAACATGGCAGCCAGGAGGCAGGGCTGTTTTGCCTTAAATGGCCATATATTGAAAAAAATACAAAAATATACGAATGTATCTGGTCGATTTCCAAATAAGTTCGTAGAAATGTTCCATGAGTGGACCCTCTACGAGATTACTTCTAAACCATGTTGTTTGGTCAAATACATGGTCACTAGAGTGCGTTACTGTTTTTCCTCTTTTGACTATAGTGAAAACTAAAAGTATCAGACTGATTATTAAATAATTGTGTTCAAGAAGGCCATGGCTCAATTATTTATGCAATGTGAGTGGACATTCTAACCACAATAACTCATTTTGCAGTACCATTTAGTATTTCAAAATCAGACATTTGGTTTCTTAGGGAATCATTTTCTAAATATTACACTCCATGTAAAACGGCTTCAGCCCCTGAAGGACACGTTATTTGACCAATCCACATGGCTTGAAGGAATCAGGTTCAGACATATTTCTTGAGTGAATCATGTAAGTGGCAAATTGGGCAACATTTGGGTAAAACCATTTAAACTGACTAGCAGCTTGAAACTTTGTCGTGATCTTCATGATATCTAAGCCAAAATTTTAACATGGGCCATGACATTTCAAAAGCTAGTTCACTATGCCAAATTGAAGGGTATAATATTGTTAACACTGTGAAAGCCGCACATTTTAATTTGGGCTTGCATAAACTTAGAATGTTAGTATATATGATATCAAGGCCAAGTTCAAATATGGTTCATTTAAAAAGACCGCTATTATTCAAATTGTAGAAATATATGGAAACAAGGGATCGGGAAGGATTTCCGTTATGTATATATAGAAAAATATAGAAAAATATTTTTCTTTTCTTTTTTGACCATTAGCATGATTAAAACGATTTTCAAACTGGAACAATACAATTTGAACCATGAATACAACTTTGTATTGAGTTTCATAATATGCAGTTGATAATCCTGAACATATTTCGTATTTGAACTGAAGTGTTATGATGCTTACTATCGTGATTGATGGTCACCTTGTTTAATCAAATTGTTGTATGTTTATGTATTGTGATGTGTTGCGTTTCAACTGAACATTAAATTAGGTTAATCTTTTTAAATATTCATTTTCTCTGTTCTTTTCTTCTCCTTTAACATATGCAGACACATTGTCCGTTTGATAATGTATAATACTTGTACTCACAGTTTACGAACTTGGCAAGGACATTGGACATGATCAGTAGATGACCCTTGTTGATGTTGAGGTCATAATATCAAGGTCACCGTAACCTTGAACACAACAATTCTTATCCGATTGATAACTGCAGAATAGTTTAATCAATGGCCTTAAACTCGACAGGGACGTTGGTCATTACCAGAAAGCGACCCCTTTTGATTTTTTAAGATCATCTTGACAGTGTTCAACGTGACTTTGATTTCAAAAGGCATGACTGATTGACCATAAATACATCACTTGGCTCCAAGTTCGGGTCATGCATATTTTATTCAATCTTCCACATGTTCCTCACAACGTGACGCTCAGCTGGGGCATACTGTTCCGCATGCATCTCTTGTTGAAAGATATTGCCATGTTTTTGCCAAAATCATTTCAATTGTGTATTGCTTAGAGTATCCTCTTTATGATTCAGATATCTGGGTTTCAGTACGTTGGCTGCGTGGTTAGAGATGGGTATTTGGAAATGTTGACCCGAGTTTGATCTTTGCTCGCGCTGGTCATGGTAGAATGTCATTAGGCAGCCACGTTTCCTGGCCCTAGAACTGATCAGTTTACACAGAGATCCTGAATAAGAGGACTGTCACAGTGATATAATTGAAATAACGACGAAAATGGCGTCAAACCTAATAAAATTAACCGAAAGGCACGTCTGATCCGTAGCCGTGTAATATCAATGTTTCGCTTAACATGGAGTTAGTCCATGACTATTCCCTTCTTGGCATTCATGATATGGTGGGATATGACAGATAAGGATAAATCAAAATGTTGAAAGGAGCATAAACATTTACCTGCATTTTGGCGAATCTGCTGCAGACAATTTATTTTTGAAAACTTGAACAATTTATTCATTTATCCCAAATGTTCTCAACTCTAATCACTGATTAAACGTGCATTTGAAGAGGATTTGTTTAATTTTGCCTGGACGCCTTTGAAAGGTTTTCTTCAAATTGGTCTGATGCACAGATTTACTGTAAGGCGAATAGGGTAAAAGGTACTGTCCGACATTTTTTGAGATATTACTTTCTAACAACAGACAAAATTCAAAATATACCTTTAAACGCGGAAACCCACCGAAATGCATTGGCGACCACTGTAGATCCAGTTCAGCTAGGACACTGTTCGGCAATTAGTAATAGAAGGTTTCAAGAAACTTTTGTACTTCCGCATATTTTTTGTTTTCCTTGAGCACCATTTCATATTTCCAGTTTGTAATGTTTTGAACATACACTCACTTTTATTCTCCAGAAAGGCCATTCAAACGGGCTCTTTTCTTTCTATTTCAACTTGACAGAAGTACCTCGCTCCTAAACATTTCTTAGAATAGTGCGAGCTTTGCTTTCAAGATACATCTACGAGCATAGCAATACAATGATACATCGACGGGGATAGCAATACCATGATACATCGACGGGGATAGCAATACAATGATACATACATGAGGATAGCAATACAATGATACATCGATGGGGATATCAATACAATGATACATTGACGGGGATAGCAATACAATGATACATTGACGGGGATAGCAATACAATGATACATTGACGGGGATAGCAATACAATGATACATCGACTGGGATATCAATACAATGATACATCGACAGGGATAGCAAAACCATGATACATCGACGGGGATAGCAATACAATGATACATTGACGGGGATAGAAGAACAATGATACATCGACGGGGATAGCAATACAATGATACATAGACGTGGATAGCAATACACTGATACATAGACAGGCATAACAATACAATGATACATAGACGAGCAATACAATGATATATAAACGAGGATAGCAATACAATTTTACATATATGAGGATAGCAATACAATGATATATAAACGAGGATAGCAATACAATTTTTCATAGACGAGGATAGCAATACAATGATACATTGACGAGGATAGCAATACAATGATACATCGATGGGGATATCAATACAATGATACATTGACGGGGATAGCAATACAATGATACATTGACGGGGATAGCAATACAATGATACATCGACTGGGATATCAATACAATGATACATCGACAGGGATAGCAAAACCATGATACATCGACGGGAATAGCAATACAATGATACATTGACGGGGATAGAAGAACAATGATACATCGACGGGGATAGCAATACAATGATACATAGACGTGGATAGCAATACACTGATACATAGACAGGCATAACAATACAATGATACATAGACGAGGATAGCAATTCAATGATACATATATGAGGATAGCAATACAATGATATATAAACGAGGATAGCAATACAATTTTACATAGACGAGGATAGCAATACAATGATAGCAATACCATGATACATCGACGGGGATAGCAATACAATGATACATCGACGGGAATAGCAATACAATGAAACAGCGACGGGGATAGCAATACAATGATACATCGACGGGGATAGCAATACAATGATACACAGAAGGGGATAGCAATACAATGATACATCGACGGGGATAGCAATACAATGATAAACAGACGGGGATAGCAATACAATGATACATCGACGGAGATAGCAATACAATTATACATCAACGAGCATAGCAATACAATTATACATCGACGGGGATAGCAATACAATGATACATCGTCGGGGATAGCAATACAATGATACAACGACGGAGATAGCAATACAATGATACATCGACGAGCATAGCAATACCATGATGCATCTACAAGCATAAACATACAATGATACATCGACAGAGATAGCAATACAATGATAAATCGACGGGGATAGCAATACCATGATACATCGACAGGGATAGCAATGCAATGATACACGAAGAGCATAGCAATACAATGATACATTGACGGGGATAGAAGAACAATGATACATCGACGGGGATAGCAATACAATGATACATAGACGTGGATAGCAATACACTGATACATAGACAGGCATAACAATACAATGATACATAGACGAGGATAGCAATTCAATGATACATATATGAGGATAGCAATACAATGATATATAAACGAGGATAGCAATACAATTTTACATAGACGAGGATAGCAATACAATGATAGCAATACAATGATACATCGACGGGAATAGCAATACAATGATGCATCGACGGGGATAGCAATACAATGATACATCGTCGGGGATAGCAATACAATTATACAACGACGGAGATAGCAATACAATGATACATCGACGAGCATAGCAATACCATGATGCATCTACAAGCATAAACATACAATGATACATCGACAGGGATAGCAATACAATGATAAATCGACGGGGATAGCAATACCATGATACATCGACAGGGATAGCAATGCAATGATACATCGAAGAGCATAGCAATACAATGATACATCAACGGGCATAGCAATACAATGATTAATCGACGGGGATAGCAATACAATGATACATCGACAGGGATAGCAATGCAATGATACATCGAAGAGCATAGCAATACAATGATACATCAACGGGCATAGCAATACAATGATTAATCGACGGGGATAGCAATACCAAGATACATCGGCGGGGATGGCAATACAAGGATACATTGATGAGGATAGCAATATGATACATCGACTAGCTTAGCAATACCATGATCCATCTACATGTACGAGCATATCAATACCATGATACATCAACGGGGATAGCATTACAATTATTCATCGACGAGGATAGCAATACACTGATACATCGGCGGGGATAGCAATACCAGGATACACTGATGAGGATAGCAATACAATGATTCATCGACGAGAATAGCAATAAAATGATCCATCGACGGGGATAGCAATACCATGATACACAGTCGAGGATAGCAATACCAGGATACATTGATGATGATAGCAATGCAATGATACATTGACGGGGATAGCAATGCAATGATACATCGACGGGTATAGCAATACCAGAATACATCGACGAAGATAGCAACACAATGATACATCGACGGGGAGAGCAATACAATGATACATCTACGTTGGGAGCAATACAATGATACATCGACGAAAATAGCAATATCATAATACATCGATGGGGATAGCAATGCAATGATACATCGACGGGGATAGCAATGCATTGATACATTGACGAGGATAGCAAAACCAGGATACATTGACGGGGATAGCAATACAATGATACATCGACAGGGATAGCAATGCAATGATACATCGACGGGAATAGTAATACCATAATACATCGACGGGGATAGCAATGCAATGATACATCGACGGGTATAGCAATGCAATGATACATTGACGAGGATAGCAAAACCAGGATACATTGACGGGGATAGCAATACAATAATACATCGACTGGGATAGCAATGCAATGATACATCGACGGGAATAGTAATACCATAATACATCGACGGGGATAGCAATGCAATGATACATCGACGGGTATAGCAATAGCAGAATACATCGACGAATATAGCAACACCATGATACATCGACGGGTAGAGCAATACACTGATACATCGACGGGGAGAGCAATACAATGATACATAGACGGGGAGAGCAATACAATGATACATCGTCGGGGATAGCAATACAATGATACATCGACGGGGATAGCAATACCATGATACATTGATGAGGATAGCAATATGATACATCAACTAGCATAGCAATACCATGATCCATCTACATGTACGAGCATATCAATACCATGATACATCAACGGGGATAGCAATACAATTATACATCGACGGGGATAGCAATACAATAATACATCGACGAGGATAGCAATACAATGATACATCGACGAAGATAGCAATACTATGATACATCGACGAGTATAGCAATACAATGATACATCGACGAAGATAGCAATACTATGATACATCGACGAAGATAGCAATATCAGGATACATAGACGGGTATAGCAATACGATGATACATTGACTGGGATAGCAATACCATGATACATCGACGGAGATAGCAATACAATGATACATCGACGAGGATAGCAATATCATGATACATCGACGGGTATAGCAATACAATGATACATTGACGGGTATAGCAATACAATGATACATCGACGAGGATAGCAATATCATGATACATTGACGGGTATAGCAATACGATGATACATTGACGGGGATAGCAATACCATGATACATCGACGGAGACAGCAATACAATGATACATCGACGAGGATAGCAATATCATGATACATCGACGAAGATAGCAATAACATGATACATCGACGGGGATAACAATACCATGATACATCGACGGGGATCACAATACCATGATACATTGATGAGGATAGCAATATGATACATCAACTAGGATAGCAATACCATGATCCATCTACATGTACGAGCATATCAATACCATGATACATCAACGGGGATAGCAATACAATTATACATCGACGGGGATAGCAATACAATGATACATCGACGAGGATAGCAATACAATGATACATCGACGAAGATAGCAATACTATGATACATCGACGAGGATAGCAATACAATGATACATCGACGAAGATAGCAATACTATGATACATCGACGAAGATAGCAATATCAGGATACATAGACGGGTATAGCAATACGATGATACATTGACGGGGATAGCAATACCATGATACATCGACGGAGATAGCAATACAATGATACATCGACGAGGATAGCAATATCATGATACATCGACGGGTATAGCAATACAATGATACATTGACGGGTATAGCAATACAATGATACATCGACGAGGATAGCAATATCATGATACATTGACGGGTATAGCAATACGATGATACATTGACGGGGATAGCAATACCATGATACATCGACGGAGACAGCAATACAATGATACATCGACGAGGATAGCAATATCATGATACATCGACGAAGATAGCAATAACATGATACATCGACGGGGATAACAATACCATGATACATCGACGGGGATCGCAATACCATGATACATCGACGGGTATAGCAATACAATGATACATTGACGGGGATAGCAATACAATGATACATCGACGGGAATAGCAATACCATGATACATCGACGAGGATAGCAATACCATGATACATCGACGGGTATAGCAATACAATGATACATTGACGGGGATAACAATACAATGATACATCGACGGGGATAGCAATACCATGATACATTGATGAGGATAGCAATATGATACATCGACTAGCATAGCAATACCATGATCCATCTACATGTACGAGTATATCAATACCATGATACATCAACGGGGATAGCAATACAATTATACATCGACGGGGATAGCAATACAATGATACATCGACGAGGATAGCAATACAATGATACATCGACGAAGATAGCAATACTATGATACATCGACGAAGATAGCAATACAATGATACATCGACGAAGATAGCAATATCAGGATACATAGACGGGTATAGCAATACGATGATACATTGACGGGGATAGCAATACGATGATACATCGACGGAGATAGCAATACAATGATACATCGACGAGGATAGCAATATCATGATACATCGACGAAGATAGCAATACGATGATAATTTGACGGAGATAGCAATACCATGATACATCGACGGGGATAGCAATACAATGATACATCGACGGGGATAGAAATACCATGATACATCGACGGGTATAGCAATATAATGATACATCGACGAGGATAGCAATATAATGATACATTGACGAGAATAACAATGCCATGATACATCGACGAGGATAGCAATACCAGGATACATCGACGGGTATAGCAATACCATGATACATCGACGGGTATATCAATTCCATGATACATCGACGGGGATAGAAATACCATGATACATCGATGGGTATAGCAATACCATGATACATCGACGGGTATAGCAATATCATGATACATCGACGGGTATAGCAATATGATGATACATTGACGAGAATAGCAATGCCATGATACATCGACGAGGATAGCAATACCAGGATACATCGACGGGTATAGCAATACAATGATACATCGACGGGGATAGAAATACCATGATACATCGATGGGTATAGAAATACCATGATACATCGACGGGGATAGAAATACAATGATACATCGACGGTTATAGGAATACTATGATACATCGACGAGGATAGCACTACCAGGATACATTGATGAAGATAGCAATACATGTATCAGGATACATCGACGAGGATAGCACTACCAGGATACATTGATGAAGATAGCAATACATGTATCAGGATACATCGACTTAACAAACATGAACATGAACGACTCAACATGAATGTTCCTGTAGTGGTAGTACAGCTTTAGTTAAAGCGGCATTCGGCAGGAGGAAAACTGCCCAAATTTCTGTTCTTCAAAATCCGCTTCTCCGATTCCAGTTTGCTCCTCATTTTAATTTGTTGAATTGTTTAGTATATATGTAAAATTGTGGATGCTGCGGCATCAGAAAAGAGAGGGTATGCTTGAAGCTTTAACATTCGTCTCCTCTTAAACCGCTTGACTGCTCACAAAATAGAAATATTCCTTTTCTGATCTTCTTCACGCAATATTGCTTTGTTGAAAAATATGGCGGCTAGGCGGCATCAGAAAAGTTGCAAAAAGCAAAACCTTATAGTTCAATCCATGCTTATTAAAGTGCTTGTCCAATTTCAAGTTGATTAAGTGTAAATGCCCATATGTTTAAGCTGTATCAACTGGTTGAAAACATATCGACCAGTCAGCACCAGAACAGGGTTAAAACAAACTTTTAGCTACGAATGACTTCTCCTAAACCACTGGAAGCATATGTTAACCAAACAGCATAGGAATGTTCATATGGTGGTCCTCTTTCAAAATGTTCAAAGATTTAATTTCTTATTTACAAGTATCCTTTACGAATAGTTTTCATTTACAGTGTACACTCCTTGAGGTTTCAATCCCACTCTTTATCAAATTTACCCCGATGGTGGCAGTTGCACATTTGCTCCTATACCATAAGTCACTCTGGTGATCGATTTAGGTCCACCGTGGAACTCTTGTTAGCGCATCTGCACACTAGGTGCTCGAGGTGACCATTTGTGATTGTTCACCTTAAACTTAAAGCTTAAACTTTTAACTAAAGCAATATATGAATTCAAAGACTTAAAATGTCGATACGATTTGAATAAGGACTGTTTTAATTACCAGATGTTGTGATTTTGGAATTTTGATAATTTTGCACTAACAGTAATTAATTCATCAATATAAAAAAGTGTACTGTAATTAAATGTTTTATCTTTTTCAATAGACGAATGTTTAAATTTTCTGAAAATGTCTCATTGCTATTGTCAAAATATGTTCAATACTTTTTGGGTTTAACTTTCTAAAATGGTTGGAACGGGTGATATTTTAGCATATATTTTAAGTTACTTATCCCTCGTATCTTAGTTCTTGGTATATATTATATCAACTGCATAATAAGCATTCATATATATAAAACTTATACGAAACATCTACCACAATTACTCTATATTAAATTTTAGACGAACTGGTAATAAGTCGAAACCTCCATCCCATTTACTCTGAAGAATACGTTTGACGAACTGGTAATTAGACGATAACTCTCAGTCTTTTTTCTCGCTATTTTGTGACCAGGACCAGGGCCCTTTTAATTGTGACATGTAAAATGTGATGAAAGGCAGACTTTGTGAAATTTAGGCCTACTTTTGTGAACAAAAGAGGTGTCTTTTGATTTTGAATAGCGCCCAATTAAGGCCTACTTTTGTGAACAAAAGAGGTGTCTTTTGATTGAGAATGGGGCCCAATTTAGGCCTACTCTTGTGAACAAAAGAGGTGTCTTTTGATTGAGAATATGGCCCAATTTAGGCCTACTCTTGTGAACAAAAGAGGTGTCTTTTGATTGTGAATGGGGCCCAATTTAGGCCTACTCTTGTGAACAAAAGAGGTGTCTTTTGATTGTGAATGTGGCCCAATTTAGGCCTACTCGTGTGAACAAAAGAGGTGTCTTTTGATTGAGAATGGGGCACAATTTAGGCCTACTCTTGTGAACAAAAGAGGTGTCTTTTGATTGAGAATGGGGCCCAATTTAGACCTACTCTTGTGAACAAAAGAGGTGTCTTTTGATTGTGAATGGGGCCCAATTTAGGCCTACTCTTGTGAACAAAAGAGGTGTCTTTTGATTGTGAATGGGGCCCAATTTAGGCCTACTCTTGTGAACAAAAGAGGTGTCTTTTGATTGAGAATGGGGTCCAATTTAGGCCTACTCTTGTGAACAAAAGAGGTGTCTTTTGATTGTGAATGGGGCCCAATTTAGGCCTACTCTTGTGAACAAAAGAGGTGTTTTTTTATTGTGAATGGGGCCCAATTTAGGCCTACTCTTGTGAACAAAAGAGGTGTCTTTTGATTGAGAATGGGGCCCAATTTAGGCTTACTCTTGTGAACAAAAGAGGTGTCTTTTGATTGAGAATGGGGCCCAATTTAGGCCTACTCTTGTGAACAAAAGAGGTGTCTTTTGATTGAGAATGGGGCCCAATTTAGGCCTACTCTTGTAAACAAAAGAGGTGTCTTTTGATTGTGAATGGGGCCCAATTTCGGACTACTTTTGTGAACAAAAGAGGTGTTTTTTTTATTGTGAATTGGGCCCAATTTCGGCTCGAAATAATCACATGAGCACGAGAATCCTATAAATAGGACGAAAATAAACTAACACTTTGTTGTACGTGTATAACTAAATTAATTGAGCGGACATGTATTCCGCAATCTGTTCGGTTCCATGTAAACAAATAATAATAAAGTTACTCATAAAATCTTTCTAATTAATTTTGAATTAAATTTGCAACCATCGTTTCGAAAAGAAAGCACACACACTCAAACCAAAAACGATAAAAACGCATCTTGAAACAGTAGCTGTATTGTAACCCTTCCCTGGTCCGCTATTCTTTTTTCATTACATGTATGCAGAAATATTGACATATTTGAGCGTGTTAGGGTATATTATTGAATAAGCTATCAATAGGTATGCTTGATTTGTCATGTCGTTTTGAAATAAGGCAGAAATCGGCCGTTAAAAGTGCGCACGAAATCCGTGCGCAAAATTTCTTTTCGTGAGTACAAAAACCTGGACTACGTTCGGTATATTTCGATATTAACATGAATACCTAAGCATGCCGTGCAGGCTTACCGCGATAGACATTTTTCGCCTCCTGTGGATTTTCATTTTCAGGAATCATTACGCTATCCCCCTGAGATAGAATGTGTCGGCCCGTATCATTCTGCGCGGACTTTGCAGGCTGATCCGGTCGATACATTTCGCAGAGGCAATAATGTTTGTTTATTTCGCGGGACGTCTCGTATGTTCCTACTATAAAGTTGAACGTGTTGGTTCTCTTTCAAAAAAAAGTAAAGACCTACATTCTGTGTGAAACTTTGGTTGCTGTGGAAAGTGAGAAAAATACCCAAACTTTAAAATCCTTTTCTTCGATAATCTGCTTTTCCGATTCAAAAGTAATGTAGTGTAAATGTTCCTTGAATGACCTACTAACAAACCTGCTTAACCTGTATAAATTTCGTTGCAAATCAGGGCTGCAAGGCGACTACAGGAAAGGCGTAAAATGACACAACTTTACAATTCCATTCTTATTAAAGTTATTGTTAGATTTCTAGATTCAAATGGCCTGTACTGATTAGCTATTTCTGTAACAGTGTCCAATCATTGCAGTTTCATTTGCACTCCTGATCAAATTTTCTTAGATATTTTCAGTTAAATATCTACTACTAATTCACTATCTTTCAGGTGATCGATTAAGGGCCATCTTGGCCCTCTTGTTGTCATGACCGGCGAAAACAAGGTCACTCGGTCAAGTAGAAGGAACATCCCAGCTAGCAATCTATATGGGACCCATATGGGTCCCTTATGGGCACCTACATGGGTCCCATATGGGCTGCCCATATGGGACCCATGTGGGGAGTGCAACCGGGTTCCACATGGGTCCCATATGGGCTGCCCATAAACATGCAATATATGACCCATATGGGTCCCACATGGGCAGCCCTTGTACTCAATATGGGTCCCTCATGGGCATCCCAGATACTTCCATTTTGGGCAGATCTTGCATTTCTTGGCTAGATCCATTTGCATTTATTTCAATTTTAAGTTTGCTGGACTTTTAATAAACAACCACTTGTCAGAAACATCGGAAACAAACATGCGAAATTCTTTAAGCTGGAATGTAACAGCAGGTGCATGATTCTTGTACTTCCATTTTAATATTTGTTTATGTTTCAACTCTTTCTTTTTCCTGGAACAAAGAGATACTGTATTATGGCGCAAAAGACTATATTATAATATCATCCTGCAAAGAAAACAAAACACTCTATGCTTTAACACTAAAACTTTATTAAGTAATGTCCTGTATGGTTCATATAAAGGCATGCATATAATCAGAATAAGAAATAAATCAAAATTCAACTTAAATGTAAACCGGGACCACTAAACGTATTAGTGGCCCAGATGTAAACAAAGAAACATTTGAATATTATGACAGCGGAATTCACGTCTGCGCATGCTCGAAATTTCTTTTATCTTTAATCATGCAATGATTAAATTCTTGATAATAACTATGTCTAAATGATACATTATATATTTTAATTCATAAAAATTAAAACCTATACTAAAAATAAAATAAATCAATTTCGCGCACCTGTTCAGGGGTGTTGACGTTTATCGGGAGGCCCAAATGGGACCCGTATGGGTCCCACATGGGTTGTAAAATATACGCGTATGTGTTGAATTACTATTTTTAGATAAAATAATAGCAGTTTAGATCAAGGTAGTCACATACTAGCTCAAAGTAAATGTTTTTTAAATAAATAAATAAATAAATATTCGTTTTTCCTAAAGGTGCTGTAATATGGGAACCATCTGGGACCCTTATGGGCAAACCCACATGGGCTTGCCCACAAAGGTCCCATATGGGTCCAATATGGGCATACCCATATGGGCTTGCCCAGAAATAGCCCATATGGGACCCATATATGCATGTTTGCTGGGATCTTGTTTACACTCTGGAAGCAGCATTTTCATCTTGAGAAATCTGTAAGTTTTACAAAATAATTTGGCATAAATGTTTAATGAGTGACACTCTACCGACATTTTTCAAATGATTTAAATAATATTCAAAAGATGGCTGCTAGGAGTCAGAACGATTTACCTATATGTGCATATAGTACAGACTTAAAATATATTATCGTACAAAAGAAATGTCCCGATTTGCAAATAATTTAGCGTAAATGTTTCTTGGTTGACCCTCTACCTACATATAGTCATGTATCCGATGTAGCGCATTTGTAGCGGATGTATTTTGTAATAATTGCGATATAAAAGGAACAAATTGTTTATTTTGAGTTCTACTCTGTCCGAAACGTGCACGTTAGTTGTCAATAATTTCAATACATTTCGTGGAATGTGTCTGTAAGAGAAAAGTATTTTTAACATGCCAACTCTAGGCCCTATGGATAAATGTTACCAGTCAAAATGTATTTTGTATGACGCTTTCGAAGCTCGAACCTGCCACCTCAAGCTCACTAATTAGACAGCGTAATTACTGGCGCACCAGACTGTGTATGTGTCTTCTCTTCGAATGTAAACATATCTCTTACTATTAATCCAAACAGTTGAGTATGTGCCAATTTGCATATAAATAAACTTGTTAACATATTCTCAGATTTAATTTCGCCACACACATGTATGAAAAACACTTTACGTTCACTCCTTTGTCGTTGTTTGAATTTATTTACGATTTATAATGTGACTGTTTTTGTGCAATATTACACAGCTGAGCTATTAATTTGGATTTCCAGGCAGAGATAAATCCCGTTTGTTACAAAACAAATCAATAGTTATATACAATACATAATGAAGAATGGATCAAAACACCCAAAGTATCGATTCTATACTAAAAGTGGTTGATTGATAATCGGATGAACAATAAGTCTTTAATCCCTTGATGTAAAATATCGACAATCGTGACAACCAGTCTGCATTCATTTGTTTTAAAACCCTTTTACTGATAACGGTTTCTTCATTTGTCTTCAACTACGAACACAATATTTAAAAACATACTTTTACACTTTTTTTTTTCATGAAGTGTTGAAGGGACACTTGTCGGGGTTGTATTTATATCTTCATAGACAGGCATACCTATAACAATTATTTAGCATTTCTTGTAATGCGTTACTATACAAAGAGAGCAGGGTCATGTCGTCTGCAAACAACGGCGCACAAAATCTCGACTCTTTTGTCTGAAAGCCTAAATTACTTTTCACTAATTTTTCAATATACATAAGGTATACAAAGAGGGACCAGACCCCACCTTGCCTGGATCCCTGCAAAATAGGAAACCAGTCATAGAAGTGACCTTTATACATGACACAACTGTACATGTGAAAGTGCATGGATAATACAGATTCAAGAAGTTTAAGATCAGCATCTAATTATCGTAATTTGTAGGAGAGACCGTCATTCCATACCCGGTCAAATGCTTGACGCGCATCTAGAACGCAAGCAAACAGTTTACTATTGGCCTTTTACAGTGCTGTATACTCTCTTTCAAAACGAAAGAAGTCATTATTGAACTACCCATCTTCGATGGTAGACTGTCCTGTAATTAATGTTACGGTTTATAAATTGACACGTGCAGTCGTCTGAGTAAAATTGTTTCATATGATTTCAAGAAAGACGAAGAAAATGTGATGACTCGATAGCTTTTTGAGTTACATTTTTGTTTACCTCCATCTTTATAGAAGGTCACAATCATACCCTGTTTAAGAACTATAGGAACATAAGCATAACAATACATCACATCAAATAAAAATGTTACGTAATGATTTAACAATAGCTTTTCGTGGATAAGGTGTTCGTTGCAAACCTTGTCAAAACCACACATTTCGCCAGTTTTTATTGATGAAACGGCAGCTAACAGTTCATCTTGTGCAATATGATCCCCGTCCACAACAATACTCTTCCTTAATAGTAGTAATACAATCGGTCGCATAGTCCTAGTTTATGCGTTGCATTTATTCTCATGTTATCCTATGTCTTCGTATCAAGTGCATTTTCTAGCTTTCATACTTTTAGACCGGACATACCGTAAAGTTTGCATATGATTAAGATAAACATTAATAACGGCTACTACTTTGATGTCGTTTGTTTTGTCTGGGACTATTGATAGTATGGAGGAAATAAAGATAATAATAATAGCTGTTTTCGCACCTTTTCGGCGAGCACGTGTGACAAAATTGATTAGGAGAACAACTCTTTCAAAACTTATTTTGATTGGTCACGGGAATATTCTAGGATGAAACGACGATTGTTATTGGCCCGCCGGGAAATACGAGTCACGCTCGGACCCAACGCGAAATTACCTATAAAATGCATGTTTCTCCGATATGGAGTCAAAACATATGTGTTTGACCTCAGAAGTTACTTCTCCACAATTTCCACCTTCATCATTTGATAACGTAAGTTTAGTTATTTCATTTTACTGTATTTTTGGGATGTATTTAGAATTTTTGAAACTCATGAGATTTTGTATTTACTTTTTATGTGAACGTAGATAACGACGTATCGTGCGATTTTGCTTCAATATATGAAAACTGAGATACTTAGTGGAAAATAGAGTTGATATACACACGCACTTGTGTTTATGTACACACGCACTTGTGTTTTTGAACAAACGAACTCTACTTTTTCCGATATGTACGTTCTATGTGTTTTGATAATTGTCTGTAATTTTGTGAGAAATCCCTGGTGATATTCTGAAAGCATCATCTTGGCACATGTCATTATATATGTTAGCCCAAGACTGAAACGTTTTGTCTAATTTGTTGATATCAATATTTGCTTAGCAGCGTAATCTTTAATGACAATACACTTATTCTTGATTTTGATAACTTATACAATTATTTGAATACCGCAAACATGTTGTGTTAATACATTTTCCAATGTTTGTGTTCGAACTGACGTCCCTTGTTTGACAGCAAACGTTAAATATCAAATTACATATTTTCATCAAAATGACATATTTCATTTTTTATCGGTCAACTTTCTTCAGACGATTGACAAACGTCATTGCGACATCCGTCATTCTTCTTCCACCAATGGGCCAAGTCTATGGAAAGGCAGCCAGTTGCTTGGGAAGATTGTTGTGTGGAGTACTGGTGTGAGAAAACCAGGAAATGCATGAGTAGGTGAGCTGGCCGTCGTGATATAACTGAGAAACTGTTAAAACGGCGTTAAACCACAGTCAATCAATCAATTCATTTGTTATCTTTATCTTACATGTTAACTCTATGTTTGGACTCGAACGAATCGGCACGATAAGATATAAAGTAACCAGAGATAACATTCTAGTTATGGCTTTCCCATCGTTGGCGCTCATGATTGTACGGTAAGCAATACGATTGACTTGCTTGTGTCCGAATAACTGAACGATAAATAAACCAGTAGTACTGGTAACTAGCATTCATTCATTGCCAACAGCTAAATTAAAACTGTAAATTATTTTTAGAGAATGCCGTCTTATGGAGGGGGTAAAAAGTGTGGGCGATGTGATAGATCCGTCTATAGTAACGAGGAAATCATAGCAGCAGGCACGAGCTGGCATAAAAGGGGATGCTTTACTTGTCGTGAGTATCTTAACACTTTATCATATAAAACAAATTCTGTTAAAGCCACACCTTAACTTTGCTGCAGTTGCAAAGGCTCGCTAATATATGACGACTGCCTGATAAAGGTCATGTCAGATTGACCTTTGTGTCAGCCAATCTTATTATCGCCTACAAAATCGTATCAACAGGGGATATAAGCCATATGAATGTTCGAGATAGAGAAGCGTTGATTGTCGAGTGGTCCGATTATATAAAATATGTAGTTGTTACTGCTTATACGAGACGGCCTTTTATGCGATATTGTCAGACCCAATATAGGTAAAGTATTTTCGGTCGTTGTCAATTATATTTCCAAAAACATTCAATAATTACACCTACATTTATAGAGAGTTTCCATACCTTTGACATACCTATGACTAGATATTATACCGGATAAATGTCTCGAGTTAACCAATATATTCAATTTATGATATATCTTAAAAGCAATTTGGATGTTGAAAGTGACGTAAAACATTTAGAACAATCGCCTTAACTTAGCCCTCTCCTACATACATCTGATCACGCACGAGACGAGGTCGTTTGGTTACTAAGGTATTACGAATAAAGGTTCTGTTGGCGTTATATAATTAAAATAGTGCTTAATACCCAATATAACAACTCGTGGTTACCAACCGATCCTACCAATGGATACATCAGAGACCAAAAATAACTTCAAATCAATGGCGATTAATTGTTAATTGTATCGAATTCCCATGTCGCGGGTTCGATCCCCGGCCGGGTCAAATCGACGCCTTAAAAAATGGTAGTAATGGCTTTCCTACCTCAGATCTCCTTTTCCATTAGTGAACAGTGTATTATCAAACGCAATGTTTATTTGTTAAGTCTTATCAAAACTTACACACATTGAATGAAGCTTCTACTGAATTCTTTGTAGTAGTCCTTAATAGCAAGGTTATCTAAGCCAAGGCGGGGCATCATCAAGGTTATATAAGCCAAGGCGGGGCATCATCAAGGTTATATAAGCCAAGGCAGGGCATCATCAAACTACAGCATAACGAGACGGACTAACTTGGATCGATAATAGTCAGCTCTTTTCCACATACACCTAATATGCAGCAGTCAAATTTAAAAACATCTTGGCAAAAACATGGAAAACGTCTATGAATAAAAGAATATCATCGAAAACCTTATGAGCAATTTCTCATTTTGCTACAATGTTTTTAAATGTAACTATGTTGTATGCTGCAGAGGTGTCAGAAAACGTATGTATGTGGGACAGTAATAAATATGTTGTTCCTATTGCATGTGGTTAGATATGTTGTTTCTAGTTCATGTGGTTAAAACATTTGTTTCTATTGCAAGTGATAAAATAACTTGTTTCTATTGCAGTTACTTGCAACAAAAGTTTGGACAGCAATACGGTGGCCGAACGTAAAGGGGAAAATGATGCGGGCGGGGAAATCTACTGCAAGGACTGTTATGGCAGGGATTTCGGACCCAAGGGCTACGGTTACGGGGGCGGGGCCGGGGCGTTGACAAACACTGGAAAGTAGCCATTGGTCATTGATTACAACGATGTATTGTGCAATTATCTATGAATCTTGAACATGTCCTTATCGATTAAAAGAATGTATTTATCAAATGTGTATTATATAATCTTTTAAATAACCATTTCCAAAATAAAGACGCTAATGTAGCAGAAGACTTGAAGCAAAAGGAGAAATTACTGATAATGAAATGTTTTACTTTTGCCAAAAAAAATCAAGTATTTTCACTATTCCTTCATATATATGCGCGTTGATTTTAGACAGGGTATTGTGGGTTTGATTCCAACCCCGGAAGCCTTGAGCAATGCTTATTCCCTAGCCTGTTCAGTCTTCCAGTGATGATGTATTTCTGCATGGCTAATAATGTTGCTTTTCACATGTCGTCGAACTGTCACCAGACTAAATAACTCGATATTGATCGCACTTACAGTACTCAAACTTGGCAGGGTCAGTTGGCATGATCAGTAAATGACCCCTATTGATTTCAAGGTCAAAATGTAAATGTCACAGTGACCTCGACATACACAAACCTTGTCTGAGTGATAACCGTAGAATGTTTGAGTCTAATGTCCTAAAATTGCTAGGTGAAAGGAAAAGTTCATATTTAACACCAAATGCTTGTCCGATTGATCAGATTTGACTATGATTGCCTCCATATTTGGGTCATGCATATTGTATGCAATCGTCTACATGTTACTAACAATGTGATGCTCATTAGGGTCTTTACGTTAGCAAACATATCTTATTGATAGCTATTTCCATGTTTTCAACGTCATCCGCTAAAACTCTGTTGTAGATTAGAGAGGTTTACCCACTCAGGGAAGTAGTGTTTAAAGCATACTCCTCGTGAATGGGGGAATCTGGGTAAAGAGTGCCTCAGCTAAGTGGTTAGAGATGGGGATTTGGAACCGGTGACCCGACTTTGATCTTTGCTTGCGGCGGTCACATTGAATTGTCCTCAGGCAAATCACTCCTCCTTTGCCTAAAAGTGGTTTGTTTTACAAGGTATCCAGAATTAGAGAACTCTCATAGTGATATAATTGAATGAAGATGAAAATGGCGCCAAACCTAATGAAACAAACAAAAAGTAGTGTCTGATCCCTAGCCGTGTAATATCAAATATTCGGTAAAAATGAGTAGTACATGTATATTCCCGATCTTAGCATGGTATATTTATTGATACACTGCCTTTAGGATATGTTGAAAGTAGCAAAAAACCTTTCCCCGTTTGTCTGATCCCTAGCTGTGTAATATCAAATATTCGGTAAAAATGAGTAGTACATGTATATTCCCGATCTTAGCATGGTATATTTATTGATACACTGCTTTAAAGATAAATTAAAATGTTGAAAGTAGCAAAAACCATTTCCCCGTATGTCTGATCCCTAGCAGTGTAATATCAAATATTCTGATAACATGGAGGTAATACATGTCCATTCTTAGCAGTCATGATATGGTAGATAGAATTATGTCCGATACACTGCCTTAAAGATAAATTAAAATGTTGAAAGTAGCAAACACTTTTTTCCGACATACAGACGCATTTTAGAGCATCTGCGGCACACGATTTAAAAAAACTGTGGCAAAAGTAGACATTTTGCTCAAACTCAGCTTTTTCTTTTGCCACTAACTGTTTTAAAATATATTTAATTAATAGTTAGAAATACATTTGTGAAGGATTTCTTTCTTTTTTTGGCAGGAGGCAATTGGAAGGTTTTCTTCAGCGACAGTAAACAAACTCGTATTTCCTCTACATTTTCTTTTATGTATATCGACATCCGAAAATAAGTATGAGTGCAACGGAAAGGCATTGTCAAAAAGGCATTACACGCATTTAATGATTGTTTGGTATTTAACGCCTCTTTCAACATATTTTTTCTGTTCAGTTATATTACGGCGTTTCTTTGGTAAGTTACCAGTACTAATGTTAAATTTGTCCTGACACCAGCCAGTCAGTTGTAATGCTAACTCCGCAACCCTTATTGCCAAGTAGGGCAGCCATTACTACTATTTAATCTTTGGTATGACCCGGCCAGGAATCGAACCATCGACCTCTCGCCCACGAGGCGGGCGATCAAGCACTACACCACAGAGGCGGTACGCATTAAATGAAAGCAATTACTGTTAATCAGGGGCTGTTCAAATCGTCGTAACACACCGAACGCTTCGCAAAATCTGTAATTTGATTGGTTGATTCGCTAACACATACTAGAGTGATCGATGTCTTAGGACAATCTGAATACGCCCCTGGTATACATGTGCATACACAACAAATGCATTAATTCGTACAGGATCTACATGCTGCTTTTAAATTGCTCTATACAATTGCTACATAGTCCAGCTTGTCTATGGTCATAAAAGTGTTTCACTCAATAAGTCTGCCGACCGACACATACTTATTGCATACTTTCATATTGTCCCGTTCACTTTGCATTGAAGAAAGTGGTCATGATTATAGGTTATTGACCCTGTACTGTGAAATCATCGTTGGACCGAGTTCTTTGGTTGACGTTGCCGAGCTTGCGAGACTACGTTCGCCAAAGAACGAGGTCCAACGATGATTTCACAGTACAGGGTCAATAACCTTTTTATTGCATACTTTCATATTGTAAACTATTTACTTTACGTTGTGTAGGTTTGTTTTATTATCTAGAATTGATAAATCTGCTTCCGAATTAGAAACAAACCGTTGTTTACATAAGTAGTAATTTTTGTGCAAATGCCGTTTGAATTATAACGGTGACGTAATGTTTTTAAATGACGTCATGCACGTGCATAACCAACATTTTAGACGCTCGTTTTAGACTGTTTTCATGCCAAAAACGTACTGTTAGCATGAGACAGTAAGAAATTGTCCATGATCAATATATGAGAATTTAACATTACAAAGTCCCGTGAGGTTTAACAATGATATTTAGGTCAGCTATGTTTGTTTACATAACAAAAGTAGTCCCTAGCATGTTAATTATGCAGAATTTTCGCACGTCCTTATCTACGGTCATGATCACTCCTTGACAGCGGTCATGATCGAAAAATCATGACCACTTTCTTCAATGCAAAGTGAACGGGACAATATGAAAGTATGCAATAATTTTCGATCATGACCGCTGTCAAGGAGTGATCATGATCAACTCATTTACATTGTGTGAAAAGGAGCAATTGCACATGTACTCTTTTTGACGATAATGCGTATTTACTCTTTTCTATATAACCAATAGTATACGAACTATCATATCACGACTATATATGTTTCATACTTTGAAAACATTTCATATTCATCAACATCATATTTACATTGTATGAAAAGGAGCAATTGCACATTCACCCTAGTTGGTGACAATGCGTAATTAAGCCTTATCATATTAAGAATCAGTTTCATATTCATCAACTCATTTACATTGTGTGAAAAGGAGCAATTGCACATGCGCTCTTTTTGGGGATAACAATGTCAGGATGCAAGTCTTCGCATAGTATATATTACATAAAAGTACTCACCGGTGTTGCAGGTACGATGTTGCCATCTATCACATATATCGCATGTGATGCCATGTTGTAATTGTCTCACAGGTTCTTCACAAGATAAACACAGATCTGACATTTTAACACAGAAGTCACAAGGCACAATATTTAAATCAAATTTATTAAAACTTCAACAATTCTGAACAGAGTAACATGGAATGAGGAAAATATTTGAAGTGATGGTGGATATGCATAGATATATATACTATATGCGTTCACATATAACAATTGTCGTTTTATTAATAATATGCAATTATTACAATTAATTATTAAAAAATAAAACAAACAAGGACAAACATACCGCGTACATCAAAAGTAAGTAAAATAACACAATAAGTTTCATCCTTTGTGTGCATCGGGTGCGAATTTAACACCTCATTAAATGCACTTAAAATACGCAACTAACATAATAAGTATAAATAAAAACATTAATGATCTTAATTTAATTTCATAACAAACAAACATATTATAATTTAACAGTTTTAATAATGTATAATCGATCATCATTCGCTCGGGCTACAAATTGTTTAATAGGGGGTCGAGAAGTCTGGTAAAACGGGGGTCGAGAAGTCGGAGGGACTTCTCGACCCTCCGACTTCTCGACCCCCGTTTTACCAGACTTCTCGACCCCCTATTAGAAATATCGTCGGATAGGACTATTATATGGTTTATTTATATAGAGAGACATGATTTTTTATAGTATTTTAAAGTTTATAAAGATTATAATTGTTTTTTTTGTGTAAAACTTGTACTAGTAAGACTTTATGAAAATAGACTCTGTTATTAACCCCTTTTCGACATTTCAACTCGGAGAGAAATTGTCGAATATGACTATAATAGGGTTTATTTATATAGAGACATGTTTTTCTATATTATGGTATAGTTAAAAGAAGATTATAATGGTTTTTTTGGTCTAAAAGTTGTACTAGTAAGACTTTATGAAAATAGACTATATTATTTTCCTTTTCGACAATTCCACTCGGAGAGAAAGTGTCGAATACGAGTATCGTTAGATTTTCTGTTGCGGTTTCAATTATAATAAACATTTTTTTTTATCAAACTTTTTAATAAAATTATATCAAAAGAAAAACAAATGAAATATTTACACCTAACAAATATTTACACTTAACAAATAAAATGAACAAATAAAATATTTACACTTAACAAATAAAATATGTACACTAAAAATAAAGTATAACAAAATTCACTTTTTACATTTATATCACAATTGTTACTGTCCATAAATGTCCCCAATCTGATGTCGCTCATCTCCCACCCTAAAGTCGCCAACCAAAAATTGATCAACCAGAAACTCTGTGTTGACCTAAAAAATTAAGAATGTTTTACTTTTATCATAACTCATATATTCCTGTTCAATTTCTATTTAACCATTTTAGTTTATTACGAACTAAATGATATCATACATTGCAGATCATTATGGGAATGATTAATTCTATATTACAACTTACCTCAAAATCTAGTGATTTTGGTTCTTTTGGTCTAATCTTCTGTCTCGCACGGTTGATCTGCCGCACCAATGTTGTTGGACGTGGGAGGTTGAAGTCGGATGTTTCAAACGTCGTTATCATCTTGTCATCAACCAATCTACCGGCAGGGGCAAACAGATCTCGGACTGCTTCTTGACGGATCTATAATAATAATAATAATAATAATATCATTTTTTCTATGTTTTGACAAAATATGTTCAAAGTCGTCTGCTGCAGAATTGTCGTATAAGGTAAAGGGTTAACTCATCGGGCCGATGTTGACATAGTACATGTAAGTCAATCTTCCACGAGGGCCTCACGCATAGTTCCATGAAAAACTATTTTACTATAGTACTCATCGAATTAAACAGTTGTTGATGATTCGTGTTCACATAATATCGATATTAAATTATTACTAAAGTTCTTACATCACGTTTCAGTATCACCCGTTTCTTCATTAAGGGATCAGCCGGATGTGTATGAGGGGCTTGACCTGGTTCGAAAATATCACCCTTCTGCAACACGTTGGCGTAACAGATGTTACCCTTTCTTCGTAAACTACACCTCCACTGCACACAGCGGCTCGAAGTTTTCTGAGTACAAAAAGTAGTAGTTTATTATCCCATTTTAAAATATTGCTCATTTGTATATTAATACTTCGGAAAACTATGGTAGTTTAATATCCAATTGTATTCCTACCTTGACACAGTAAGAGAAGCCGTCAGATGACACCAACTTCTTCATTTTTATGATCGTCCCTTCTTCTACCAAGTAGTAGCTTATCATCCCATTTTAAAATATTGCTCATTTGTATATTAATACTTCGGAAAAATATGGTAGTTTAATATCCAATGTTATTCCTACCTTGACACAGTAAGAGAAGCCGTCAGATGACACCAACTTCTTCATTTTTCTGATCGTCCCTTCTTCTACCACCTCGTAAACGACAGTATCGCTTTCCTCTACCACAGTGTTGGAAAGAGCCGCCTCTACCAGTGATCTAGCCATATAAATATCAATAATTAATTATTGTTGTTCAGAGGTGGCCAATTATGAATGCATAAACCGTGTAACTCAGTATTCAAAGAAGTGTCGTCCGCACATACACCCTAGTGGTGACAATGTTTAATTATCATATTAAGACTCAGTTCAGAGGTGGCGAAATATGAGTTTGACTTAATTGTTCGTGTTTTCTAAAAGTATTTTGTATTCATAAAGAATGCATGAACCATATACGTATGCTTTAACTTAATTGTTCGTGTTTTATAAAAGTATTTTTTATTCATAAAGAATGCATGAACCATATACGTATGCTTACCTCTCAGTTATCAAAGATGTGTCACCCGTATCATTTCTAGTCACGTCAAAAGGGTCGATACTAACGTCCGTAGTATCTTCAATGTCACTTACGGTGAAGTCTAGTGACGGGGATTCTACGGTGAAGTCTCGTGACAGAGACTCTACTGTGTTGTCTCGTGACGGGGACTCTAACGCGGTGTCTGATAATAATGAAGTATCTAGGATTGTGTCCTGTACAGTCTGACTGGATTGGCATGCTCGACATGTAAACTCTAGTATGATGAGACGTTTTCTGGCTTTAAAGTGGTCAATTCTGCTGATCCCTGCGATAAATAGTGAGTTTATCATTGTGTAAAAAGGATCTTTATTTACTCTTTTCCATATAACCAATAGTATACGAACTATCATATCACGACTATGTGTCATACTTTGAAAACATTTCAACTCATTTACATTGTGTGAAAAGGAGCAATTACACATTCACACTAGTTAGTGACAATGCGTAATTAACCCTTATCATATTAAGAATCAGTTTCATATTCATCAACTCATTTACATTGTGTGAAAAGGATAAATTGGTTTTTGGTGATAATGCGTATTTACTCTTTTCTATATAACCAATAGTATACGAACTATCATATCACGACTATATATGTTTCATACTTTGAAAAAATTTCAACTCCTTTACATTGTGTGAAAAGGAGCAATTGCACATGTCCTCTTTTTGACGATAATGCGTATTTACTCTTTTCTATATAACCAATAGTATACGAACTATCATATCACGACTATATATGTTTCATACTTTGAAAACGTTTCAACTCATTTACATTGTGTGAAAAGGAGCAATTGCACATGTCCTCTTTTTGACGATAATGCGTATTTACTCTTTTCTATATAACCAATAGTATACGAACTATCATATCACGACTATATATGTTTCATACTTTGAAAACATTTCAACATCATATTTACATTGTATGAAAAGGAGCAATTGCACATTCACCCTAGTTGGTGAAAATGCGTAATTAAGCCTTATCATATAAAGAATCAGTTTCATATTCATCAACTCATTTACATTGTGTGAAAAGGAGCAATTGCATATGTACTCTTTTTGACGATAATGCGTATTTACTCTTTTCTATATAACCAATAGTATACGAAATATCATATCACGACTATATATGTTTCATACTTTGAAAACATTTCATATTCATCAACATCATATTTACATTGTATGAAAAGGAGCAATTGCACATTCACCCTAGTTGGTGACAATGCGTAATTAAGCCTTATCATATTAAGAATAAGTTTCATATTCATCAACTCATTTACATTGTGTGAAAAGGAGCAATTGCACATGTACTCTTTTTGACGATAATGCGTATTTACTCTTTTCTATATAACCAATAGTATACGAACTATCATATCACGACTATATATGTTTCATACTTTGAAAACATTTCATATTCATCAACATCATATTTACATTGTATGAAAAGGAGCAATTGCACATTCACCCTAGTTGGTGACAATGCGTAATTAAGCCTTATCATATTAAGAATCAGTTTCATATTCATCAACTCATTTACATTGTGTGAAAAGGAGCAATTGCACATGCGCTCTTTTTGGGGATTACAATGTCAGGATGCAAGTCTTCGCATAGTATATATTACATAAAAGTACTCACCGGTGTTGCAGGTACGATGTTGCCATCTATCACATATATCGCATGTGATTCCATGTTGTAATTGTCTCACAGGTTCTTCACAAGATAAACACAGATCTGACATTTTAACACAGAAGTCACAAGGCACAATATTTAAATCAAATTTATTAAAACTTCAACAATTCTGAACAGAGTAACATGGAATGAGGAAAATATTTGAAGTGATGGTGGATATGCATAGATATATATACTATATGCGTTCACATATAACAATTGTCGTTTTATTAATAATATGCAATTATTACAATTAATTATTAAAAAATAAAACAAACAAGAACAAACATACCGCGTACATCAAAAGTAAGTAAAATAACACAATAAGTTTCATCCTTTGTGTGCATCGGGTGCGAATTTAACACCTCATTAAATGCACTTAAAATACGCAATTAACATAATAAGTATAAATAAAAACATTAATGATCTTAATTTAATTTCATAACAAACAAACATATTATAATTTAACAGTTTTATTAATGTATAATCGATCATCATTCGCTCGGGCTACAAATTTTTTAATAGGGGGTCGAGAAGTCTGGTAAAACGGGGTTCGAGAAGTCGGAGGGTCGAGAAGTCTGGCAGCCAGTTACTTCCCCTTGCTAAAACTCCGCCATTTGTACGACAAGATGTTTGCCTCGTGTTTTTAAGGTTGTTTTTTATTTTCGATTGAAGTACATTGCCGTCCGAAATAGCAGGTTAGTATTTCTACTATTAGCTTACAGTTGTTCGCAGAATAAGATATATTGCTGGAAGAAATTAAATAAAGGCACACACTCAAATCGTTAAAAGTATTAACATCCACTGAACCAGTGTTTTTGAAAACAATTCTCTTAAACATGGGACACCATACATTTTTGTTTGTTAACGAGTTGTTTATCACAACATTCACACATAGTTGGTGTGTACATGTTATGTCTTTAGATGTACATCTGAACAATTCAAGTTCCAACATTTCAAATTGTTCATGGAATGGTATTTTTTTTTTTTTTTTTAATAAATCATTTATATAATCAAGGCGAAATTACGGAGACTTCGTACCAATGCGTTATCACACCAGGAGACTTTGTTACAATTTGTCCAAAGAGTTTATCCCACATATACAGCAAGATGATATACAATTACTGTGGGTGTTTTTATAGGATTCTACGTACTGGTTCAACCTATAGTCGATAGGTGACAGTTATTCAAAGAAAATATATGTCGACAAGTAAGCTACTCTGGTTGACGTCTATTCCAATTGATATGAAGGACACTTGACGTTGCGTTTTTTACCATGAACCATATTAAATGCCAGATTTATTTAGAACTAAAGATTGATATTGAGAACCAGACGGACTTTCATCAGTGTTTAAAAATGTACCCGGTTAGAGTATAACATGTATATATAATATTTAAGCCTTTGCAGCAGACAAGTTTTGAAATCACTCTGGGAAATTTCTCCTCACACAACAGTTTTTACTCTCCAATTATCATATTGGCTAAAATGTAAACAATCTCAATAAATATTTAGGGTTTGATTATTAAAAAGAGTTGAAAACATTGTGACAAAAGGAGAAATTGCTAATTTTGAGCAATTTCTACTTTTGCAACAATGTTTTCAAAAGTTGTATGCTGCGCAGGCGTCAGAATGCGTCTACATGTGGGAAAGGGTTAATGGGAATTTTTTTTCTACTTCTGCAAAGATAATATTAAGAGCTCGCCATGTACACGATTTAAGGGTAGCGACCAAATCAAATAACATGACTGTGTTGCAAAAGACCTGAAGTGCAGCATTCAGTTATAAATGAAATTTGGAAAAGAACCTTTTTGGTGGAGCTTGACAGATAGGAAAAAAATTGGTACTAAATTTTTCAAGATTATTTTCCACTAGGTTATTTGAAATATTCTGCATCAAATGTATGTATGTTATCCATATTTACAAAAGATTCAAAAGCTATTGATAGAAATGTTTAATTGAGACCAAAAAATCAAATGATGCAATATAAGTTCTAATTGGAGATTTTTCAAGCAATTTGACTAAATCCCACCCCGCGTAAAGTACCCTAGAATGCTTCTATGTTTTTATATGCCCGTTTTTGAAAGAAAGGGACATTTTATAGTTTTAATTTACATGGACAAAATATGTCCCAAATTTTTCAATTGTTGAACATAGTAATGGGAAGAAAAGTTTGAATTTTTTAACACAACTGTAAATTTTGACCAGTTGATTTTTTTGCAACATTCTCAAGGATTGGAAGAAATATTTGAACGGAAACAATATCACAGGCAACACATTTTTAACCCAAATTTAACCAATCTACAGCAGACAACTTTGAAAATATCTTTGCAAGCTCACTTTGCTACAGCATGTTTCCTATTTTATTACTCAGTTTACCGTAGCCCAGTCAGTAGCAACACAGGCTGTCAATCAAGGGGTTGTGAGTTCGAACCCCAGCTCGACCAACATTCAGACTATGTGGAAGAGCAGCCAGTTGCTTGGAAAGAATTTTATGAAGTACTGATATGAGAAAGCCAAGAAACATATGAGTAGTTGAACTTGCTGCCGTGATATGACTGCAAGATTGTTGAAAATGGTGTTAAACCCCAATTAATCAATCAAACTATTTTATTACCTTATACTTTGAGACTTGGAAAGCTTGTGCATCTAATACCCTTCTTCTCATTGTATACTAAATATGCTGAGTGTCGCCTATATTTTTGGGTAAAAAATATATATTTTGATGTATTTTGGTTGGTTTTGAGAATTGGACACAGTTGGTTAAGTTTTGCGTTCAGGTAACTAACAGGTAACTGACATGAAAACTATCAAACTAATATTTTGGTTGATTTTGAGAATTGGACATTGTTGGTTAAGTTTTATGTTTAGGTCACTTACATGGAAAATATCAAATCTAATATTTTGAAACTTGGAAAAACTTGTTCATCTACTACCCTTCTTCTCATTGTATGCTAAAGATGCTGAGTGTAGCCTGTTTTTTTTGGTAAAAAACATACATTTTCATGTATTTTGGTTGGTTTTGAGAATTGGACACAGTTGGTTAAGTTTTGCGTTCAGGTAACTAACAGGTAACTGACATGAAAACTATCAAACTAATATTTTGGTTGATTTTGAGAATTGGACATTGTTGGTTAAGTTTTATGTTTAGGTTACTTACATGGAAAATATCAAATCTAATATTTTGAAACTTGGAAAAACTTGTTCATCTACTACCCTTCTTCTCATTGTATGCTAAAGATGCTGAGTGTAGCCTGTTTTTTTTTGGTAAAAAACATACATTTTCATGTATTTTGGTTGGTTTTGAGAATTGGACACAGTTGGTTAAGTTTTGCGTTCAGGTAACTAACAGGTAACTGACATGAAAACTATCAAACTAATATTTTGGTTGATTTTGAGAATTGGACATTGTTGGTTAAGTTTTATGTTTAGGTCACTTACATGGAAAATATCAAATCTAATATTTTGAAACTTGGAAAACTTGTTCATCTACTACCCTTTTTCTCATTGTATGCTAAAGATGCTGAGTGTAGCCTGTTTTTTTTGGTAAAAAACATACATTTTCATGTATTTTGGTTGGTTTTGAGAATTGGACACAGTTGGTTAAGTTTTGCGTTCAGGTAACTAACAGGTAACTGACATGAAAACTATCAAACTAATATTTTGGTTGATTTTGAGAATTGGACATTGTTGGTTAAGTTTTATGTTTAGGTCACTTACATGGAAAATATCAAATCTAATATTTTGAAACTTGGAAAAACTTGTTCATCTACTACCCTTCTTCTCATTGTATGCTAAAGATGCTGAGTGTAGCCTGGTTTTTTTGGTAAAAAACATACATTTTCATGTATTTTGGTTGGTTTTGAGAATTGGACACAGTTGGTTAAGTTTTGCGTTCAGGTAACTAACAGGTAACTGACATGAAAACTATCAAACTAATATTTTGGTTGATTTTGAGAATTGGACATTGTTGGTTAAGTTTTATGTTTAGGTCACTTACATGGAAAATATCAAATCTAATATTTTGAAACTTGGAAAACTTGTTCATCTACTACCCTTCTTCTCATTGTATGCTAAAGATGCTGAGTGTAGCCTGTTTTTTTTTGTAAAAAACATACATTTTCATGTATTTTGGTTGGTTTTGAGAATTGGACACAGTTGGTTAAGTTTTGCGTTCAGGTAACTAACAGGTAACTGACATGAAAACTATCAAACTAATCTTGTTTCAATACTTAAAAAATAGCAGTTGTGTGCGGTCATTGTGAATATTTTTTATATTTAACCCTTTCCCTCATACGGCAATTCTGCAGCAGACGACTTTGAACATTTGTTGTCAACTAATAGAAAATCTCTATAATTGAATGGATAACCTATGACTAAAAGTGGAAAACATTGTGGCAAAAGGAGAAATTGCTCGTTTTGAGCAATTTCTTCTTTTGTCACTACGTTTTCAAAAAGCCGTCTGCTGCAGAAGCGTCAGAAAGCGTCTATATGCGGAAAAGGGTTAAAACAAATAAACCGTAAAAAGATAATATCAGACGAGCGTCAGGCACCCGCAGGCGGTGCTCTTGTTTGACTATTTGGAGGTCAATATGTGCACTAATCTCATTATGTACAGACTGAGAGCTGTATGCATGCCTTATTAGTTAAGAATTGTACTGACATAATCACATAATGTTCACCTATTTCAGATCTTCTAAATTTCATAAAGTTGTCTTTTAGCTGAGGAAAAAAACTTTTGAAAATTCTTTTCTTTTTTAAGCAACTGTCAGAATTTAAATTCAAGTGGTACTAAGGCTTATCTGATGGGCACTTCATCAATGTATCTGAATTAAAGTGGATTAACTTTCCTGATGTTTACTCATGTGAGGGATAAAGGGCCATCATATTTGTTGGGGGAAAAAACTGGTTTATTAGATTTGGGTTTTTCTGCAGGCTGGCCTCAAATATGTTTCTGCTCATGATTACTGTTCAGTTTGACACATTTTATTCACATTTCACAGATAGGAAGCATATGTATACAAGGGCCAAGGTTATTTTAACTTAAAATGGCACTGTTTAATCCACAATTTTCACCAGAACATTCCTTTTCATTAGACCTTAATCAAATGTTAAAAAAGAGTTTTGTGGGGTCATAGAAAGCATAGATTTTAAAAACCCTTTCTTATACGCTCATTTATGATATACTGTTTATATGTATATAAATATTTATAAATATTTGTTATTTATGTCTAAATCCAATAATTTTTTATCAAGTTTTATGCTTTTTTTCCGTGACTGTTTCAGTGTATCCGTTTTCTTGCAATTGAAATATTTATATAACATATGTATACAAGAGTTTTGTTTCTTTGGCACAGTTGAACTTCTGGTCCAGCTGTGATTGAAAACAGAATAAATGTAACTATTTTATTTAATTAACATAAATGCAGATTATTGATTATGATAGTTCCTTTTCGAAAAACAAATTCCATGAATTACTTCTTTGATATGATTGAACAAGGGCTTATTTCTAATTAGTAACAGGCTTATATTGCAACAAATTAGCCACATCATAAGATAAAAAAATCTAGACTATGGATGTTTCACTCACTGCAATGTGCATGGTAAGCTGGATTTCAACTTAAAAAGGACATTGTTAAAGGAGTAATTCCTCATGATAAGCAAATTTTCCTTTTGTCACGATGTTTTCAAATGTTCTCTGCTGAACAGGCATCAAATTGCAGGTGGGATAAGGTTAACTACTGTATAGGTAATGCCTCTGAACCCCTTTTCCACATACAACAATTCTAAAACAGACACTTAAATATTATTATAGATAGGTAAAACTATGGAAATCTTGATCATTTTTTTTAAAAAAGAGTTGAAACCATTATGACAAAAAGAGCATTTCAGAGCAATATTAACCGTCCTGCAAGAAAACCAACATTAATGTATTGACACAGATTAGCCTGCGCAGTTTGTACAGACTAATCCATGTAGACAATTTCTGTCTCAAGGTTATAGAGTAATGATTCCTGAAACAGAAAATCCACAGGAGGTGAAATGTGTCCATCCTGGTAAGCCTGTGTGGCACGCGTAAGCTGATCCGGGTCGATAGTTTACGCAGAGTCCACAATGCTGGTTTGCTCAAAAGACAGCTCAAATTAAAGGAAAATCTAGTTAACACACTGGAAGCCACATGTTTTACTTGAGCATGTTGAAACCTCGTCAGAATATTTGCTTGTATGATATCTAGGCTATGTTCGAATATGTGTCGGGTCCGGTAAAGAACTATGTCACTTAGCCAAACTGTAGAAAAATCTTGAAGTTGTTAACACTATAGACACCGCATTTTTGTCTTGAGCAGTTTGAAACTTTGTCAGAAACTTTGTCTTAATGATAGGCTAATTTCAAATATTGGTTATTTTGGGTAAAACAATAGGGCACTCAAAAGCCAAGTTAAAGGAAAATCTTGTTAAGACTCTAGAAGCTGCACTTTTAACTTGAGCATGCTAAATCTTTGTCAGAATGATTTTTAGCTCGCCTATTCGAAGAAATAGGGGAGCTTATGTAATCACGTTGGCGTACGCGTTGCCTGCTTGGTCAAACCTTTGCGTGCAAGGCATTTTCTCAGACACTGTGTATGCTGTTGCTTTGAAACTTCACACACTTATTCAGGGTCATTAGATGACCTTGTATGTCAAGTCCCATAACTTTGGAATGGATTTTGACTGAATTGTGCCCCTTTTTGGACTTAGAATTTTGGTCAAACCTATGCGTGCAAGGCCTTTTCTCAGACACTGTGTAAGCTGTTGCTTTGAAACTTCAAACACTTATTCAGGGTCATTATATGACCCTGTATGTCAAGTCCCATAATTCTGGAATGGATTTTGACTAAATTGTGCCCCTTTTTGGACTTAGAATTTTGGTCAAACCTTTGCGAGCAAGGCCTTTTCTCAGGCACTGTGTATGCTGTTGCTTTGAAACTTCACACACTTATTTAGGGTCATTAGATGACCTTGTATGTCAAGTCCCATAACTTTGGAATGGATTTTGACTGAATTGTGCCCCTTTTTGGACTTAGAATTTCTGTCAAACCTTTGCATGCAAGGCCTTTTCTCAGACACTGTGTAAGCTGTTGCTTTGAAACTTCACACACTTATTCAGGGTTATTATATGACCCTGTATGTCAAGTCCCATAACTCTGGAATGGATTTTGACTGAATTGTGCCTCTTTTTGGACTTAGAATTTTGGTCAAACCTTTGCATGCAAGGCCTTTTCACAGACACTGTGTATGCTGTTGCTTTGAAACTTCACACACTTATTCAGGGTCATTAGATGACCCTGAATGTCAAGTCCCATAACTGAATTGTGCCCCTTTTTGGTCAAACCTTTGTGTGCAAGACTGGGAATGATGGGTTATAGTTATAGACTTTTACCAATGCTATAACTGTTCTGAAGTAGGCCCTGATAGACGAGGGCCCTGATAGGCGAGGGCCCTGATAGGCGAGCTATATTGTCCTCCGACAACTCTTGTTGTTATTATATTTAGTTTGAATATGGGTCGCCGAGCCCTGGTAGCTCAGTCGGTAGTGACACAGGCTGTCAATCCAGGGGTTGTGAGTTTGAATCCCGGCTCGGCCAACTTTCTTTCCGACGATTGACAAAAGTCATGCGTCATTCGTCTTCTGCCAATGGGCTAAGTCTATGTGGAAAAGCAGCCAGTTGCTTTGGAAGATTGTTGTGTGGTGTACTGGTGTGAGAAGAATAGGTGAACTGGCCGCCATGATATAACTGAGAAATTGTTAAAAACGGCGTTTAACCCCAACCAATCAATCAATCATTGAATATGGGTCATGTTTGTTCAACAATTAGGTCATGTTGATTGGTTGAAAAACATGGCCGCCAGAGGGCGGGGCTATTTTGCCTTATATGACCATAGTGAAAACTTTCAAAATCTTCTTCTCCTAAAGCGTTCAGCCTATTTTCAAATAATTTTCTAGAGATGTTCCTTGGGTGAACCTCTATCAGATTCCTTCAAGCCATGTTGATTGGTAAAAAAAACATGACCACCAGAGGGCGGCGCTATTTTGCCTTATATGGCTTAAGAGAAAACTTAAAAAATCTTCTCCTCCGAAAGTGTTTGGCTGATATTCAAATAACTTTGTAGAAATGTTCCTAGGCTGACCCCTCTATCAGATTCCTTCAAGCCATGTTGATTGGTTGAAAAATATGGCCACCAGGAGGTGGGACTATTTTGCATTATATGGCTATAGTGAAAACTTAAAATATCCTCTCCTCCGAAAGTGTCCGGCCGATTTTCAAATAATTTTGCAGAAACATTCCTTGGGTGACACTCTACAAGATTTCTTTTAGCCATGGTGGTTGGTAAAAAACATGGCCACCAGGAGGCAGGGCTGTTTGGAGATTTGATTTTTGCCTTATGGCCGTGGAGCGATACTGGCCCTCTTGGGCCTCTTGTTAGCTCACCTAAGCTAAGGTGAGCTTTTGTGATCACTCACTGTCCGGCACCCGTCGTTGTCGTCTGTTAACAATTTCCTACAAATGACTTCTTCTACTAAACCAATAGACAGATTTCAAAAAAACTTCACAGGAATGGTCCTTAGGTGGTCTTCAATCAAAGTTGTTCAAAGAATTTTATTCCAAGTAGAACTTTGGTTGCTGCGGCATCAGAAAAGGGGAAAATTGCCAAATCTTAAAAAATCTTCTTGTCCAAAAGTACCGTACTGGCCCGATTATTTTGCCCTAATGTTCCTTGGGGAACCCTCTACCAAGATTGTTCAAATATTTCCGATCCGTTGAAAACATGGCAGCCAGGGGGCGGAGCTTATTTTCCTTATTTTGTGCATTGTTAAAACTTTAAAAATCTTTTTGTCCAAAAGTACTGGCCCGATTTCAAAATTATTTTGCACAAATGTTCCTTGGGGCACCCTTTACCAAGATTGTTCAAATATTTCCGATCCGTTGAAAAACATGGCCACCAGGGGGCGGAGCTTGTTTTCCATATATGTGCATTGTTAAAACTTTAAAAATCTTCTTGTCCAAAATTACTGGCCCAATTTGAAAATTATTTTGCATAAATGTTCCTTGGGGCACCCTTTACCAAGATTGTTCAAATATTTCCGATTCGTTGAAAAACATGGCCGCCAGGGGGCTAAGCTTTTTTTCCTTATATGTGCATTGTTAAAACTTTAAAAATCTTCTTGTCCAAAAGTATTAGCCCGATTTGAAAATGATTTTGCACAAAGTTCCTTGAAAAACATGGCCACCAGGGGGGCGGAGCTTGTCCTTATAAAAAAATCTTCTTGTCCAAAATTACTGGCCCTATTTAAAGATAGTTTGACACAAATGTTCTTTGGATGACCTTCTACCAAGATTGTTCAAATTAATCTGATCCATTGAATCAGGTGAGCGATATAAGGCCATCATGGCCCTCTTCTTTTATAAACCAATTATTTGATAAACGATTTTCCCTAATTTTGCCCATATGTTTTCAATCTCATCCACTTCAGACTTGTTGTATTTGGGGGAAAGGGTTAATTTAAGTTGCGGTTATTGCCAGTAATATTTCAGTGGGGACAAATCGAAGGGTAATTTTCAAGTTATGTTTTAACTTTATAAAATGATTCGGTATAAAGTAACGAAATCAACGGTAATTAACACCAACACACCATTGAATGATGAGTTATCTTTTCCTTCAAATCAATAGCTACTTTCAGTAATGGATGCGAAATGTTTTCAAAGCTGCTGCAAATTTCATAAAACATTGTTGGATAAAGAGAAATTAGGTACAATGAGTAGTTTCCCAAAAAATGTGCTAATCTATCCTTAATTACGACTTTCAGTTATATTCCTTAAATTTCCTCTTGTATATTCATTTATAGATATTTACATAATTTATATATATTATATAATTATGTATATATATATTTACTAATTGAAACGTTGTAGGAAAAGGAAAAATTCCCTCTCAGATATTTATAAAATCGTCTGCTGCAGGTTTCTAATATTTACCTCATAATTTGTTAAATACATATTTTCCTTGAAAGTAGTTTAATGCATTTACTACTTGCAGATGCAACATTTGGAGACCTGGGATAAATTGTGACAAAACATGAACAATGTTGTCAATAGTTGTGTGCTAGGGAGAAGTGTTAGTTATCTGGTAATGCACGAATGGTGTGTTCCTCAAACGCCGCCTACTCGACTTAATATGTATTAGGGGTAATATTAGGGGGCATTGTAAAGGGTAAATTACAGAATGATTAATTAAAAAGGATTGATTGATTGGGCTTTAACGACGTGTTCAACAATTGTTCAGTCATATCCGGCGGCCGATTCACATATTCATGTGTTTCCTCGCTTTCTCACACAAAGAATCCTCACAACATTCT
Organism: Serripes groenlandicus; assembly: GCA_031761405.1. NCBI lineage: Eukaryota > Metazoa > Mollusca > Bivalvia > Cardiida > Cardiidae > Serripes > Serripes groenlandicus. The sequence continues at coordinate 17,683,814 of JASEVX010000014.1, forward strand.
TTCCAAGCAACTGGCTGCTTTTTCACATATACTGTTAGCCCATTGGTGAAAGATGATTGACGCTTGTCACATTGACTTTTGTTAAACGACGGAAAAAATGTTGGCCGAGCCTGGATTCGAACCCGCAACCACTGTGGATTAACAGCCCGCGTCGCTACCGACTGATCTACCGGGAGAAAGGTGTGGAAATGACTTTTCCTGAATTGGTATGGTGAAATCGAACTCATGCATACTGGATAAACACCCTAACACATTGCCTATTTAGATATTGTAACTCTTGAAAGAAAAATGTTGTGGGAAAAGAAGCCTTTGGTTTTAATATGCATTTGCTCTTATTTAACATAACGTTTCAATCAGATTTTATCCGAATATCTAATTGTTTTAAACTGTCTAATATTTGGACGTGTTTGAATCAACACTTAACGCATAATACACATCAAAATCAAATTATATCTATAAAGATCTGATCATCATTATATGTCATGATGTTATTTAAATTTTATAACACTTTCTTATTGTGCTTGTAATGTGAGAATTAATTTGAATTGAGGGCACACTTATACTTAATTATGCTTTTATGCAAAGTGATTTGTTCATACCTTGCATACAATTCATTATCCTATCTGCACCGGGCTGACATCACTCTAAAATCCACTTCCAGCAGTACAAGCTGATTATGTTGCTGTGTTTGAATATGGTCAGTCAATGCCTCCGCACAGTATCTTGTGCTGGCTTCCTTGTTAAATGTTTTAGTTTTGTTCTGGAAATTGAAACAGTCATGTTAACTACATAACAAGCAGTATATCCCCTTCTCCTTCATCATAAACAGTCCACCAAACACCTGTTTTATCACAGTGACATATTTCTGTCCAACCAACAATCCTGAAATTTAAACTTCAAAGAACTCATACGACTCCCTTCTTTCTTAGAAAAATTATAACAACCAGAAGCCAAACATTTGTCATGATGGTGAGTAACTTTCTCTGCAAATCAACCATTAACCAAAGATACAACTTCAGCTGGGCAAGGGGCATCTGGACTATCCTGTAACTTTTCTGCTTAAGATGATAAATCTCCATCCACAGTGTGACTGTGAGTTGAGTGTAACTCGTTTTGCCCGGGTTTATCAGAACCTAAAATGTACAAAATTATTAACATACTGAAAAAAATGTTGTAGGAAGAAACAATTTCGACTAGTTCTAACGTAGACATCCTCATACATCGGTTGTTTGTCAAGTTCCTACAAAAATAAGATTGAGAGTCTGATGAATAATCTAGACTATTTTGTAAGATATCAAAGTAGACTTATAATTTACTAGAACACTTGCCAGTACACTTTGACATCTTACTTCTTTCTGGTACCTTCAGACCAGATAGATCATCAGTAGAAGTAAACTGACTTGGTTGATCACAACCTGAAATAATTTACTTTCTATTAAACAACAAATATTTGATCACTAACACTAACATTTTAGTTTCATTTTATTAGCTCACCTATGCACAAAGTGCAAGGTGAGCTTTTGTGATCGCTCACCGTCCGTCGTCGTCCGTCCGTTCACATTTTCCTACATACGACTTCTCCTCCTACACCAATTAATCAAATTCAAAATAATTTTACAGGAATGTTCCTAGGGTGGATCTCTTGCAAACTTGTTCAAATAATTCTATTCCATGCAGAACTTTGGCTGCCACGGCAACAAAAAAGGGGAAATTAACCAAAACTTAAATCTTCTTGTCTGAAAGTAGAAGGCCCATGCCTTTGATATTTGGTATGTAGCATCATCTAGTGAACCTCTACCAAGATTGTTCAAATTATAGCCTGGGGTCAAAAATGACCCCTCCCCAGGGGTCACTTGTTTTTCATAGACTCATATAGGGGAAAACACTTTAAAAATCTTCTTGTCTAAGAGTATAGGGCCCTGGCCATTGATATTTGGTATGTAGCATCATCTATTGGACCACTACCAAGTTTGTTCAATTTATAGCCCTGGGGTAAAAAATGATCCCATCCCGGGGGTCACTTGTTTTACATAGACTCACCCCATGCCTTTGATATTGGGTATGTAGCATCATCTAGTGGACCTCTACCAAGATTGTTCAAATTATAGCCCTGGGGTCAAAATGACCCATCCCCTGGGTTCTATTGTTTTACATAGACTCATATAGAGAGAAAACTTAAAAAATCTTCTTATCTAAAAGTAGAGGCCCCAGGCCTTTGATATTTGGTATGTGGCATCATCTAGTAGACCTCTACCAAGATTGTTCAAATTATAGCCCTGGGGTCAAAAATAACCCCTCCCCGGGGGTCACTTGTTTAACATAGATAGGGGAAAAACTTTAAAAATCTTCTTGTCTCAAAGTAGAAGGTCCAGGCCTCTGACATTTGGTATGTAGCATCATATAGTGGACCTCTACCTAGATTGTTCAAATTTTAGCTCTGGGGTCAAAATTGATCCCTCCCAAGGGGTCACTTGTTTTACATAGACTCATATAGGGAAAAAACTTAAAACATGTTCTAAAATTCTTATTGGACCCTCTAACCCTATGTTGTTGGTTACTCACTGAGACGATTCTTTTGAGTACCCACATCATAGGGTTTGGTTGGATATTATGAGTAAAAGATATGTATACTGCTCCTTATCTGTAGCTTTGTTTTATCATTTAATTTCAGCCTTGGGGACAATTCGGCACAGATCACATCTGTGTTGATGTTTTTGGAACCCACAAACAAAGGGGAGCGAATTTTGACTTCGAAAAGATCTCGTATCTTAAAGAGAACATCCACTTCGAACACAGGGTCAGTGTGTATGGTGAGGTTGTCATCCCTGAATTGGATAAACCTTTATCCCCAAAGGTCATCAAACTGTTAGACAGCCTCAGACCGTTGAGGGAGATGAGGCGAAGTGGAGGTGGAGGATTAAAAGATCCCGAGGCATGGACACTTCCCAGACAAGGTAGGACTCGGGCCTTTTTCCATAGATCCCACAAGTCCAATTATCGGACCCATTCCCAATGCCAAATATACATCTTTTTTCCAATTTTAATAAAATGATTCCCAATCAAAAGTACCTACTAAAAATCTTCAACTTAATTTGACTGCATTTCTATCACAGAAAGGGATCGACAGCTGAACCCTGTTACGTTATTCAGCTTGTAACAATTTGTTCAGTGACCATAAGCAATTGAATGATTCTTGACATCAATCCTTCATGTCGCTTACAACTAAAAAGTAGTTGTAAACCAGGGCCGTATTCACAAAGCTCCTAAAGAAATTCACAAGACTCCTTAGGTAAAAATATTCCTTAAATCGGTCCATTTTCCCTTAAAAGTTAAGGAGCACTGTACCATGCTATAACTTTTCCCTTGAAGTTGAGGAAAATCTTAAATGGCATATTCTCAAAATCAAATGACAGCCTTCTTGTCTCTGAAAATAATCAAAACGTTTTTACAGACTTTTATATGGACAACTTATGAATTGAATAAGGGTGAAATGAAACGGCCTCTTTCTATAACCAACATCTCTGTCAATGGTATTGATTAATCCTAGGTTTTGACTTACCAATATACATACATGTACATTACATTTGTATCTTGATTGAATTTATTCGTTAATTTCGAATATTCGAGCATTCTATCTGACAACAGATGTTGTTTGTCAAAGCCATACTTTAACAACTTCCATGATGCTCCCATGACTATGGAAGATCCAGATCAGACTCTAAGTAGGTGCAGGCTGATCTGGATCTTCACTTGTGGCAAGTTTCAAAGGTTGATGTTCATGTGACATGGCCTTTCGCAAGCCGATAGTCTAGATAAGGAGCAAAACGGTCTTTAGCGAAAATATCTTTCTTACTACCAAACCAAATCTACTGTCAATGAGGTTGTTCTTTTGAGTACCTGTAATATTCCTTTTCATAGTACAAGAAATCCTGGTTAAAATGTGGAAACCTTTTATGAATAAAAGTATAATTATTGAAAAGAGTTGAAAATATGATGAGTAATTTTTGTCTCGCTGTGACAAAGTTGCGAAAGCGAGACTAAGGTGTTGCTTTTCTGGCGACGGCGTCAAATATTTGCGTTTAGCTCAACGTTTAAAGAAATTACGTTTTTTTTTCTGAATAAGTACAAGTACTGGTACTAGGGCTTTCATATTTGGAATTTGGTTTTTGGTTGACTTTGAGATTTGGTCATAGCTTTCTCATTTTTAGCTCACCTATGCACGAAGTGCAATGTGAGCTATTGTGATCACATTTTGTCCGTCGTGCGTCGTCAACATTTGGGCTTGTTAACACTCTACAGGCTACATTTTGTATCCAATCTTTATGAAAGTTTATCAGAACATTTATCTCCATCAAACCTTTGACAAGTTCGAAATTGGGCCATATGAGGTCAAAAACTAGGTCACTAGGTCAAATTGAAGGGAAATCTTGTTAACACTCTGGAGGCCACATTTTCAACTTGAGCATGTTGAAACTTTATCAGAATGTTTGTCTTGATGATATGTAAGTCAAGTTCGAACATGGGTCATGTTGGGTCAAAATGTAGGTCACTAGGTCAAATTGAAGGAAAATCTTGTTAACACTGTAGAAGCCAAATATTATGCTTCAGCAGCTTGAAAGTTAGAAATTTTGTCAGAATGTTTATCTAAATGATATCTAAGCCAAGTTCGAATATGGGTCATGTAGGGTCAAATTGAAGGAAAATCTTGTTAACACTTTGGATGCCGCATTTTTTGCTTCAGCAGCTTGAAATTTGGTCAGAATGTTTGTCTGAATTATATCTTGGTCAAGTTCGAATATGGGTCATATTGGGTCAGAAACAAGGTCAATAAAGGAAAATATTGTTCAAACTCTGGAGGTCAAAAACTAGGTCACTAGGCCAAATTGAAGGAAAATCTTGTTAACACTTTGGATGCCGCAATTTTTGCTTCAGCAGCTTGAAACTTTGTCAGAATGTTGTCTTGATGATATCTAGTCCATGTTGGAATATGGGTCATATCAGGTACAAAAATATAGATCACTAGGCCAAAGGAAGGAAAATCTTGTTAACACTGTGGAGGTTGCATTCAGAATAATTGTCTTGATGTGTTTTACATTGCAGTACATTGTATAATTAAGGTGAGCGAACTAGGGCCACCATGGCCCTCTTGTTTTTTAGATTGATTTCTTAATTGTGCACACATATTTCATAAATGAAGTACTTCAACATATCAAACGGGTTTTTGGGTCAAACATTTGGATTTTTTTCTTTTTCATTTCTTGTAATTTCTTAATTTTGCGTTTAGCAGTACTGGTACTAGGGCTTTCATATTTGGAATATAGTTGCATTGATAGTCAACGAAGGGGACAGTGAGACATTTAATTAGGCTTAATTCTTGTTCCTTAAACCAAAAGTCATCTGCTGCAGAGGCATCAAGAGCATCTGTAAAAGGGAAAGGGATATGTGGTTAGATAATTAAATAAAGATTTTTCCAAATAAAAAACAGAGCTCCTTATCTAGATTTCTTTCATAGTCTGGTGACTAGTAGTCACATACTTTCACATTCTTAGAAAAATGCTTTTTACATTGGAATTTGAAATGTAAATTCATTTGTATCCCAACAATAGCAGTCATATATGAAAATGTATTATTTATATTTATATGTTATACAACAAGCAAACATGCATTTTTAGATCACCTGAGCACAAAGTGCTCAAGGTGAGTTATTGTGATCGCCTTTTGTCAATCGTGCGTCGTCCATCAACATCTTCTCCTCTGTACCCAGTGGGTCAATTGTGATGAAACTTCACAGAAAGCATCCTCTCAATGTCCTCACCAGAATTCCTTCACCACAATTTTTTGGGATCCATGCAGAATTCTGGTTTCCATGGCAACCAAACGAAAACAACTTCTCCAAAACCGGTTAGCCGATTTTTCAAATAATTTTGTAGAAATGTTCCTTGGGTGACCTTCTATCAGATTCCTTTAAGTCATGTTGACGCGTCAAAAAAACATTGCCACCAGGGCACGGAGTCTGGAGTAGCGATAATGCATTTATATTTACAGGCCTATTACAAAATCGTACGTGGTCCAGCACAAAGTTTGTGACTGCTCATTTTACTCTTGGCTTTATTATACCCCCAGATACGTAGTATATGGGGGCTATATAGGAGTCACGCTTGTCTTCTTGTGAACACTATTTCTCAGCAACCCTTGGTCAGAATTCAATATAACTTCACAATAATGATTGATACCAAGCCTAGTTGTGCATATTGTCGGCGTGTTGCACTGGAATTATTTTTTAAATGAGTTATGGCCCCTTGAATTTCTCATACATAGTTGGTCTGTAGAAATTTCGTGTGAACACTATTTCTCAGCAACCCTTGGTCAGAATTCAATATAACTTCACGAGAATGATTGATACCAAGCCTAGTTGTGCATATTGTCGGCGTGTTGCACTGGAATTATTTTTGAATGAGTTATGGCCCCTTGAATTTCTCATACATAGTTGGTCTGTAGAAATTTCTTGTGAACACTATTTTTCAGCAACCCTTGGTCAGAATTCAATATAACTTCACAAGAATGATTGATACCAAGCCTAGTTGTGCATATTGTCGGCGTGTTGCGCTCGAATTGTTTTTAAATGAGTTATGGCCCCTTGAGTTTCTCATACATATGTATATTGTCAGGCACCAGCTGGGGGTATTCATCACCTTCAGTGATATTTTTAGTTTCCTTGTATTAATATATAGTGAAAACTTTAAAAAACTTCTTTTCAAAAGTATGGGACTGATTTTGAAATAACTTGGCACAAGTTTTCCTTGAGTGACTATTTACTGAGTTATATTAAATCAGGTGATTGATTCAGGGCCATTATGACCCTCTTGTTATGTTATGATGCCATATAAACATCAGAATTCAATTGTGATGTTTAAAATGGTGTTATCAAATAAATTCCAGTATACTGGTGTTTATTAAACATCAAAATTGTGATGTATACATGTATTACATAAATTTCCAAAAAGCCTAGTTTTGCTGACTGTAACATGAAATGTAATAGTTTATGATTGTCATAAACTCTGAACGTTCTAGTTTAATGCATTCTACTTTTCTTTGTACTTCCAGAATTATCAGGAAAAAGACTGTGCAGAAACTTGGCAACTGCCTTTCTCTTCGACATGGTGGACACAGAAGGTAAATCTGCCATGTCAGAAGTTTTGAAACGCCTGGTTAAGGCCAGTCAACTTCACTTCGATGTGGTATCCACTGGAAATGCGGGTACCACTCGATTTGCAAGTCTAGTCCAAATGATGACGGAAGATGAAACATCTACACCAACTGAAACAAGCACAAGCTCAGAAGGCTCAAGCCCAATTTATGGCCAAGAAGAAGCAGATTATATCCCCATTGAGAGCAGCAAAGCATCTCCTAGAAAGATGCTGAAAAGGCGTGCTAAATCTCCAGAAAATACGTCTAGTTTAACCCCTGACTGCCCCGTAAATGCAACTTTAAAAACGCCAGACATCCTCATTTTTGAACAACCTCAATTAGAAAAACCTCCAACCATAAAACTTCTGATATCTATTAAATCTGGCACAAATTATATGGAAAAACAACTTATAATGGAAATGCTTTCTAGGGTTCCCTATCAAAGCATTATTTGGGCCCTAGAAATTAATTCTATTACAGGCAATATTTTCCAAGTATCTGAAAACCCTTTGGATAAAGCCAGGAAAATTTACATTAGGCACAAAAAGTACCATTTTTGTACCAGTCAATTTCCATCACAATTTAATGCTGATTTATTTATAGAAATGCTTGTGGACATTACAAAAATACTGGAAAGCCAGAACCAATAGTCAGGGGTTGACACTAACCTTTTTTTCTGGGATTGACACTAACCTTTTTTTTCTGGGATATGGGGATATAGTCACTGCATTTTAAGGTTTTTTTCAGCATTTTCATTTAGATACTATATTTCGGTTTATTTTTTAATTACCATTTCCAAATTATAGACGCCTTTTGAAGACATTGTTCCGAAAGGAGAAAGTGATCAAAACAAGCAATTTCGCCATTTGCCACAATGTTTTCAACTCTATTTACGAATTTAACCCTTTCCCATCTGCAGACGATGCAAATAGCAGCAGACAACTTTTGAAAACTTTGTGGCCAAAGGTGAAATTGCTCATGATGATGGTGCCATTAAATATCTAACAACCATGCCAGTAAAGGCTGCCAAGTATTTGATTAGTTGGACAAATATATGTCAACAGTGTAGACTGAGATCAGCCTGCGCATTCGCATACTTTGATCAGGGTCTACAGTGTTTGCTGAGCCAGAGTTCACATAGCATTCCTGCTTTTGGTAAAGGTGTGTTGACCTTGATCAAACACGGTACCGTAGCTGATCTACAGTACCTGGCCAAAAGTAATGTCGCACCTGACATTTTGCCATAAAATTTAGTGTATTTCCACCAATTTTGAAAATGTCATTATACAATAACAGAGGGTAGAACTGGAATTAGTCACCAATCATCGTTTAATGACATTTTCAAAATTGGTGGAAATACACTAAATTTTATGGCACCCACATACAATAAATCTGCAGCAGACACATTTGAAAACATTATGACAAAAACATGAAAATGTCCATAAAAGATAGCTTAATTCTTAAATAAAGTAGAAAACATTGTGGCCAAAGGTGAAATTGCTCATGATGAAGGCCACAATGTTTTCAAAAGTCGTCTGCTGCTATTGCATCAAAATGCGTCTGCAGGTGGGAAAGGGTTAAATTAGTAAATAGAGTTGAAAAAGTGTGGCAATTGGCGAAATTGCTTGTTTTGATCACTTTCTCCTTTTGGAACAATGTCTTCAAAAGGCGTCTATAATTTGGAAATGGTAATTAATAAATAAACTGAAACATATTATCTAAAAGAAAATGCTGATAGACCCAAATATGTGACCCTTAGCACATTTGATACGCCTATATTATGTTAAACATGTCTTTTACCTCAATGAATACATTTTGCATAATCTTAACATATAATTAATTGCCTCTAATACCTAACTTTGCAATTTTGTACCATAAACATGATCGATCGATTGAGTCAAAAGCTTTCAATTAGTCTACAAAGCAACAGTATAATTTTTCTTCTATTTTTACAGAGTGTATTTTGAATAACAGAGTATAAACAAAAAATAGCATCACTATACATGCTAATGAGCAAAATGTAAAATTTAACGAATACAATTTATCCTAAATATACACGTCATAATATTGAAATACAAATAATTTTCTCCTAGCAATTAGTCTTTGACGGAGTATTTTAACATTAAAATCTTCAGCAAATTTTCTACCTCTGCCTAGAGATATTATGGTTATATAGCTGCTTTGTAAGTTCAGTAAGGATCAAATGAAAAAATGCAGGTGTTAGATTGCACAATGTCGCACCTGACATTTTCCAATAGAATTTAGTGTAAATGTATCTCCGTTATTCAAAATACACTCTGTAAAAATAGAATACAGTACCTGGCCAAAAGTAATGTCGCACCTGACATTTTCCCATAGAATTTAGTGTATTTCCACCAATTCTGAAAATGTCATTAAACAATGATTGGTGACTGATTCCAGTTCTACCCTCTGTTATTGTATAATGACATTTTCAAAATTGGTGGAAATACACTAAATTCTATTGGAAAATGTCAGGTGCGACATTACTTTTGGCCAGGTATTGTATTCTATTTTTACAGAGTGTATTTTGAATAACAGAGTATAAACAAAAAATAGCATCACTAAATACATGCTAATGAGCAAAACGTAAAATTTAACGAATACAATTTATCCTAAATATATATGTCATAATATTGAAATACAAATAATGTTCTCTTTAATAGCAATTAGTCTTTGACGGAGTATTTTAACATCAAAATCTTCAGCAAATGTTCTACCTCTTGTAGTTCAGAATGATCAGTTCCACAATTCTTACAGAGTTTATCCCGTCCTCTTGATCTTGTGAACTGATTCACACAGAGTTTATGTACAGGATGAAAATAACAAGGTGCCATTACAAATATTGAATCAAATTCGTTCTTAAAAATCTTTTCTTCTCTAAACATGCTATACATTTTTCGAAGACAAACCTTTGATTTAATTTTCTGGATCGGATGGAATTGTGAATTATTCTGGCAATTAATTGTTCTTTTTCCAGTTTGAATCCAGTTTTCTAAAGATAGGGATTCAAGTTTTCTGGGAGCCAGCATGAAGTTTTTAATTTATAAAACAATTTATGTGTGAAGACATGTTCTGACCCGAAATAATCAATATACATATTCAAGAAAATATGACTAATTTTTTATCTTGGGCACAGTGAACATATATTTCTTCTAAAACTGATTATACCCAAAAATATGTAGTGAGCAAAAATATTTCTCTTATATGGAGTTTATTCAGAAGCGTAAAAATAAATGGTTTCCTCCCGCTAGCTACAGTAGTTAAATAAAACTGACATGACTTATCACAACACTCGGGATATGGCAATTCAATAATTGTTGGAAGTTTACTTACAGCTAAATACACACCTTTCGGTCGAAAATAATGAAGAAGATATGGGGACACACCTCCGCCAAAGCTACAAGATCTACCTCAAACTCCAGAACCATTATGAGGTTATTTAGTTTTTGACTACTTTATTAATATGAGGTAACTATTTTTTCAGGAAAATGGACATAAGATTAACTATAACAAACCTCATCAAACTGACTAGTACTAATGAAGCTTGGTAACCTTGGTAAATGACAAAAAAATATTTTCGAATAAAAATAATAGCCTCTTTAAATGAACATATTAATATGATGAAAAAAAAAATGTTTATGAATATAATGAAAATAACAAAACTTTCAATACTAATACAATTACTACACAATTATTTATAATATATACAATTCTACCCTTGCTGGGGACGGGTAGGGTAGTTAACTTCCGAAGCTGAGTCTCTATATCTTATTTATTGTAATAATTTAACTGTATTATGTTGTAAATATACTATTAAAGCATTTTTAATCTAAACAACAATATTTAAATGACTCAACTGCATGCCCCATGATGCCAAATAAAAAGGATGTGTTTGCTGTAACATGGTAAAAAAATCAGGGTCGGTAGGTAGGCCTTTTTTTTTAAATAGGGATATAGGTCGAAGTGTAACTGGAGGTGATAATAATAATTATGAACTATATATAAACACGAGTAATTGTGCTGGGACTCCCTGTGTGTGCATTTTCTATGTTACATGGATAGTAATAGAAGTAATTAGATAAGTGAGCATTAAGACCTATGTTCTGCAAACAGAATGACAAGATCAGCTTAGACTAGAAGCGAATCATCGCCGTTTTGGCGCAATGCGGACGTTTTTGGGTGGCACTTTTGATTTTGGTTCAAAACAAATTTTGGGTCGGGGGGGGGGGGGTAAAATTTAGGGTCGGTCGGGTTACATGAAACACAACTTAATTTTTTTTTGGCCAACACTGAACAATTTTGTAGTACAAAAGAACTAAACCATCTACTTTCCTCTTTTACCGAATTATAACATGCTACTCTCACTACTAAATTGCAAGGTATTTGATATCGTGTAAGCTGATCATGACTGGGAAGAATCTATGAAAATGTCATTAATCAATGATAGGTGACTGATTCCAGTTCTACCCTCTGTTATTGTATAATGACATTTTCAAAATTGGTGGAAATACACTAAATTTTATGGCAAAATGTCAGGTGCGACATTACTTTTGGCCAGGTACTGTAGATCAGCTACGGTACCGTGTTTGATCAAGGTCAACACACCTTTACCAAAAGCAGGAATGCTATGTGAACTCTGGCTCAGCAAACACTGTAGACCCTGATCAAAGTATGCGAATGCGCAGGCTGATCTCAGTATACACTGTTGACATACATGTATATTTGTCCAACTAATCAAATACTTGGCAGCCTTACTCAACGCTTTAGCAGATGACATGGTATTCACCTCAACATAAATAGGGAACATTTTATAACTACTAGTTAACCTTTACCCACAATTGTTAAATAAAGTTAAAAACATTGTGGCCAAAGGTGAAATTGCTCATCATAAAAGGACCCTTATCCAGTTCAAGTGGCTATAGTATTAGGGTGTACTTGTATTTACATTTCTCACGAATTCAAGAACTTATCAGAGATATTATGGTTATATAACTGCTTTGTAAGTTCAGTAAGGATCAAAGGGAAAATGCAGGTGTTAGAGTGCACAATGTCGCACCTGACATTTTCCAATAGAATTTAGTGTAGTTATATTCCCTATTTCTGTTGAGGTGATTACCAAGTCATATGCTGAAGATTTGTTGTATGTGGGAAAGCGTTGAGTAAGGCTGCCAAGTATTTGATTAGTTGGACAAATATATGTCAACAGTGTAGACTGAGATCATCCTGCGCATTCGCATACTTTGATCAGGGTCTACAGTGTTTGCTGAGCCAGAGTTCACATAGCATTTTAACAATTAAGCTATCTTTTATGGACATTTTTCAGGTTTTTGTCATCATGTTTTTAAAGGTGTCTGCTGCAGATTTATTGTATGTGGGTAAGGGTTAACTGTTCCCTATTTCTGTTGAGGTGATTACCAAGTCGTCTGCTTCAGATTTGTTGTATGTGGGAAAGCGTTGATTAAACCAGGTTTATTCGAATTAACATAACATAAATAGGTTGAAACTTGATTTTTCAAACATTTCCAATCTATTTTTGGTGGTAATTACCATCTACGAATTTGAACCCACAACCTTTAGGATAGAAGGCAAACGCATTCCCCGTCATCACAGTAATTTTAAATAGTATTCATGTTTAAAAAATGTTGTTAAAGTGCATGAATTTATTGAAATATTTTGTTTGTTTTTTTCTTTCTGTTTTTTTCCAAAATATTTATCTTGATTAAAATGTCTAAAAACAATATCTTGTATGTCTGTAATATGTTAAATCTACAGTATCGCTCTCTTTCTCCCCCTCAAATATTTTACTAAGAATCTCTCTACATCTTTTGTCTAGCCCATGAATGTGTAATGAGACAAAGCAGTGACTTTAACGGTGACGGCAGTGACCACTTTTTCAATTCTATATTACCCAGCAAGCCATGGGACATCATATAAAAACATATTTGCTCAATTTTTGAAATAAACATATCTAAATAAAGTTATCTAAACTCTGTATTTTGTTTGTAAAGATATTTTTCATCGAATCAGAACATTTGTCTTCATCAAATCTCGTTCAAACTCTCTCTACACACCGATATACTATGTATTCTAGCCTTTTTACAATCGAACTCCGCACAACAGTTTTCTATTTGTCTTGCCGCATAGGTTTAAACCTATTGGTGAAAGATGATCGAAGCTTATGTGCAAGCGGTGCTTTAGAAACACCACGTGTAGAGAAAGATACCAATGCATGCGCGCTCATGCTCTAAACTATGAAAGTTTAATCTGTGCTCAGAATTTGTGTTCAAACATATGATTAGTCGATTTACACACATTTGTAGCGAAGTAAATAGTGCTCTCTAACTTAGCAGTCACGTGACAGTGACAGTTCAACGTGCAGGAGGAATATTGATTTATTGATTATTTCGGTTTGACTGAATATCAGTTCCCTGATAATACACACAGCTGGACAGTTTAATTTTTTGCTGGGCTGTGGAAGGAACCTTTTCTTTCTGAGATAATCATGATCCAGTGTCTGTGATAAAATGCATTCTGAATTAATAACTTGGATTTACATTTATATAAATGATAAAGAGTAGTCCATCTTGTTTAAACGAGGGACTTTCTAGGGCGTCAAGTCTGGCATGAGAGATGGACCTCATGTCAGCAGTCCCGCATGTTTAGACGTGGGACTGTCAAGGAGCGTTAATTTTGTCATAAGAGATGGACCGTATGACATGCTTGTTTGTTGTGCGTTTGGTTGCTGCGAAAGTAGGCTTAGTCTCCCCCTCCGGTGTTTTCCTCCACTAAGTTAGAGACCATACTGCCATAATTGAGGAGTGTAGTACAAACTGCTGAAGTGACTATATATTGAAGATGTTATTTGAATTTATTTGTTATATATCACAGTAAAGTGATCTGTATCGATATCATTGTCTTTGTTGAATTTTAGCCATCTTGCGATAAAGAATACATATAGTGATATATAGTATAAGTTCAAGGGGACAAAGCTCTGGTATTCTTAGAATTTCCATATGGTGTTTAACATTTCGATTTTGTTTTAATCAAATCCATCCAACCATGCTTTAGATATGGCTCTGGATGGACAGATAGAAGGCGCTCAACATATATTCCATCCACCTTTGGCAGGGGATAACAAAATATATAATAACTAGAACTATCACTGAAGATGATAAATACCCCATAAACAGCACCTTCACATTCACCATAACTTAATTAGTAAAAGGGCCATAACTTTGTAAAATATCATGTAATTGTAATCCCTTTAGGATATATGCACATCTCCTCTTGGTATAGAAGCTTCATGTAAAATGTTATTGAATTCCACCCAGTGGTTTGTAAGAAATAGGCCGGACAAAATATGGCTTCCGACCGACCGACAGACTGCCCGACACAGTGACTCCTATAGTATATACCCCCTCTTCTTCGAAAGGGGTATAATAAGTCTTTTTAAGCATTCTATGAAGCATTTAAAAAAAATATCATTTTATTTAACCAATCAATATATTAGAAGATCCACCAAGAAACAAGTTACAACTGTCACATTATTTTGAAATCACACAAGCGCTTTCAGACGAGAAGTTATATCTTTTTGACCATTTCTTATGATGCAGCAACCAAAATCATAAGTTCAATTGAATTCTTCTTTAAACAATTTTAAAGCAGTAATCAAGGTGATTACAATAGCATTGTGCTAAAAATATGAGGAGAAATAATAGTTAAAAAAAAAGGGAAATCCTACTCTAAGCTCCTGCTTCCTATTTTCTTTTTGTTTTTCCTTCCAATCTCGACCAAATTGACAATCAAACCGTTTTAGCCCAAGAATACTGAAAGGGACTCCTTTGAACTCTTGGTGTCCTTTTATAATGGACTTTTTGTCCTTCCACAATACTTGTTTCACATCCTGAACAGCTGGTAATAAATATACAAATTAACATAAATTATATTGACATACATGCAGAACATTTACAATATTAAATATGATTAGAACACATGCAAATCAAATCAAAGTTAGTAAGGTAATGATTAATAGTCTGTACTAGTAGAACCTTGAGGTTAATCACAGTAATTCCTTCTAATCTCTACTAGTAGAATCTTGCGTTTAGTCACAGTAATTCCTTTTATTCTGTTGTAGAAGAACCGTGCAGTTAGTCACAGTAAATTAATTCCTTCTAGTATGTTATATTAGTATGACAATGTACTAGTAGAATGTGAGGTTAGTCACAGTAATTCCATCTAGTCTGTTGTAGTAATGTATAGAACCTTGCGGTTAGCCACATTTATTTGATCACAGAAACAGATGAACAATTGCTAAGAGAGAAGGAATAACAAATTTATGACAGTTGAGGACTTAAGAATATTACACTTATCTAAATGTAAATTATGTAGACCTATAAATTACAAATGTATATTATGTTTAATATAGACTGAGCAGTTTAGAAAATGTAGGACTAATCCAGGATTCGAACCTGGGACCTTTCTGAGTAAAATACACAGAATGCTCTACCACCGAGCTCAAAAGTCTAAGTTATTTCCTAAATGCCTCATTGTCTACATAATGTGTAAGCATATTGGGCTTATCAATTACATATTGTCTGTACTTCTACGAGCATTCCGAAAGCAAAATGCAATAAAAAAAATCATATTTTCTGGAATGATATTGAAAACATGATTAAGAAGAAAAATATATGTTGTTCAAATTTATATCAAAAATTTAATGATTAACAAAAAAATAAGCCATGGTACAGCTATTGTCTGTCAATGCAGCCCTGGGTTGAGAGTTTGAGCCCCATCTTGGCCAGCGTTCTTTCCAACGTTTGACAAGAGGCAATGTGACAAGTGTCATTTTTCTTCGACCAATGATATATAAGAAAAAGCAGCCAGTTACTTTGAAAGAATTCTTTGAATTACAGGTGTGAAAAAGGTTGGGAAATAATACATGGGATGCACTGGCCGCCATCAATGAAATTGAACTAAGTGTCAAGTTGTCAGGAAAATCAAGGGTCTAACCAGGGTTCTCCATGACTCATTTGTCCTGTAGTGACAACACTTTAACCAAATTCAAAAAGTTGGTGCCATTTTCAAGACATTGGAGCCAAACTGGAGCCAGACCATGTTTTATTAAAAACCTTAATTATGTGTATTGTGGGAAATACTGGTACAGTACCCTCATTTCAGTTTTGTTAAACTGTCGGAAGGTCGAACAATATTTATACCTGTAGGATAGAAACGGACGAAAACAAGGGATCACTTATTCTGGCTATCATGCTAGGATTTTGACAAACTCATGAAAATGAGGGGCTTCCAGAACTTTCGACTCCAAGAATTTACGACCCCAGTTTCCTAAGACTTTTCGACCCCATTATCGGTTTATATTGGTGTGAAATGATGATGGTTCTTTTGTTGTATAATCACTACATTTTGCTCATGTTTATTGTAATAATGTACGTTAACATTGTAATAAAAATGTATGTTAAATTTATAAACTGGATTATTTTTTTACTTGTGACTTGTGAAAATGTCCTATTTGTGTATCGAGTTATGTGACCCCATTTATCCACTACAACATGGCATCACATGCAATAATATAATTATGTGATAGATGGCAATACCGGTAAGTACCATTACAAAATATATGTTAATGATAATCCATATACTTATTTTTACTGAGCACGTGCACATTTACGTAATATTTTCAAAGACTGCATTAAATGAGTAATACTTTCTGTTTCCAAAGTATGCTGCCTACCGATCGTGGAAAATGTCTACCTTTCTCACAATATTAAAACTTTCTGCCACGATGTTTTCAAGGAATGCGACCTACCCATCATGTTAAATGTCCCCCTTCCTCACTTGTAATGTATGTACACATGTCCACCTTTCTCACAATGTTTTCCAAGTTTTTCTGCCAAGATGTTTTCAAAGTATGCAACCTACCTATCATGTAAAATTTCCCCCTTTCTCACCATGTATGTACACATGGCCACTTTTATTTTATTGTTTGATAGCGGACATTTCTCCTTTTCTGACAATGTTAATAAAGTATGGTTTCAAAGTGCAGAAGAGTTGTAGTATTGTTTGATAGAGGAAATTTCTCCTTTTCTGACAATGTTACTAAATTATGGTTTCAAAGTAAGCAGAAGAGTTGCAGTATTCTTCGATACAGGACCTTTCTCTCCTTTTCTCACAATGTTACTAAATTATCCAATATCATGGTTTCAAAGTAAGCAGAAGAGTTTTTTATTAAATATTTTCGTCTTCAGCAGATTATCTATTTACAACACATCAAGATCAGACAGTTAAATAATCATAATTAAATCATAATCAAATAATCAACCCACTGGTAATCAAGTATCGATAATCAGTCAAACCTGGGATCGAAAAGTCTTCCGAAACCGGGGTCGTAAATTCTTGGGGTCGTTCTGGCTACCAAATGAGGAACGCAAATGCTTTGAAAAATAATGATTGTCGATGTCTCCCGAAATTCTTAGTTCCTTTCACCGAAGAGTATCTTGAAAACGTTTCAATTTCTAATCGAGTTTTGTAATCTAAACACTCCTCCAACGAATCAAAATGTTCAGTTATCTCCATCGTCTTCAACCTAACCTTCAACACCCTTCAACCTTGACAGCAACGTCTTGTAAACGGGGTAATATTTTACCCTTACACCGGATCCGGTTATGGAATATGGCGTTTCGGACCTCTCCTTCCACCAGTGGGGCAAAAAAAAGGCGTTTACCATTAAATAAAGAGTCACCCGAATTCTATAAGGTAAACATTGGTAAAAGATAAAATATATTGATATACTCGCAACCGGCATGTGTCCTAATTCGAACCGCATTACAGAGCGTTCGACTCTCCGACTAGAATGATTTTTTAGAAATGTTCCTCGTGTGATCCCTTATTAGATACCTTCAAGCCATGTTGATTGGTTTAAAAGCATGGCCGCCGGGGAAGGGCTGTTTTGTCTTATATGGGGATTATGGCTATTTTTTTTCTTTCTCCAACACTTTCGCCAAATTGAAAAAAAAGGAGCCAAAATAAAATAGTTGGAGCCAACTTTGAAGGCCAATTAGACATCAACAAATAAAGGGTATAAAAAACACTCATCTCTTAAGCAATAGCACATGTATTATTTATGAAATAACCAAAGATGTATGAAAAGCACATATTTTTCAATTCTGTTCCATTTAAAACATGATTATATTTACATACAGTATATATATATACAAGAACATCAGTCTCAAACCAGAATTCTGCGAGTCTTTAAACCATCCCAAACCTTAAAGTCATCCTTAAAATCAAAATGTTCATCACTGGGGCCATCATTTGAAATCGGCATCAAATGTTTGGTCATACACGCTCCTGATTACGGACCAAACCCGGGGGTATCACTAAACAGAGTCTGGTAGAGTCTGGTCGTCAAATATCCCACTATATCACTGTTTTGTTGTGTTTTTGTATTGAAATGAATAAAATAAAGTGCTATTGTAATTTGTATCATATAAATAAAAATAAAAAAGGTATTTTCCTATTTTAGTTCATTTTCGAGTGAATATAGAAATAATATGATTATAGGTGCTACCTATTTCGGGTAAACATTTATTATATGTTGTGATCGGTGAATAATTCCCCGTGAACTGCAGTTAGCCCCTTGCTTGCAGCACGATCAGTTATTTACGTCAATTACGAGTCCTACCGACCTAAGCAAAGAAAATAAAAATCATCATCAGGTTAAGCTTATATTTAACTTTAAAATATAGCCAAGATTTTACATCCATGAAATTATGATGACAGGTACAACAAATAATCAACTTGCCCTTCATAAAGTACTTCAAATAAAACGATTCCATAATTTACGGAACTACATTTGTGACAAGTCAAACTAACGTTTCCTATACTTTCTGTCGTTTTCTTTTTGGTTCATTTAGTTTAAACTTATTTATATTACATCGATTGTGAAACAAGCTTTCAGCTTATATTAATCACGCTCGATTTCTGCTTCCTGGAGACTTAAATCCCAAAGTCAGGAACATAGAACATAGAACATATTTATTGATTATAAACATACATACAATGTTTCGAACCAAATACAATGAATTAACAAATCAAAATACCAGAACAAAAACAAAAAAAAACAAAAAAAAAGAAAAGTCAGGACCCGCTCATCACGGGACTCGAACCAGGGACCTTTGATACAAGAGGCCGACGCTCTACCTCTGCACCACTAATAGAATGACGTCATTTTTATGACGTCATGTTACAGAAATTTGGATTTATAACTTCCGGAAAGTCAAAAAACCCTTACAAGTTTTTATTTGAACTCGTTTTAGAAATAGACGACGAGTGTTATTACACGCAAATTATCACACATAAAATAACTTGTGCTTGTTCCTTTATCGTGTATGTATTATCATATTTAATTATTTCCTCTAGAAGTTTTTTTTGTTTCGATATTTTCTTTTCATCCAATGAAAACGTACGAGTATCGTGACTGCGTATCACTGCATCGAAAAGTTCGCTCTGGACACAATTTTAGGAAAGACGGTATAGCAATTTTTTGCAAAGTTCATACACATTACCTATTGACGGGAAACATCGCCGGCTTCGCCGTTGATTTGTTTACCCGTATTATATGCGTGAACACGGACACTGGTAAAGTCTGGTCATTATTAAGCAATAAATACAAAGTTTTATACGACTTTTAAGTTATAAAAAGTTTAATTTGATTTATATGTGTCATATTATATATTTATTTCTTATATTAGTTCAGCTGATGATCGGGAAAATAGTGGAAGAATAAGAATTTTTAACGATAACATTGTGTTTCGTAAATCAAAATGGCTGACGTGAAATTTATGTTTAAAATGCGGCCCTATCGTACATCCTGAACGAGTTATACACTAAATTCTCACTCTATTATGGGCCAACTAATTGATTAGGTGTGATCAACAGATTAGTGTTATAATTACCAAGATTTTAAATGTATGAAAACTACTAGATTGGAATAATTTTAGGTTTTATATGTCATAAACATTAATTAAACCAAATGCTTAGAGAGCTATATACCTACTTAAAAGTAATTCATATGAAATTGCAGGATAAATTGAGTGACATCGACAAGAATAAATTAATATTTTGTTTCGACGAAGAGTTTTCTGCTCCACAAGCCACAAGAGTTCTTTGCGCGAATATTGAAGGATAATGCGGTAAATAAACTCAGTAAGTGTCTTCCTCAACCCAAATACCTAATAATGTGTTATTAGGTTTTTGCTCAACCTGAGGTTAACCGCATTATTTGTAAACTCTTCGGTCCTAATGGTATCTTAAGTGCTGAAACTGCAACCTCATTCACAGAAATGGACCAAGAAATATCCAATACACATCCAAATTTGACATATTTACAACGGATTACCAATTTGGAGAAGCATATGTTTCTCCCCAAACTCAAACATCCCTGGCTACCACAACAATTGCTTAATAATGCAAATGAGTCGTACAACCATGTTATCAGAAGGACGACAAACTGGGTAGTCCAGAAATTGCCCGACATGATAGAAAAGTTACAAGAACTTGAACAGTGTCAAATTCTTGATGTGAGAGGCGCAATGCACGACTCGGGTAAATATTGTTTGGCGACACAAGCGTCGGTGCTACATGTTTCTCATGCTACATGGACACAGTTAAGTCCTGACCAGAGATCAAGGCGATTTATGAAATTATTGAACTTAAAGTCGCATCACATTTCAAACATCACATCAACAGATAAGCAACTAACATAACCCTCCATTACGAGAAGGACTGCATATTTTAGTGCAAACCAACAACAATATATTTTTTATCAATCATTCGCTAATACCTGTATGTCAGTTGTACATTCGACATTTTCAACAATAATTCCTCTATATCTGTCTAAAATGTTAACGCTAGGACAAGGTTTAAATTTGAGTATTGGTAATGTCACCAGGAAGCAGACATGAAGCGGAATATATAAACCAAAAATAATGAATAAAAATTCCAAAAAATGGAGCTCTGTGTAGGGTCTTTTTTTTGTCCCCCGCTTTAGCGAAAGCGTGGGGACTATTAGTTCTCATTCGTCAGTCAGTCAGTCCGTCCGTCAGTCACGCTGTCACAAAAACTTTAACCTTGGTCATAACTTCTGAACCGTAATAGGTACTGCTTTCATATTTCACATGTGTATTCCTTGTGACAACCCCTTTCCATCAATACCAATTTTTGTGACCTTGACCCTGGCGGGGGACCATAATTCTCTGAATTTGCTTGTTTAACCTAAAGTGAGATCACGTCACCAATTAGAAACGAATTGAATCAAACACACCTCAATCTTGAGGATACAAAATAAACTGGCATACATCTGTTAGAGATTCGGGTTGAGACAAATGTGTTAAGGGAGAATTCCTGGTTTGTCCTTTGCGTATCACTTGATTTAATAGCGAGCTGACATGGGAAGGGCTCTATATTCACGTACAGGTTTCGCGGGTAATGTTAGCCCCGGGTTCACGTGTCGGCAATGTCTGCATGCTAAACAAGCGCTGCGAGCACCCTAAGCAAGCACGTTCAACAGTGGTGCAGACACGGCCGGTAGCTGGGTGCTGCTGCTCGGCCATGCTTTGAATCTCTATCAAATGAATGTACATAGAACCAAAATTAGAGAATAAAAAATCCAAAAAATGGAGCTCTGTGTGGGGTCTTTTACGGCCCGGGTCCTCGTCAGGCGCACAGGTTCTATTTTGGTAACCTAAAATGGAAAACATAGAATAAAATTCCCAAAATGATATAATATAGATCCAAACATTAAATTTTGGGCAATGAGAGAGTCCCTCCACATGGTGTGGCCTGAATACAATATTTCGCAAAATGAATTTTATGAACTATATCAGGATCATATATATATTTATTTTTCAAGTTAAAATATTTTTGCATATATTTAAAAAAAAAAAATGCAAATATGGTTTAGTTTGATTCTTTTTTTTTGCGGAATGTAGGAACTACACTATCTCTTTAATTTCATATGAATTACTTTTAAGTAAGTATATAGCTCTCTAAGTATTTGGTTTAATTAACGTTAATGACATATAAAACATAAAATTATTCCAATCTAGTAGTTTTCATACATTCAAAATCTTGGCATTGTTATAATATAATTATAACTATAATCTGTTGATCACACCAGGGTCTTTCAAATAGTATTTGAAAGACCCTGATCACACCTAATCAATTAGTTGACGCATAATAGAGAGAGAATTTAGTGTATTACTCTTCAGGGTGTGCGATATTGCCGAATTATAAACAGAAATTTCACGTCAGCCATTTTGATTTACGAAACACATTGTTATCGTTAAAAATCCTCTATTTTCCCGATAATCAGCTGAAATAATATAAGAAATAAATATTTAATATGACACATATAATCAAATTAAACTTTTTATATCTTAAAAATCGTATAAAACTTTGTATTTATTGCTTAATAATGACCAGACTCTACCAGTGTCCGTGTTCACGCATATACTATTTCTTTATTCACTCGAAAATGAACCGAAATAGGCAGATACATTTTTATTTTTATTTATATGAAACAATAAGACGTTATTTCATTCATTTCAATACAAAAACACAACAAAACAGTGATATAATGGGATATTTGACGACCATACTATCGAACTCTACCAGACTCTGTTTAGTAACACCAAAATCCGGTGTTCAAATTAAAATGTACGTCCAATCAGA
This sequence comes from Serripes groenlandicus, assembly GCA_031761405.1. Classification (NCBI taxonomy): domain Eukaryota; kingdom Metazoa; phylum Mollusca; class Bivalvia; order Cardiida; family Cardiidae; genus Serripes; species Serripes groenlandicus. Next base: position 17,706,770 of record JASEVX010000014.1, read on the forward strand.
AACATCAAAGTACAAACAAACAAACTGTTAACGATCGTCCCTCTTCATAACACTAATTTGTCTGATATATTGATATAACGTGCGAAAAACAACAGTCGCTTGGCCTTCACATTGTCAAATATCAAGACTGGTTACCTGTTAAAGTTACCGCGAGTCGCATACACAGAGATACAAAAGTCAATAGAATGCTTGTATCATTGAAAATATACGCCGCTTAGAGCATAAATTTATAAAACAAAATGGCGGCTCAATTTGCCGTGATTTTTCTTTCGCAAGCTGTTTCGCAAATTCTTTTTTTTTTGCGCAACTTTTATTATTTCTTCGCAATTGGCGACCGACAGCGGAGGGCTATAGCAGGAACTTTAAAAACCTCCTCCGAAAGTGTTTCAAATAATTTTGTAAAAATTTGGTAAATGGCGGACGATTCAATTTGTTGTCTGATGTGAATTCGATTTTAAAGAGGTAAAGAGGAAGCTGCATACTTTTGAGACATAATGCGATGTTAAATATGATTTATTTAATTGTTGCAGTAGCTGTCTATGATATAATCATCAACTACAGTATGTTTTGGTAAAGCTGGTAGGGTTTTAAAGGAACTTGACTTTCACTTTCGTAATTATATGCAGACTGTCACTGTTATACACGTTTGTTGATACAAAAATACTGAACAAACCAGTCGTCAATGTGATGTCTGGTAACGATGAGAAAATAGCATGTATACGCTATTCGCCGTACGCAGGTGCTTGTGAGTCGGTAACTAAATAACATTGTCAGTCAGGGCTTTTTTACCTTATTAAACAGAGACCGATCATCTGCTACTTCCCAATTGATAATAAGTGTATTTTATCCCAACTGTGGCTAAAAAATATCCACAAAAGAAAAAAATATCCCAATTAAAAGTTTGTCGATAATTTTTGTTTTAATTTTAGTGGTTTAGGAATGTTCCTTGTGTGGATCTCTTTCAAACTTGTTAAAAAAAAGAATTCTATTCCATGCAGAACTTTAGAAGGCCCATGCCTTTGATATTTGGTATGTAGCATCATCTAGTGAACCTCTACCAAGATTGTTCAAATTATAGCCCTAGGGTAAAAAATTACCCCTCCCCGGGGTCACTTGTTTTTCATAGACTCATATAGGGAAAAAACTTTAACAATCTTCTTGTCTAAGAGTAGAGGGCCCAGGCCTTTGATATTTGGTATGTAGCATCATCTAGTGGACCTCCATCAAGATTGTTCAAATTATAGCCCTGGGGTCAAAAATGACCCCTCCCCTGGGTTCTATTGTTTTACATAGACTCATATAGAGAAAAACTTAAAAAAAAGAGGGCCAAGGCCTTTGATATTTGGTATGTAGCGTCATCTAGTGGACCTCTACCAAGTTTGTTCAAATTATAGCCTTGGGGTCAAAAATGACCCCATCCCTGGGGACCCTTGTTTTACATAGAATCATTTAGGGGAAATTTTTTAAAAATCTTCTTGTCTAAAAGCAGAAGGCCCTGACCTTTGATATTTGGTATGTAGCTTCATCTAGTGGACCCCTTCAAAGATTGTTCAAATTATAGCCCTGGGGTCAAAAATGGTTTTACATATACTCATATAGGGAAAAACTTTAAAAATCTTGTCTAAAAGTTTAATATTTGAAATCTAACTTCATCTAATGGACTTCTACCAAGATTGGTCAAATTATTATAGCCCTGGTGTCAAACATGGCTCCACCCTGGGGATCACTTGTTTTACATAGACTTGTTAAGGTAAACACTTTAAAAATATTCTTGTCCATTTGCCATGAATGTTCTTTGGGTGCCCCTCTTCTAAGACTTCAAATTATTTTGATAGGATGATAAACATGGCCACCAGGGGGTGTTGCTTTTTAGCTCACCTGAGCTTTGCTCAAGGTGAGTTATTGTGATCGCCTTTTGTCCGGCGTCCATCGTGCGTCGTGCGTCAACTTCTTCTCCTCAGTAACCAGTGGGTCAATTGGGATGAAACTTCACAGAAAGCATCCTCTCAATGACCTCACCAGATTTCCTTCAAATTTTTGGGATCCATGCAGAATTCTGGTTTCCATGGCAACGAAATGAAAAAAACTTCAAAATTCTTCTTCTCCCAAACTGGTTGGCAGATTTTCAAATAATTTTGTAGAAATGTTCCTTGGATAACCCTCTATAAGATTCCTTCAAGCCATGTTGATTGGTCAAAAAACATGGCCACCAGGGGGGCAGGACTTTTTTGCCTTATATGGCTATAGTGAAAACTTAAAAAATCTTCTCCTCCGAAAGTGTCAGGCTGATTTTCAAATAATTTTGTAGATCTAGTGTGACCCTCTATCAGATTCCTTCAAGCCATGTTGATTGGTCGAAAAAAATGGCCGCAGGCGGGGGGGGGGGGGGGGGGGGGGGGGGGCGGGGCTATTTTGCCTTATATGGCTATAGTGAAAACTTAAAAAATCTTCTTCTCCGAAAGTGTCAGGCGGATTTTCAAATAATTTTGTAGATATGTTTTTAAGTGACCCATTTTCAGATTCCATCAAGCCATGTTGATTGGTCAAAAAACATGGCCGCCAGTGGACAGGGCTATTTTGCCTTATATGGCTATAGTGAAAACTTAAAAAATCTTCTCCTCCAAAAGTGTTAGGCTGATTTTCAAATAATTTTGTAGAAATGTTCCTAGGGTGACCCTCTATCAGATTCCTTCAAGCCAAGTTGATTGGTCGGAAGCTATGGCCGCCAGGGGGCGGGGCTTATATAGTTAAATTGAAAAAAAAAATCAGGTGAGCGATCCAGGGCCATCATGGCCCTCTTGTTTTCCGTATATGGGTCATTCTCAAAATATGTAGCAATTTGCAAAAATAAAAAGACAATTAATATATGATATTTTATGATTTTTAGCTCCACTGGCCAGTCTAGCTTATGTCATGGCGAATTGTCCGTCGTGCGTGCGTGCGTGCGTCTGTGCGTGCGTGCGTTAACTTTTTCCTTTAAACGACTTCTTCTCCCTAACCACTTGGCCAATTTGGTTGAAACTTCATAGGAAGCATCCTCTCAATGACCTCTCTTAAATTCCTTCAATTTTTAGCTCCACTGGCTGAAAGCCAGTCGAGCTTATGTCATGGCGAATTGTGCGTGCGTGCGTGCGTAAACTTTTTCCTTTAAACTTAACAACTTCTTCTCCCTAACCACTTGGCCAATTTGGTTGAAACTTCATGGGAAGCATCCTCTCAATGTCCTCTACTAAATTCCTTCAAATTTTTTTGATCCATTCGAAATTCTGGTTTCCATGGCAACCGAAAGAAAAAAATAGTGAGAACTTAAAAAATCTTCTTCTCCAAAAGTGTTAGGCCGATTTTCAAATAATTTTGTAGAAATGTTCCTTGGGTGACTCTTTATTAGATTCCTTCAAGAAATGTTGATTGGACGAAAAACATGGCCGCCAGGGGGGCGGGGCTATTTTGCTTTATATAGCTATAGTGAAAACTTGAAAAATCTTCTTCTCCGAAAGTGTTCAGCCGATTTTCAAATAATTTTGTAGAAATGTTCATTGGGTGACCCTCTATCAGATTCCTTCAAGTCATGTTGATTGGTCGAAAAACATGGCAGCCAGAGGGCGGGGCTATTTTGCCTTATATGACCATAGTGAAAACTTAAAAAATCTTCTCCTCCGAAAGTGTTTGGCTGATATTCAAATAATTTTGTAGAAATGTTTCTAGGCTTACCCTCTATCAGATTCCTTCAAGCCATGTTGATTGGTTGAAAAATATGGCTGCCAGGGGGTGGGGCTATTTTGCCTTATATGGCTATAGTGAAAACTTAAAATATCCTCTCCTCCGAAAGTGTCAGGCTTCAAATAATTTTGCAGAAACATTCCTTTAAGCCATGGTGGTTGGTAAAAAAAATAGCCACCAGGGGGCAGGGCTGTTTGGAGATTTTATTTTGCCTTATGGCCGTGGAGCGATACTGGCCCTCTTGGGCCTCTTGTTTTTTATCCATCCATAATTCTGGTTTCCATGGCAACCAAAAGAAAATAATAGTGAAAAGTTAAAAAATCTTCTTCTCCAAAAGTGTCTGGCCGATTTTCAAATAATTTTGTAGAAATGTTCCTTGGGTGATCCTTTATAAGATTCCTTCAAGAAATGTTGATTGGGCGAAAAACATGGGCGCCAGGGGGCGGGGCTATTTTGCCTTATATAGCTATAGTGAAAACTTAAAAAATCTTCTTCTCCAAAAGTGCTCTGCCGATTTTCAAATAATTTTGTAGAAATGTTCATTGGGTGACCTTTATCAGATTTCTTCAAGCCATGTTGATTGGTTGAAAAATATGGCTACCAGGGGGTGAGGCTTTTTTGCCTTATATGGCTTTAGTGAAAACTTAAAATATCCTCTCCTCCGAAAGTAGTGCCAATTTTCAAATAATTTTGCAGAAACATTCCTTGGGGGACACTCTACACGATTCCTTTAAGCCATGGTGGTTGGTAAAAAACATGGCCACCAGGGGCCAGCGCTGTTAGGAGATTTGATTTTTGCCTTATGGCCGTGGAGCGATACTGGCCCTCTTGGGCCTCTTGTTTTTTTTCCAACTGATTAAACTAGATAAGACAAAATAAGAGTTAACATATGACATCTCAACTCAATCTAATTTTGATGTTGTAGGGATAAATGATAACGAGGTCAAAGTCACCTGTCCATGGTGTTACCATTAACAACTTGAGACAAAGGCAGCTTTTTTTGTTTTTTTCTGCATTTCTACAATTAGAACCATCCAGCTACTATATTTTGTTATACTTAATAAATAAGGCAAGTTTTATTTTCATCCTTTCTAAAATTAAACTAATACAAAGTAATGGAGATTGGTAAAATCATGGACGGTAAAGTAACAGCAAGGACATCGTCCTTGAATCTTAGCTTTATATAATAAATTGATGCGTATACAACTTATTAATGAACCAAAAAAGCTATTGTGATCCTTACTGGGTTTGTAAGTTGTCTACACCACCAAGGCGGTCTTAATAATATGGAAATTAAATTATAGTACAAATATAAGTTACCTCTATTACCGTAAATACTCGATTATAAGTCGCCCTCGACTATAAGACGCACCCCCTACTTTGAGGTCTAAAATCTAGGATTTTATGCTGTTCTCTCTAATAAGACGCAGTCAGATATCTGAGTTTTTTCAACCCCCCCCCCCCCCGAAAAAATAAAATTTTCGAAAAAGATTCATGTCAAACAAATACGATAAATACTTCAATAAAACATGGTTCTCGATGTAAAACTGGATAATGATACATGAAGATAATAATGCACAAACCTGATTTTAAAATCCAAATAAGCCAAACTAACTAGTCCAAATTTCTTAATATTTGTTTCAATATATAAAAATAAAAGCGCGAAACATGAACAAAGGGTTTTGTTGATGTCAGTGTGTCTACCATGCATTCAACCCTTAAGTCACATTTGTCCGATTTCACACATGAAAATTAATCCTTTCAATGTTTTCAAAAAATGATGAGTTAAAAGTAAAACAAACACAGAAGTTTGATAGCATTAATACAATTATGCGTATGATGCATGAATTAAACAGGACAATACATGTTTATCCTTTTCTGACAATATTTTCAAAAGCTGTCTGCTGCAAATGCGTCAAAAGTTATTGCATTGACGAAGTTTATTAAAAGTGTGTGTAATTCACAGATAGGTGTAGACAAGGGTTTAAAGGTCTATGGAAAGAAGGTTGAACTCTATGGTTATATGCAAACGGTTGTAATTTCTCCAGGAACATGCTGTAGTTACAACAGATTTGCATTAGCCCTATAAATGTTAGTCACATGAAAAATACAGGGCTCAATAAATGACGTCACTAATTTACCAGCTGATTCAGCCGCGTCAAATGAAATACACCCATATATATAAATAAATGTTAAATTTAGGATAGCTTGGTAATACTTGTGACTAAACTGCACATACTTTTTTTTATGACGTAGCTCATTTGTCGGGGGGGGGGGGGGGGGGGGGAAATGGTTTGTGGAAATAAAGGTCTATATAGATTTCACTCTTACCAATTTTAACATGCATTTATACACATCTGCAGCAGACTTCTTTTGATAGCGCTCCGAGGAGAAATTACTACATTTTCTTTAAATTGGACATATTAACTTTTGCATTGAAAAGGATTTAAAAGGGCATGGTATTTATTTTTCCTTTGTTTAACATCTTTGAAACTAGATACAAAAATGTAACGAAAGGATGCATCGCTGATAAAAAGCAGTATCTCTTTTTCTCACAACGTTTTCCAACACTGTCTGCTACATCTGCATTTAAAATTACAAATATGTGGTAGTGACTACTGTCTACACAATTTACAATGAGGTACGTACCTCCAACTCGATGGTTATATGCAAACGGTTGTAATTTCTCCTGGAATAGGCTGTAGTTACAACCGACTTGCATTCAATTAGCCCTAAAACTGTTTGTCGCGTGTAAAGAATAGCCTTAGGAGAGATTAGCATTTTAGACAATTATTTAATCTCGACTTCGGCGCCGCAATTTATATATTCATAAAAATCAAAATAACAATAAAGACAAAAGAGTGTAAATTCATAATTATATTTTTTCTTCTGTTCGGTTTCTAAACAAATCAATTCAATATTTTATTATTATTTCAATCAAACTTGAATTATTCTGTTAAATCGGCTCTTTATATAAATGACAGCTTTTGCAGATAGGTAGCTTGGTGGGTATTTTTTTTCCTGAAATTTTGCTTGACCCGCTTATAAGTCGCTCCACCAACTTTACTTTCGATTTTGAAGGTAAAAAAATGCGTCTTATAACCGAGTTTATACGGTAGTATGATATTTCTATGCATTGTCCATGGTGTTACCATAAAAAAAAACATAAGAATATTAATATAGTATAAAACAATTAATCACATTTTGTGTTTTTACAAGCATTATGGGAAAACTAATTGCTCTGTTATTATGTAAACAAAATGACATAAAACACTTTTACTCAATATGCGCATTTAGGTTGATTGTTTATACTGTAAGTAGTTAATGTCCCTGGTGTTACCACACTAAAATAAAGTGTAGGTTAATCTTATATTAATTTTAAATTAACCTTTAGATTGTAAGTATTACATTGAAAATATCAGAGTAATAATGATTTAACATGTTAATCTTGATGGCTTACACCACTATATCATTACAAACATTTAGGGTGCTGATATATCCCTGCTGTTACTGTTCATTGTCCCTTGTGTTACTATGATGTATGAATCTTAAAATTTAAATAAACCTTATATAAAAATCAATGTATTCCCTTTCCATGTCAGTATTACATAATACAAGTACCCTGTTCATTATATAAAGCAGATGGCATATACCATTATCTAGATACAAACAGTCAATTGGCTTAAATGTCCATGCTGTAACTTTTTTATGTCCCTCATGTTACTTTGTTTTAAGGTAACCGCATGGACGGTAACAGCAGGGATGATTGCACACACTTTTGGGTTTTGTGTAGAAATGGGCTCTTCCTTCAACCTAAATATTACATGGTATTTTATATGGTCTGTTAATTGTAGGAATGGACAAATGTTGTTTTGGAACCTAACATGTTTTCTGTAAAAATAAATGGTAACATCATGGACAAATATAAAAGGCACTGCACTAGGTGTATTTAACTCATAAATGTTAAAATTCTTAAGCTTAAATTGTATCTGTTGCACATGATACCATTGAAGAAATCGGATGAATAACTAGTAGGGAGTACCTCCAAATTGTTCTACAATCCTAAGGGAGCTGTTATTATTTTATTTTGGGGCACTGGTAACGGCAGGGACATCAATTTATGGACAAAGAAACCTAAGTTTCTCAATTAGAAAATAATAATTTTCGAACACAACTGAATTATGTAGCCTAAAATGACAGAAGTTTCTTCCTACTTATTATATTTTATTTATAGCAAAATTTTGTATGGACTTAGACTATAGTTACTGAGACTTCCCCTCCAACCATTATCTCATCTCTCATCTCATCATGTTTTGCTTTTTACACTGAAAATGGTTGGTTAAAAAGGCTTCCCTAGTGTGAAGGGACCTTGGGGCTCACCATAGCTGCTGTATTTACATGCATGTGTGATTTCAAATCACTTTCATATCGTTTTGTTAACCTTATTAATATCTGTAGAGATTCATATTACAGTCCTTTTAAGTCTTAGTTACAGGTATTTTAGTCTTGCAATGGAGTCGGCATTGGCGCAGTTGGTAACGCACTGGACTTCAAATTTGGAGGTCCCTGGTTCGATCCTTGTCCAGGGTGTCCTTAGGCAAGACACTATTTCTCTAGCCTACACACTCTTTATGATAATTGACATTGTGTCTCATCCAGAATATATCCAGAAACAACCATGTTTAACTCAGTACTTTTATTGGTCATAAAAGTGAACGACAAAATCAACTGGTTGACTTGAACATTGCCAGCTGACATGTGCCTATGGTTGAATATAGTTATCTGAAAATAAAGAAATCAGAAACTAAATTTATTAAAGTGACAATGTTAGGAGGATAAATTTGCCTGCAATTTATCACTTGACATGTGTATATCAGAAAATAAATTTCTCGTAAAACAAAAATATTTTCTCTTTAAAAAAAACTAAAGCCATGTTATATTTATGATATTACACTAGTCATTTATAACACTTCCATATCAATATAAACATGCCAGTAACTTATTTTTAGCTCTACTGGCCAAAGGCCAGAAGGGCTTATGTCGTCCGTGCGTGCGTCCGTGCGTCCGTAAACAATTTCTTGTTAACACGATACAGTCTTTACTTTTGTATCTCAACCAAACTTATACAGTAGTTAGATATCCATGAGAGCTCGGTTCCTTTCGAAAACCAGCCAGATCCGCCCATGCATGACTGGATTATGGCCCTTGAAATGGTCAAAAGTGCTATAATTGAGCATGTGAACACAATAGAGGCTCCATTTACTATCTGATCTTCACCAAACTTAGATAGTAGTTAAATACTGATTAGAGCTTGGTTCCTTTTGAAAACCAGCCAGATCCGCCAATGCAAGACTGGATTATGGCCCATGAAATTGTAAAAATTACTATAATACAGCTTGTGAAAACAAAAGAGCCCCCATTTACTATCCGATCTTCACCATACATACATGCTGTGGATTGAAAATGACCAAAGAACCATACCAGTAGAGCATAGGCCCTCATGGGCCTCTTGTTTTACGACAACTAGTCAAGTTATGAAATATAAACCAAACTGTTTAGCTTTCAGAAAGCTCTAGCAAAAACTGTGAATGTAGCTTAGGATATCACAGACATTTACCTTTGAATTGATACAGTAGTCTTGTACCTCCGCACATTACTATTTCAGGTGGTTGAATGATGCGTTGTATATCCTGATGAACCACTGTGTGTTGGACTTCGTTCAAAGTCCATAACCTTTCTTTTGACTACGGCTAAAAAACTTAACCATGACCTGAAAAACATTTGCCTAGTAATAAAAAGTCATCCACAGTGAGCCATGTTTAAGTGTGCAGAAAGCGTCCTCACACTAAAATTTGACCTTTGAAAATATAATATATAACATACTGCAGGAGACTAAGTAAGTCTCATCTAAATCTGAAATAAAAGCTCTCATTTAAAAGCTTGTTTACTAACAATCTGACTGGCTGTTTATATTAACTTAAAACAAAAAACATATTTTTCTAGCATTAACAGATGGTTTCAGAGTACACTGCATCTCATTTCAAGATCATATCTAAGCACAGTTTAATTTTGAACAGAAAAAACATGCAGCCAATGGCTGGTCCTAATGAAAACAATAAAATTGAAACCTGGTGAAATGATTATGATATAGAAATGACAAGATGCGACAACAAGAAGATGTAACAATGATAACATACATGTAACAACAATGATAAATCGAAATGAGTCAGTGATTTTTTTTATTGACATAAATTTTACAACCAGTTATGGCGTTTGAAATGGGAAAAATAAGCGCAATAAGTCTCAAATTGGAAAAATTCAAAATGGTAGGAACGATATGAAACCAACAACTTGTATAAGTATAACCTGAATAAAGGAACTGTTCTAGAGTTAAAATTCACAGTGACACAATGCGGCACTTTCCAATCCAAAAGACCAATATACATGTATATATGTTCGATTTTGTTATATTTCTTTCAATTGGGAAAATTACATTTTTGGGGGTGAAAAATAGTTTATTTCCAATTGGTAAACAGCCTTTTAAACCTTCGCTGTGAGTATTAACAATATAAAACACCTAAAAAGTGAAAATAAAACAACCAGTAACATGTTACAAGACTTACAACCGTCGATGCGCCATAAAACAATATACATTCATTCATTAAAATGTATTTGAACTTAATTGAATATATTGACTACATATTCAAGGGATGTCGTATTTAAAATCTTGAAATGGCATGTATGACTCTTGAAAACAGAAACAAGAGGCCCAAGAGGGCTAGTGTAAATAGTTTCGTGGCCGCAAATACAGTGTTATCTACCCTGACTGTCTAAGTCCAGCTGTTGATATTAATTAAATTTGGAAACATCAGATCTTATGGTCACATACATTGTGACAAAGGCAGAGTCAAATAAAAAAGCTTGTACCAAACATTTTGCAGGTCATTGAAGTAGGGGTGTAACGATACTCCGTAGTACCGAAGTTGTTCGATTTTATTGCCATTTTCAAAAAAATGAAATGTTCTGCATACTAACCTTTAATTGTTTTCCTTAAAAAATAAATTTCAGTGAAAAAAAACCAGTGAAAACGTATGAAATACAATATTTAAGAGCAAAATATTAATTATTTTTAAAACAAGTTTTCAGTTATTTATCGTCAATTGAAACTTATACTGTGTTACATAGTACACCTCTTGGGAGCCTCGCGTAATCGCTAATCATGTGGTGAATTCTCGGCCTTGAACGAAACGTCACGTCGCGCTAGTGTAATGGATGTTGACTTGGATTATCAAGTAAAAGGTCTGACTGGTTCGCTTTCCGGCAGAGGCAGGCTTTTTTCTCTCTCTTATTCATATCAAAACCAAAGTATATATATATGAACTAAAACATTTATAAACCAAATAATACATATTTAACGTTATTGTTTTCTGTCATTCTAATAAGTAAGATCAAATATCAAATAATATGCGTATGTTCCATTTGTTAGTGTTTTCTCATATTGATCGCCGTTTATCTTTTTAGCTCACCTATGCACGAAGTGCAAGGTGAGCTATTGTGATCACATTTTGTCCGTCCGTCGTGCGTCGTCAACATTTGGGCTTGTTAACACTCTAACTGTAACAGGCTACATTTTGCATCCAATCTTTATGAAAGTTTATCAGAACATTCATCTCCATCAAATCTTGGACAAGTTCGAAACTGGGCCATATGAGGTCAAAAACTAGGTCACTAGGTCAAATTGAAGGGAAATCTTGTTAACACTCTGGAGGCCACATTTTCAACTTGAGCATGTTGAAACTTGATCAGAATGTTTGTCTTGTTCATATATAAGTCAAGTTCGAACAAGGGCCATTTTGGGTCAAAAAGTAGGTCACTAGGTCAAATTAAAGGAAAATATGGTTAACACTCTAGAGGCCGCATTTTTTGCTTCAGAAGTAAGAAATTTTGTCAGAATGTTTGTCTTAACCCTTTCCCTCATATAGACGCTTTCTGACGCCTCTGCAGCAGACAGCTTTTTGAAAACCTAGTGACAAAAGAAGAAATTGCACAAAACGTGCAATTTCTCCTTTTGCCACAATGTTTTCCACTTTTAGTCATAGGTTATCCATTCAATTATAGAGATTTTCCATGTTTTGTAAAAATATGTTCAAAGTCGTCTGCTGCAGAATTGTCGTATGGGGGAAAGGGTTAAAGATATCTAGGTCAAGGTTGAATATGGGTCATATTAGGTCAGAAACAAGGTCACTAGGCCAAATTGAAGGAAAATCTAGGTCACTAGGCCAAATTGAAGAAAAATCTTGTTAACACTTTGGATGCCGCATTTTTAGCTCACCTGAGCACTGTGCTCAAGGTGAGTTATTGTGATCGCCTTTTGTCCGGCCTGCGTCATGCGTCAACTTTTTCTCCTCAGTAACCAGTGGGTCAATTGGGATGAAACTTCACGGAAAGCATCCTCACAATGACCTCACCAGAATTCCTTCAAATTTTTTGGGATCCATGCAGAATTCTGGTTTCCATGGCAACAAAACATAAAAAAACTTTGAAATTCTTCTTCTCCCAAACTGGTTGGCAGATTTACAAATAATTTTGTAGAAATGTTCCTTGGGTGACCCTCTATCTGATTCCTTCAAGCCATGTTGATTGGTCGAAAAAACATGGCCGCCACTGGGCGGGGCTATTTGCCTTATATGGCTATAGTGAAAACTTAAAAAATCTTCTCCTGAAAGTGTGAGGCCGATTTTCAAATAATTTTGTAGAAATATTGCTAGGTTGACCCTCTATTAGATTCCTACAAGCCATGTTGATTGATCGAAAACTATGGCCGCCAGGGGACGGGGCCTATATATATGGCTTAAGTGAAAAAAAATAAAATCAGGTGAGCGATCCAGGGCCATCATGGTTCTCTTGTTTGCTTCATCAGCTTGAAATTTGTCAGAATGTTTGTCTGAATTATATCTTGGTCAAGTTCGAATATGGGTCATATTGGGTCAGAAACAAGGTCAATAAAGGAAAATATTGTTCAAACTCCGGAGGCCACATTTTTACTTTGAGCAAGTCGAAACTTTGTCAGAATGTTGTCTTGATGATATCTAGTCCATGTTGGAATATGGGTCATATCAGGAAAAAAAATATATAGATCACTAGGCCAAATGAAGGAAAATCTTGTTAACACTGTGGAGGTTGCATTCAGAATAATTGTCTTGATGTCTTTTACATTGAAGTACATTGTATAATTAAGGTGAGCGAACTAGGGCCACCATGGCCCTCTTGTTTAAAGATATTTTTTGTTTGGTCTCAAGTCAAGTTTAAACATTTCTGTCAATAGCTTTTGAATCTTTGTAAAGTCGGATAAATTACATAGATTTTATGCAGAATATTTCAAATAACTTTCTCCTATCTGTCAAGCTCCACAAATAGTCTCTTTACCAAATTTCATTTTTAGCTCCACTGGAAGTCAAGCTAATATGTCATAGTATTGTCCGTCGTGCGTAACTTTTTCCTTTAAACGACTTCTTCTCCCTAACCACTTGGCCAATTTGGTTGAAACTTCATAGGAAGCATCCTCTCAATGTCCTCTCTTAAATTCCTTCAATTTTAGCTCCACTGGCGCTTATGTCATGGCGAATTGTCCGTCGTGCGTGCGTTAACTTTTTCCTTTAAACAACTTCTTCTCCCTAACCACTTGGCCAATTGATAGGAAGCATCCTCTCAATGTCCTCTACTAAATTCCTTCAAATTTTGTTGATCCATTCAAAATTCTGGTTTCCATGGCAACAGAAAGAAAAAAATAGTGAAAACTTAAAAAATCTTCTTCTCCGAAAGTGTCAGGCCGATTTTTAAATAATTTTGTAGAAATGTCCCTTGGGTGACCCTCTGTCAGATTCCTTCAAGCCATGTTCATTGGTCGAAAGATATGGCTGCCAGCAAATGACCCCTATTGATTTTGAGGTCACTAGGTCAAAGACCAAGGTCATGGTAACCCTCATTTGAAAAATGGTTTCCGCTCAATAACTGAGGATTGTCACTGTTGCTTCATCTCCAGTCCAAAACTAAAAAATTCATCTCCATCATTTCTTTTCCTCCCCTACGACCACACAAATGGGGAGACAAGCGCTTTTTCAAAAAAAGCAATCTCTAGTTATTCATGTATATTACACTTTTTATTGATTGTCTTGTTTATTTTTAGCTCACCTGAGCATGAAGTGCTCAAGGTGAGTTATTGTGATCGCCTTTTGTCCGGCGCCCGTCGTCCGTGGTTAACTTATAGCTTTAAACATCATCTCCTAAATCACAGGACCAATTTCAACCAAACTTCACAGGAATGTTTCAAAATTGTTCAAAAATTTAAATTCAATGGAAAACTTTGGTTGCTGCGTTATCAAAAAGGGGGCAAAATGTCCAAACTTTAAAATTCTTCTTCTCTGAATCTGCTTGACAAATTCCAACATAATTTGGTAGAAATGATCTTTGGGTGACCTCCTATAATTTTAGCTAGACTATTCGAAGAATAATGAGAGCTTTACTACTTGCGTCGGCGTCTCCATTAGCGTCCGGTTAAAGTTTTAGGGCAAGTTTGCAAGTATTTATTTTCTAATGAAATTTGGTAGACATTTTCCTAGAAAAAATATGCATGTCAATATCAAGTGGCTTAACTGGCTTTAATAATTTTTCAGTAATGCCATTTTTCGACTTAGAAAAAACGAACGAGCATTGGCGTTTGCTCTGCGGCGCTCTTGTATATATACAGGGTTGTCAAAATGTTTTGTTATAACAGATCAAATGAGAGAAGTAACAGATCAGGCTTGGGGTCAGATCAAGGCAAATCCCTGGAAGGGGGCCCAGGGGGCCCAGGGGAGCAAACAAGTGATTTTAACAGATGATTTTGATCGGCAATCCGTTAATTTTGAAAACCCTGATATAGATAGTGAAACTTCAAAAAACTTTGTACAAAAGCACAGAAATAGTATGCAGTGTCTTGTTACTGTTGTATATGAAAAAGGGTCAATAAACAAACTTTGTTTTAAGAAGTATAATAAATTTTAGTCCTGAATATTTATTTTATGAATGTCCATCTTATGTGTTATGGTTCCAAATTGTGATGAATTATTAATTGAGTTGTATTAAATTGTACATAGAATACCTTTTGGTGATTGGTACAACTGGCTCAATTTCTCTATTTCTCATGTTATATGACATCTAATCTTTAGCTCGAATGGCTGAAAGCCAGTTGAGCTTATGTCATGGCGAATTGTCAATTTGTGTGCATGTGTCAACTTTCTGCTTCAAACGACTTCTCCTCAAAACTACTTGGCCAATTGGGATGAAACTTCATAGGAAGCATCCCCTCAATGTCCTTTCCTAAATTCCTTCAATTTTGTTGGATCCATGCAACATTCTGGTTTTCATGGCAACCAAAAGGAAAAACTTTAAAGAAATTCTCCTCCAAAACTATTTGGCAGATCTTCAAATAATGTTGTAGAAATGTTTCTTGGATGACCCTCTATCAGATTCCTTCAAGCCAATGTTGATGAGTCATAAAACATGGGGCTTTTTTGCCTTTTTTGGCTAAAGTGAAAACTTAAAAAAACTTCTCCGACGAAAGTATCTGTCCAATTCCTTTGGTGACCCTCTGTTAGATTCCGTATAGCCATGTTGATTGGTTGAAAAACATGGCTGCCAGGGGACAGGGCTGTTTTGCCTTATATGGCTATAGTGAAAACTTAAAAAATCTTCTCTGACGAAAGTATCTGGCCGATTTTTAAATAATAGAAGTGTTCCTTTGAGACTCTCTGTCAGATTACACCAAGCCATGTTGATTGGTCTTAAAATAGGACTGTACAGTAATCCTTATGTTGGCTGTAGTGAAAACTTGAAAATCTTCTCCTAAACTATATGGCCTATTTTGACACTCTACGAGATTCCTTCAAGCCATGGTGATCGGTTAAAAAACATGGCCACCAGGCTGTTTTGAGATTTAATTTTTGCCTAATGGCAGTTGAGCGATACTGGCTCTCTTGGGCTTGTATTAAATATTTTTACTTTCATTTACACAGATATCACTTATTTCTGCCTAGATATAATATGCAGTCGTCTGCTTCAGATGTCATGTTACTGTTGTATATGAAAAAAGGGTCAATAAACAAACTTTGTTTTAAGAAGTATAATCAATTTTAGTTCTCAATATGTATGTCTCCCCCATTACACGGGGGTGACATATTGTTTTTGCCCGTTCTGTCCTTCCGTCCTTCCGTCTGTCACACTTGTTTCCGCTCAATAACTGAAGAACGCGTAGGAACTTCATACTTGGTATGCAGGTTGGTCATGACCAGTAGATGACCCCTATTGATTTTGATGTCAGAAGGTCAAAGTTCAAGGTCATGGTGACCATGTGAGTTAAAAAATGGTTTCCGCTCAATAACTGAATAATGCTTGGGCCAAGGAACTCCATACTTGGTATGCAGATTGGCCATGCCCAGTAAAAGACCCCTATTGATTTTGAGGTTAGTACGTCTAAAGTCAAGGTCAGTGACCTTGAGCTGAAAGGTCACAGTGACACTGCGCTGAATAATTGTTTTTGCTTGGGCCCAGGAACTTCATACTTAGTGTGCAGGTTTGCCACCACCAGCAAATGATCCCTATTGATTTTGAGGTCACTAGGTCAAAGGTCAAGGTCACAGTGGATACGGTCACGTCCATCACACTTGTTTCCGCTCAATAACTGAAGAACTCTTCGGCGTAGGAACTTCATACTTGGTATGCAGGTTGGTCATGACTAGTAGATGATCCCTATTGATTTTGAGGTCAAAGGTCAAGGTCACGTCCGTCAAACTTGTTTCCGCTCAATAACTGAAGAACGCTTCGGTGTAGGAACTACATACTGGGTATGCAGGTTGGTCATGACTAGTAGAAGACCCCTATTGATTTTGAAGTCAGCAGGTCAAAGGTCAAGGTCATGGTGACCTTGTGAGGTAAAAAATGGTTTCCGCTCAATAACTGAAGAATGCTTGGGCCAAGGAACTCCATACTTGGTATGCAGATTGGCCATGCCCAGTAGAAGACCCCTATTGATTTTGAGGTTAGTACGTCTAAAGTCAAGGTCACAGTGACAATGAGCTGAAAAATTGTTTTTGCTTGGGCCCAGGAACTTCATACTTAGGGTGTGCAGGTTTGTCACCACCAGCAAATGATCCCTATTGATTTTGAGGTCACTAGGTCAAAGGTCAAGGTCATAGTGGATAAGGTCACGTCCGTCACACTTGTTTCCGCTCAATAACTGAAGGACTCTTGGGCGTAGGAACTTCATACTTGGTATGCAGGTTGGTTATGACTAGTAGATGATCCCTATTCATTTTGAGTTCAAGGTCACGTCCGTCACACTTGTTTCTGCTCAATAACTGAAGAACGCTTCGGCGTAGGAACTACATACTGGGTATGCAGGTTGGTCATGACTAGTAGATGACTCCAATTAATTTTGATGTCAGAAGGTCAAGGTCATGGTGACCTTGTGAGGTAAAAAATGGTTTCCACTCAATAACTGAAGAACGCTTGGGCCGAGGAACTCCATGCTTGGTATGCAGGTTGGCAATGCCCAGTAGAAGACACCTAATGCTTTTGAGGTCAGTATGTCTAAAGTCAAGGTCACAGTGACCTTGAGCTGAAAGGTCACAGTGACAATGAGCTGAAAAATTGTTTTTGCTTAATAACTGTGTAGAATGCTTTGGCAATGGAAGTAAATACTTGGTGTGCAGGTCGGTCACCACCAGCAGATGACCCTTATTAGCTCGCCTATTCGAAGAAATAGGGGAGCTTATGTTGTCACCCCGGCGTCCGCGTTGGCGTCCGCGTTGCCGGCTTGGTCAAACCTTTGCGTGCAAGGCCTTTTCTCAGACACTGTGTATGCTGTTGCTTTGAAACTTCACACTTATTCAGGATCATTAGGGGACCTTGTATGTCAAGTCCCATAACTCTGGAATGGATTTTGACTGAATTGTGCCCCTTTATGACTTAGAATTTCGGTCAAACCTTTGCGTGCAAGGCCTTTTCTCAGACACTGTGTATGCTGTTGCTTTCAAACTTCACACACTTATTCAGGGTCATTAGGGGACCTTGTATGTCAAGTCCCATAACTCTGGAATGGATTTTGACTGAATTGTGCCCCTTTTTCGACTAAGAATTTTGGTCAAACCTTTGCGTGCAAGGCCTTTTCTCAGACACTGTGTATGCTGTTGCTTTGAAACTTCACACACTTATTCAGGATCATTAGGGGACCTTGTATGGCGTTGGTATCAGCGTTGCCAGGTTAAGATTTGCATGCAAGTATTGAAAATTTGTGATATCTTGCAATAAATAATAGTGTGTGGTTTTATCTGATACTGATACTGTAAGTCTTCGGTATTATGTTCACTATTGGCATACATCGTATATAAACCAATTTACAGATTTAAAAGGCCTGTATGGACTTGGTTAACATTTGCATGGAAGTATTGAAAAGGTGTATTATCTTGCAATAGGTGATACTGTGTGACTTTACCTAATGCTATAACTGTTCTGAAGTAGGCCCTGATAGACGATGGCCCTGATAGGCGAGCTATATTATCCTCCGACAACTCTTGTTGATTTTGAGGTCACTAGGTCAAAGGTCAAGGTCATGGTAACCTTCAGCTGAAAAATGTTTTTTACTCAATAACTCAAGAGCGCTTATGCCCAGGAACTTCATACTTGGTGTGCAGGTTGGTCCTAATCTGTAGATGACCACTATTGATTTTAATGTCAGTAGGTCAAATGTCAAGGTCATGGTGACCTTGGGCTGAAAAATGTTTTTGGCTCAACTGAAGAATGCTTGGGCCCAGGAACTTCATACTTGGTGTGCAGGTTTGTCACCACCAGCAAATGACCCCTATTGGTTTTGAGGTCACTAGGTCAAAGGCCAAGGTCATGGTACCCTTCAGCTGAAAAATGGTTTTCACTCAATAACTGAGGAATGATTATGTTGAGGAACTTCATACTTGGTTTCGCAGGTTGGCCCTAACCAGTAGATGATCCCTTTTGATTTTGTTTGATTTTGAGGTCAAAGGTCAAGGTCACAGTAACATTCATCTGAAAAATGTTTTTTACTCAATTACTCATACTTGGTGTACATGTTGGTCCTAATTAGTAGATGACCCCTATTGATTTTGAGGTCACAAGGTCAAGGTCACGGTAACCTTCAGCTATAAAATGGTTTTTACTCAAGAACGCTTATGCCAGGAACTTCATTTTTGGTGTGCAGGTTGGTCCTAAACTGTAGATGACCCCTATTGATTTTGATGTCAGTAGGTAAAAGGTCATGGTCATGGTGACCTTGGGCGGAAAAATGGTTTCCGCTCAATAACTGAAGAATGCTTGGGCCCAGGAACTTCATACTTGGTGTGCAGGTTGGTCACCACCAGCAAATGACCCCAATTGATTTTGAGGTCACTAGGTGAACTACAAAATTCATCTCCATCATTTCTTTTCCTCCCCTACGACCACACAAATGGGGAGACAAGAGCTTTTTCAAAAAAGCAATCTCTAGTTATTTATTAATGTCCATATTATGTGTTATGGTGCCAAATTGTGATGAATTATTAATTGCTCTAGAATTGTACATATAATAAAATACCTTTTGGTGATTGGTACCACTGGCTCAATTTATTTATTTCTCATGTTATATGACATCTAATTTTTAGCTCGACTGGCTAAAAAAGCCAGTTGAGCTTTATATGTCATGGCGAATTGTCCATCCTGCATGCGTGCGTCAACTTTCTGCTTCAAATGACTTCTCCTCAAAACCACTTGGCCAATTTGGATGAAACTTTATAGGAAGCATCCCCTCAATGTACTTTCCTAAATTCCTTCAATTTTGTTGGATCCATGCAACATTCTGGTTTTCATGGCAACCAAAAGGAAAAACTTTGAAGAAATTTTCCTCCAAAACTGTTTGGCAGATTTTCAAATAATTTTGTAGAAATTTTCCTTGGATGACCCTCTATCCGATTCCTTCAAGCCATGTTGATGAGTCATAAAACATGGGGCTATTTTGCCTTTTTTGGCTATAGTGAAAACTTTCCGACGAAAGTATATGTCCGATTCCTTGGGTGACCCTCTGTTAGATTACTTATAGCCATGTTGATTGGTTGAAAAACATGGCCGCCAGGGGACAGGGCTGTTTTGCCTTATATGGCTATAGTGAAAACTTGAAAAATCTTTTCCGACGAAAGTATCTGGCCGATTTTCAAATAATTATGTCTCCCCCATTAC
The DNA here is from genome assembly GCA_031761405.1 of Serripes groenlandicus. Taxonomy (NCBI): domain Eukaryota; kingdom Metazoa; phylum Mollusca; class Bivalvia; order Cardiida; family Cardiidae; genus Serripes; species Serripes groenlandicus. The sequence continues at coordinate 17,726,768 of JASEVX010000014.1, forward strand.
ATGGGGGGTGACATATTGTTTTTGCCCGTTCGGTCCGTCCTTCCGTCTGTCACACTTGTTTCCGCTCAATAACTGAAGAACGCTTGGGCGTAGGAACTTCATACTTGGTATGCAGGTTGGTCATGACCAGTAGATGACCCCTATTGATTTTGATGTCAGAAGGTCAAAGGTCATGGTGACCTTGCCAGGTAAAAAATGGTTTCCGCTCAATAACTGAAGAACGCTTGGGCCAAGGAACTCCATACGTGGTATGCAGATTGGCCATGCCTAGTAGAAGACCCCTATTGATTTTGAGGTCAGTACGTTTAAAGTCAAGGTCACAGTGACCTTGAGCTGAAAGTTCAAAGTGACACTGAGCTGAAAAATTGTTTTTGCTTGGGCCCAGGACCTACATACTTGGTGTGCAGGTTGGTCACCACCAGCAAATGACCCCTATTGATTTTGAGGTCAAAGGTCAATGTCACGTCCATCACACTTGTTTCCGCTCAATAACTGAAGAACGCTTGGGCGTAGGAACTTCATACATGGTATGCAGGTTGGTCATGACTAGTAGATGACCCCTATTGATTTTGATGTCAGAAGGTCAAAGGTCAAAGTCATGGTGACCTTGTAAGGTAAAAAAACTGTTTCCGCTCAATAACTGAAGAACACTTAGGCCGAGGAACTCCATACTTAGTATACATGCCCAGTAGAAGGCCCTTATTGATTTTGAGGTCAGTACGTCTAAAGTCAATGTTAATGACCTTGAGCTGAAAGGTCACAGTGACAATGAGCTGAAAAATTGTTTTTGCTTAATAACTGTAGAATGCTTTGGCTATGGAAGAAAATACTTACTTCTTCAGTTATTGAGCGGAAACCATTTTTTACCTCACAAGGTCACCATGACCTTGACCTTTCACCTTCTGACATCAAAATCAATAGGGGTCTTCTACTAGTCATGACCAACCTGCATACCCAATATGTAGTTCCTACACCGAAGCGTTCTTCAGTTATTGAGCGGAAACAAGTTTGACGGACGTGACCTTGACCTTTGACCTCAAAATCAATAGGGATCATCTACTAGTCATGACCAACCTGGATACCAAGTATGAAGTTCCTACGCCGAAGAGTTCTTCAGTTATTGAGCGGAAACAAGTGTGATGGGCGTGACCGTATCCACTGTGACTTTGACCTAGTGACCTCAAAATCAATAGGGATCATTTGCTGGTGGTGACAAACCTGCACACCAAGTATGAAGTTCCTGGGCCCAAGCAAAAACAATTATTCAGCGCAGTGTCACTGTGACCTTTCAGCTCAAGGTCACTGTGACCTTGACTTTAGACGTACTAACCTCAAAATCAATAGGGGTCTTTTACTGGGCATGGCCAATCTGCATACCAAGTATGGAGTTCCTTGGCCTAAGCATTATTCAGTTATTGAGCGGAAACCATTTTTTACTTCACAAAGTCACCATGACCTTGAACTTTGACCTTCTGACATCAAAATCAATAGGGGTCATCTACTGGTCATGACCAACCTGCATACCAAGTATGAAGTTCCTACGCTCAAGCGTTCTTCAGTTCTGAGTTTGAGCGTTTTAAAAATCAATACGCAGAGAAGAAATAATGTTTACTGAAGTAAATAATCATAAACAGCTGCATGCTACAACGTTAGTCATTTTTCTGCATCGCCTCTCTGACAACAGAAATGATCGGTTTCTTCTATTTGCACCGGCCCTTTGACTTATTAAAAAAGGAGTTTAAAAAAGCTTTGGTGACCGTTTGTCATTGGCTGCATTGTCTGTCACTATGTGCGTTCACAATTTCCCACAAACAACTTCACCTTCTAAACTGCAAGGCCAATTTTATTGAAACTTCACAGGGGCGTTCCTTAGATGGTACCTTTCAAAATCTTTCAAACATTTTTTTTTTATTATAAGAACATTCACACAAGTGTTCAGTTTGTAAACTTTATCATGTCTGAAGATAACCAGTGACTGAATAAGGCAGCACTTCAACTTTTCTACTTGTCAAGATCAAATATTCAGCACTTCAAATCGAAGGTAGTTTTCATAATATGCCTTTGATCATCCTATTAAAAACACCATCCTTACTTTAGTCATTCTTCCAAGAACTAAAGTATAATGATATCAGGTGGGCGATCTGAGCCTTCATGCCTCTCTTGCTCTCAAAAAGTAGAAGTGATAATGTTTTTCTCTGTAAATCCTGTAAATCCTGTTTTGGCCATCGATTTGTAAACTTTATAGACAACGCGACAACTGAACATAAGGCCTTTTATTTCTCATTCGCAATAAATATTTGACCTCAACAAGTTGAAATGTCAACGTTTTCAGGTTTTCACACTTATTTAAACTAAGTCATGTTGATCTGAATTCAACTGTTACAACTCGAAATTATAAACGGCAAATGTAAAGTTGTATACCTTTAATTTGTCTCATTTTTAAGATGATAATACTATTATTATAATGTGCAAATGTCAAGGTATCTATTTAAAACAATTGAGATTATAATGCTTCAATATGTGCCACCACTAAAATACAATGGGATGCTACTACCATCACCTAAATATTTATCAGGAAAATGCCTTTTAGCGTGCATGGCAGAGCCTATTCACTTGTCAAATTTAATGAAATGCGACAACTCAATATTATTTCTCTAATTGTCTAGTTGTCATGCTGAATATTTGACCTCGACAAGTCAAAAAATCAAAGTGTCCATTTAATACCGCCTGTTTAATTCATTGAAATATAACAACTCAACATTAGGCCTCTCATTTTGATTTGTCATGCTGAATATTTGTCTCAACAAGTCCTTGACAAGTCAAAGTGTCCATTTAATACCGCCTGTTTAATTCATAGAAATATAACTACTCAACATTAGGCCTCTCATTTCGATTTGTCATGCTGAATATTTGTCTCAAGCCAAAAAGTAAAAGTGTCAATTTAACTCCACTGCCTCTAACGTGAGACTCCACCTTCTGCAGACACTGGTTGTCTATTCGACATAATGTTCTTTATAGCAATTTGTGGGTTAGGCTGGGATATGAATATTAAACACTTCTGTAAGTGTTAAAAGACATTTTCAAATCTGCTGTGTGAGCTAAAATGCAGTTTCCCTGGTTGGCGTTTTTGTGATGAAAGTAGTTACATGATGTCCTTCAGCGTTATACTTACTAGCGGTGCAGCCCTCAGTAAATCTGTCATGAGTCAACAAGTCAATATAATCAACCTTAAAACTTTAACATTTCCAGTTTCCGAGGTGAAACTTCAGGTCGACAACTTGACATATTGCCCGTTATAATTTCAAGCTGTCGTGGTAAATTACTGGTCGACATGTTGAAATCAGAGCACTAATATCAACAGAAAACTTGTTGATGTCAAATACATATATTCCGCTTGTCAAAGCGAAATCAGATGCCTTATGTCAAGTTGTCACGTTGCTTTAATGTCAATAATTCGATGGCGGAGACAGGATTCTTCATCATACTCTTTTTCACTTTGTATGTTGAAGAAGATGAGTGTCACCATATTGTAGTCCCGGGTTCAATCCCCGGTTGTGTCACAGCGGTTAACCTTTATAGTGGAGTGCCCTTGAGCCAGGCATATTTTCTAGCTTAATACTGGTTTGTTTACCCAGGGATCATGAATATGTGAACTGTTACCGTAATATAACTTGAAAAATAAATGATGAAAACAGCTTAAACCCCCAATAAAACAAACAAACAATGCTTTAGCTATTTTGTTCACATTTTGTTAGTCAACAAGTGCCTTGTGAACACTCTTCAGGCAAAATTCTGCATCTAATCTTCATGAAAGTTTTTCAGAACATACATTCATGATGGCCAAAACTGGGTTATGTAAGGTCTTAAATTAGGTCACAAGGTAAAATAGAAGGTAATTCTTGTTAAGACAAAAATTGTTTGTATGGATACATGTATATGTTTTTTCTACTAATTCACAAAGAATGATATAAAATGAAAACACAGAAGCAAATATTAGGTCGATAAAGTAATAATTATCAAAGAAAATTAAATTTTTCTATACCACCCGAAACCAAGGTTTTTCGGTTGAATCAGCCATGTTTTATGCTTTCACGCAACACATAGGTCTTCGCAAAGGAAACATAAGAAAAAACATCACATATTAAGGATTTACTGTGTCAAATGTTGATAGAAATGATCAAACTTAATATTTTTCCACTATTCTCAGACTTTTTAGGCAACCAGTATCATCATTTTCATTCAGTTTGACTATATCTTAACATTTTTGCAGACAACACAAAATTTACCTGTCAAATCTTTTGACTTTGAAGCTCCTTTAGAAACTGTTTTTGCCCTCAGAGATCTGTTTTTGTGTGTAAATGTACAGAGTTCGATATTACATGAAAGCAAAATAGCAAATATTATGACAATAAGGCAATTATTTTCAAACATATTTCAAAATTGCCTATGCCACCCAAACTAAGTTTTTGCGACTTGAGTCCGGCAAGTATTCTGCGCTCGCGCATTATACAGGTCTCCAAGACAATAAAAACAGAAACACATCACATTTTTGCTTGATTATTCGAAGAATATGAGAGCTATACTACTCACCCTGGCTTCAGCGTCAGAGTTATAATCACACCTAGGTTAAGGGTCTGCATGCAGGTACTTAAATACTAAATGTATTGCATTGAAACTTTATACAACCCTACCCAACTATAACACCTATGTAGATTATCAAGTTAGATAACTATATGCTGCATTTTATGCAAATTATGGCCCTTTTTATGCCCCCGGAATCACCGATTCGGTGGACATCTAGTTTTTGGCCTGTCTGTCTGTCTGTCTCTTTGTCTGTCTGTCGAAAAAAACTTTTAACCTTGACCACTACTTTTGAACCATAACAGGTACGGCTACCATATTTCACATGTGTATTCCTTGTGACATAACCTTTCTGTCAGTACCAAATTCTTTGAACTTGCGACCTTGACCTTTGACCTAGATGTTGCCATTCGGGGGCATCAGTGTTTCACAAACACATTTTTGTTTTACTTAGAAATTCTGGTTAAAATGTGGTGTGCAACTACATTAAGATATATCTTAGTAACTACTTTATATAACCCTTCCCTATCATCACACCTATGTAAACAATCAAGTATGGTAACTCGATCCAGTATATTCTAGGATAAAGTTTTGCACGTAGAGTTGATATCCTAGTATGGCCCTTTTTGGATTTATAAATTCTGGTTTAAGTCATTAAGAGACCATATCTAAGTATGCATTGGAACTATATAACCCTTCCCAATCATCACACCTATGTAAACAATTAAGTATGATAACTCTATCCAGTATATTTTGCAAATTATGGCCCTTCTTTTACCTAGAAACTAGGTTAAAGTTTTGCATGAAACTACATGTAGAGTTGATGAAAATTTGTAAGAACAATTGTCTTGATAATATCTAGGCTCTGTCCAAAAAATAGGTTATATCCGGTCAAAAATCCTTGTGAAGAAGGTAAACCTTGTTAACACTCTAAATACCTCATTTTAAGTTCAACAGCTTGAAACTTTATCAGAATTGTCTTGATGATATCAAGGCCAAGTGTGAAAATTTGTCATGTCGGGTCAACAAAAGTAGGCTACTAGGCCAAATTGTAAAAAGAACCTTGTTTATACTCTGGAAGCTGTATATTTAACTTCAGCATGTTAAAATTGTGTCAGAATGATGTCTTGATGATACATTTATCTAGGTCAAGTTTGAATATGGATCAGTAAAGGGAAAACTTGTGAACACTAGTTTTAGCTTACCTGACCACAAAATGAGTTATTGTGATTGATTATCATGTAGCTGGCATAACTCGGGGAAGCAATCCAGTGCCATCATGTGTTAAAATCATTTAAATAATCACAAGGCCCCTATGGATTAGGAAATATTACACTGCATAACTCATATTGTAGAAAGCACTCTGAGTGTGAAAGATGAAGTATAATGGCTTAGAATGATTTAATGTCCTGTAAATTTTGATCTTGTTAAAAAGTTCTCAGGGAAGCACTCCAGTGTCTCATGACTCTTGTTGTTCTCTATAAGGTGATGAGGAATCCGCTGTGGTCGGGTGGTTAGCGTCGGGGATTTCAAAACCGGGTGTCCCGGGTTCGATCCCCAGTCGCGGCACCTCGGTCATGGTGGAGTGCCCTTGGGCAAGGCACATTTTCTAGCCTAGTACTGGTTTGTTTACCCAGGGATTATGAATAAGTGAACTGTCGCCGTGATATAACTGAAATAATGTTGAAAGCGGCGTAAAACCCCAATAAATAAATAAATAAACTATAAGGTGATGATTATGTTTTTAGCTTGTCTGTTTTATTAAGAAACAAAGTTGGGCTATTGTGATACCCTTGGCGTCTACCTCGTCACAAAACTTTAAACCTTACCATATACCTCAAAACCATTCAATATTTCAAATTAAACTTGATATACATGTTCCTCGGAACAATATGCATGTCTATACCAAGTCACATAACTCTGGCTTTAATAAATATGGGTCATGTTGGGTCAGAAAATAGGTCACTAAGCCAAATTGAAGGGAAATCTTGATAACAGCCTGGAGTATGCATTTTTAATTTGAGCATGTTGAAATTTATCAGAATGTTTGTCTGGATGATATTTAGGCCAAGTTCAAATTTTGGTCATGTCTGTTTAAAAACAAGGTCATTACCGCTACCTTTTCTGTAATGTTTATCGACATCCGAAAATAAGTATATGTGCAACGGACGCAATAATGCAACTTAACAATTGTCGAAAGGCATTACACGTTTTTAATGATTGGTTGGTGTTTCACGCTGCTTTGATTATTAAAATGTTTAGTATTATCACGGCGTTTCCTTGGTAAGTTTCCAGTACTACTGATCCTTTTATTCTGTCACCAGCCAGTCAGTCGTAAAGCTAACCTCGCAACCCTGAGCACAAATGAGGGCAGCCATTACTACCATTTGATCTTTGGTGTGACCGGCCGGGAATCGAATCATCGAAAGCAATTACCGTTAATCAGGGGTGTGTTGAAATCGTCGTAACACACCGAACGCTTCGCAATATATGTAATTTGATTGTTTGATTCGGCTAACACATACTAGAGTGATCGGTATGTTAGGAAAATATGAATACTCCCCTAGTATACAAAGTCATGTACATATACAACAAATGTATTAATTCGTACATGATCTAATCAATCGTTTGTGTCACTTGACTTATCACACGCAAAAACCGACATTTGGAGATATTGACATATATATGATATATGAAATAACATTCTTATAGAGCTTTAGAGTGGAATATATCAAAAGTCAATTTTGTGTCAGCTGCACGTATTGAAGCATTCTAGGGTACTTTATGGGGTGGGATTCAGTCAAATTGCTTGAAAAATTATGAAACTGGGTGCCTGGAGTGTAATTTAGGCTCATGGAGGTATCCAGCCATTAGGTAATAGCCTTTTTGACATTTTTCCACAAAAAATGATGTTTTTTAAGCTATTTAAAAATTTCTTTGATTGGTTAATAGGCAAAACCTTAACGTTTAGTAATTTCTTTAAACATGGGGCACAGTAAAACCTTAAAATGTTATGTGTTTATGCTGTTTTTGTTTTTGAGACCTGTATGATGCGTAAAGCACAGAAAATTTGATGGACTCAAGTCGCGAAACCTAGGTTTGGGTTGCATAGGAAATTTGACATTTGTTTGAAAATAATTGTCTAATTGTCCTAATATTTGCTATTTTGCTTTCATTTTATATCATTCTCTGTAAATTTACACAAAAACCAGATCTCTGAGGGCAAAGAAAGTGTCTAAAGGAGCTTCAGAGTCCAAGCAAATGACAGGTCAATTTTGTGTGGTCTGCAAAATGTTTGGATATAGTCAAACTGGTTGAAAATGTCTGAAACTAGTGCATGAATCTTAAGTTTGATCATCTCTATGAACATTTGACACAGTAAAACCAAATATGTGATGTTTTGGGTGGTATAGAAAAAATAAATTTTCTTAATAGCTACTTAATTGACCTAATATTTGCTTATGTGATTTTATTTTATATCATACTTTGTAAATAATTAGAAAAAACATATACTTAAGAACAGTTGTTTTGTCTTAAAGGTCAAATTACGCTAAATACATCCGCTGATTTACAGTACTACAGTACTACAGTCCCTAAAAAAACCTTTGTTTGCGTAGAAATGAGTGTGTACCATCACTAGAATGTATTGAATATATGACATTGAGTTTAAATGCATTGTGAATGTGTATAGGATGCACTGGAAATGATTGATTTGGTCACTTTTAGTATTTCGACCTTGTTTGAAAGTGAAAGTAGAGAATGCTAAACACTGGTTTTGTCCTCGCCCGATTTGATCCAAAATGACGGTTACCATTTTCGCCTGGTGAGTTCTTTCTTGCATAATGCATGACCCCACATTTTCTTTGGATTGTTTTAAAGCTAGGAGGTAACTCTTTTCAATGATATATATGGTGTTTTACATGAGAAATGCTTAGAAAGTGTGACAATCGAGGACTGAAACTGGTCAATTTACATGGAAACAAAGAAGGAATTGTTTTGGTGTATTGTAACCTGTATAGTCAGTTTTAAATCACCTGACCTAAAGGCTCCATGTGATCTATTCTGATTACTGTCTGTCGGTCGTCACCATTAAAGTTTAGCTTCAAACAACATCACTTCACAAACCCTGGTTCAATATCAACGAAACCTCACAGGAGTGTTCCCTTTGTGGTCCTCTTTCGACTTTGTTCAAAGATTTTAATTATATATATAGAACTTATTTGCTGGGGCATCAGAAAGGAGGACAAATGCCCAAACCTTAAAATTCTTCTGCTCTAAATCGGCTTATCCGATTCGAAGAAAATTCGTTAACATTGTTTCTTTGACGATCCTCTACAAATGTCATTCTTGCCATTCTTGCCATAGTGAATGGTTAAGAAACATTATGGCCGGGTAGCATCAGAAAAAGGAGCAAAATGACAACACTGAAATCCAATCTGATGGGAACGCTTGTTTGTTATTTAGATAATTTTCCTTTAGAAAATCCTACAAGCCATGTTAATTCGTCAACAAACATGGCCACCAGGCTGTGGGACTGTATTGCATTATATGGCTAAAGTGAAAAAATTGTACGATTGTTTGTTAAAAATCCTACAAGCCATGTTAATTCGTCAAAAAACATGGCCACCAGGCTGTGGGCCTGTTTTGCCTTATATGGGTAAAGTGAAAAAATTGTAGAAATGTTACCTGTGTGACTCTCTATCAGATTCCACAAGCTATGTTGATTGGTCGTAAAATATGGCTGCCAGGGTGCGGGGCTGCTTTGACTTATATGGCTTTAGTGAAAACTGGCAGATTTTTAAATGATTTTGTAGAAATGTTGATGATCCTCTTTGAAATTCCTTCCAGCCATGGTTATTGGTAAAAATAACATGGCCACCAGGAGGCAAGGAAAATCACTTTGCATAATTCAGGTGAGCGATTCCAGAGCCATGATGGCCTTCTTGCTTAACATGTTCCGTGTAATCTTGCTGAACCTTGTATTGAGAGTCCCTTGAAAATGTGTTGCTAGCGGCCTTCAAAATATTTTGACAATCTTTATAGTTAGAGAATTTGACAATAATTGTGCTTTTTTGTTGATCTGTAAATCTCACATATGTCCACATTTTCATTTAGCTCTCCGCTTATACCATTAATTCTAAAATGTTACTCCTTCTTGAGAGACCCTTGGTCATGCTTATTCTCACACATTTTGAATATTTTCCCCGTAAATTGTATGGAAAAGGGGATTTCTTGACATTGGCATAAAAGAATCAAAGCGCTATAAGCGCTTATGGTATAGGGGCATATGTAAGTTGAAAATATATGGCATAGATAATATGGACAAACATTGTTGAAACAATAAATAATGACCTTTAAAAGAAACCAAACCAAAAATGTGTGAAGCAACATATAGTGCCTGCCAATAACATATACCTTATTTATCAAAGTTTGACCCTTTTCTTGTATAAAAAAATAAATCAGGAAGGACAAAAGATTGACAAAAAACCGAGCAGCGACCCTTAATTAAAATATTTCCAGTTCAGAAATCACTAAAGATCCACAATGTATATTGTAATCATGCAGATAAATGAAAGACAATCGAAAGCATGCTAGAGTTATGTTTCTTTTTGCACTGCACATCTGTAGCTCAGAGTTCCAGAGTTCCCTATACACTAAGTCTTAAATTGATACATTGGGCATCTATTGAGACAATAACCGAAGAAATGAAAAAAATGAGCTTACACCTAAAAGACCAGATCAGATTTGTGTTCAAAATATTGTATCGATCTCCTAATCCCAATGTATACGTGTGACGACTTTGAAATGGATCCGCGAAACAGAAACAAAGTTTTGACCCATTAATGCAAACCGTAACGGACAGACGGACGGACGGATGATCACAAAGATGGACAGACAGTCAGTCGCTCCGGACAAAGTACACAGCTTGGGGAAGCACTCATTAACGAACAAGGGCATTTCACGGAACGCATGTGTTGCATGCGAAATACAATAAGTGAGAACATGGAAAGAAAAAAATATACACACTCCAAAAGCAGCATGCTAAAGTTATGGTAATGGTGCACTGCAAATCTGTAGGTCATAAGTTGCCTACAAACCAAGTTTGAAATGGATACAATGGAAATTAATTGAGACAATCGCTGAACTAAATAAGGAAAAATGGAGATAACTCAAATAAACATTCCAGAGTTATGTACCTAGTACTTTGCCGTTCTCCTTATCACACGGTATAAGTGTGACCACTTTGAAATAAATCTGCCATACAGTAACAACGTGTTGACCAATACATGCAATCCATGAAGTATTGATTACAGAAGTCGTACAAGGTTAATTTACAAAAACCTATTTAGATTACATTTCTAGTTTATTTGTCAACAGATACATCAAGGACTAGATTACATGTTGACAGACGATGAGTCTTCAATTAACGCAAATGCATATACATTATAAATCCTGTCCCAAAATCGCTAGAAGCGCCTCAATTATAAAATAAATAATGACCTTGCGGTTATAACTAGTGTGTATGTTGACATTTTCGGCCAAATTTCTTTCCGACGTTTGACAAAAGTCAATGGGACATGCGTCATTCGTCTTTCACCAATGGGCTGAGTCTATGTGGAAAAGCAGCCAGTTGCTTGGGAAGATTGTTGTGTGGAGTACTGGTGTGAGAAAACAAGGAAATACATTTGTAGGTGAACTGGCCGCCGTGGTATTACTGAGGAAATGTTAAAAAAGGCGTTAACCCCAATCAATCAATGTTAACTTATTTCCTATTTTGAATAGTGATGAAAACATTGTGGAAAAAGACAAACTTGCTGATAATCTTTTATCTGTTAAGGTGAGTCAAATGTGTCTAAAAGGGGCAACGGTTAAAATAATAACTCTAGACAAATGTTTTCGTTATCTAGGTTATAGAAACAAATTGATTCATGTTTCAAAGCATTGTTTGGAAAGGAGGAATTGCTCATTGTAAGCAATTGCTCCGTTTGCAAATACACTTTCAACATTCGTTTGTAACTAAGTAGCTTTAACGGAAACGGTTCAACCCTCTCCCGCTTACAGTGGCTTGTTGACGCATGTGCAGCAGATGGCTGCAAGATTGTGCAGCAGATGGCTGCAAGATTGTTTATCGTGACTCATTTCCTCTTTTTCCACAAAGGTTTCAACTATATATTTTCCCCTTGATGTAAGGCAACATTGCTCGTTATCATTAAAATCTAGCATGTTATTCAAAATGTGTCGAGTAAAAGAATGTCCATAGTAAAACGTTTAAATATGAAAAGAATTAATTTGAAACGTGTTTGAAAGCATTGTGTGAAAAGGAGGAATTGCTCATTGTCAGCAATAGCTCCATTTTTAACAATATTTTCAATATTTGAACTGTTATAGTATCACGTAAAGGATTCCGCTTCCATGGGGAGGATGTAACCATTTTTCGCTTACAGATGTGCAGCAGACGACAATCGAAAACATTGTGACAAAAGGAGAAATTTCTTATTGTAGGCAATTTCTACTTTTGCCACAATGGTTTCAACTCCTTTTAATAATTTTATTTACAGTGATTTGCACATTTCTCTATATAAGTCGACTGTTGTAAACTAATGGGGTCACAGCACGATCGACGTTACCTAACACCACTGACATTGAGGTCAATCATAGTTCAGAGTGTGTTTCACGCGTTGGAACGTTTTTGTGTCATTAAATAATGCAAGTGGAGGGTTTTTCGTGATTCGGTCGAACCAATGAAATCGTTGAAAAGGCAGATTATAACCAATCAAAACTCGATTTTGGCGTAGGAATTCAATTCGAGTGGACTGTGAAAGGGTCAATAGTCCAATTACTAATTGAGAAGCTGTAAACTCTCTGTATCAGATGGATGGGATCAGTAAACAGACAGCTTTATGGATGAGGGGAAACTCAAATCAAAAGTTATTATACATAGTAAAAGACAAAAGCAAACGCCAAATATGTCTTGTAGGTCTTCTTAGAAATGGTATGTTCCAAAGTAGTATGTGTGTGTGTGTGTGTGTGTGCTTGCTTTATCTCAATATATCATTTGTCTTGTCTTCTTTTCAGTACAAGAAAATACATACTGCAAAGAAACATTATGAATATGCTGTCCGAAGGGGGATTAAAACAAACATATGAGTATACTTACTTACTAAAGAGAAACCTTATGAGTGCAGAAACTGCAGACAAAACTAGTTTGATCATAGCTTCTAGAAAACATATATACTATAGAAATAGCAAATAAATGTTATTATTTTATATATAGCAATAATCAAAAAGACCTATTTTTCCACACAAAAAAAAGAAAGGTTAAGTAAAACAAGATATTTAATTCTGGAGAAAAACCTTATCAATGTGATGTTTTTCAATATGCATGCAAAGTTAAAAGGTAGCTCAATCAACCACCAAAGAATACATATAGGAGACAAGCCCTATCAATGTGATGTTTGTGAATATGCATGCAAACAGAAAGGTAACTTAATCACAATGTGATGTTTGTGAATATGCATGCAAACAGAAAGGTAACTTAATCACACACCAAAGATTACATACAGGAGAAAAGCCCTATCAATGTAATGTTTGTGAATATACATGCGAAACGAAAGGTATCTTAATCACACACCAAAGAATACATACAGGAGAAAAGCCCTATCAGTGTGATGCTTGTGAATATACATGCAAAATGAAAGATAACTTAATCAGCCACCAAAGAATACATACAGGAGACAAGCCTTATCAATGTGAAGTTTGTGAATATACATGCAAAAGGAAAGATAACTTAATCAGCCACTAAAGAATACATACAGGAGACAAGCTTATCAATGTGATGTTTGTGAATATGCATGCAAAGACAACTTTAGGTAACTTCATTAAACACCAAAGAATACATACAGGAGAAAAGCCCTAGCAATGTGATGTTTGTGAATATGCATGCAAACAGAAAGCAGAAAGGTGATTTAATCACTCACCAAAGAATACATACAGGAGAAAAGCCCTATCAATGTAATGTTTGTGAATATGCAAGCAAAAGGAAAGATAACTTAATCAGCCACCAAAGAATACATACAGGAGACAAGCCTTATCAATGTGATGTTTTTGTGAATATGCATGCAAAGACAAAGGTAACTTCATCACACACCAAAGGATACATACAGGAGAAAAGCCCTATCAATGTGATGTTTGTGAATATGCATGCAAACGGAAAGGTGATTTAATCAGACACCAAAGAATACATACAGGAGAAAAGCCCTATCAATGTGAAGTTTGTGAATATACATGCACACAGAAAGCTCATTTAATCAGACACCAAAGAATACATACAGGAGAAAAGCCCTATGAATGTAATGTTTGTGAATATGCATGCAAAGAGATAGGTAGCTTAATCAGCCACCAAAGAATACATACAGGAGAAAAACCCTATCAATGTGAAGTTTGTGAATATACATGCACACAGAATGCTCATTTAATCAGACACCAAAGAATACATACAGGAGAAAAGCCCTATCAATGTGATGTTTGTGAATATACATGGACACAGAAAGCTCATTTAATCAGACACCAAAGAAAACATACAGGAGAAAAGCCTTATCAGTGTGATGTTTGTGATTATGCATGTAAACAGAAATGTGCATTAATCAAACACCAAATAATACATACAGGAGTAAAACCTTAACAACGTGATGTTTGTGAATATACAATCAAACAGAAACATAGTTTAATCACATACAGGAGAAAAGCTTATTAATGTGACGTTTGTCAATATACATGCAAACAGAAAGGTCATTTATTCAAACACCAAATAATACATACAGGAGAAATGCCACATCAATGTGATATTTGTGAATATGCATGTAAAGAGAGAGGTAGATTAATAATACACAAAAGAAGACTTACAGGCGAAAATCCCTGGCGAAAATTCCTATCAATGTGATGTTTGTGATTATTCTTGCAAAGATAACAGTAGTTTATTTAAACACAAGATAAAACAACGGAGAGAAAAGCTTTGTCAGTGTGATGTTTGTTAATGTTAATGCAAAAGGAAAGGTGATTTAATCAGACATATTAGAATTCATAGACAAACTGGAGAAAAGCTTTATCAATGTAATGTTTGTGATTATGCATGCATACAGAAAGGTAATCTAATCAACCACAGCAGAAAACGTAGGGGAGAAAAACCTTATCAATTGGATGTTTGTCAATATTCATGCAAAAGGAAAGGTAATTTAATCAACCACCTAAGTTACACATTGGAGGAGAAAGGCAATATCAATGTGATGTTTGTCAATATACATGTAAACAGAAAGGTCATTTAATCATACACCAAAGAATACAATTATACATACAAGAGAAATGCCTTATCAATGTGATGTTTGTAAATATACATGCAAACAGAAAGGTGCTTTATTCAGACACCAAAGAATACATACAGGAGAAGAACCTTGTCAAAGTGATGATTGTGAATATGCATGCTAAGAGAAAGGTAGTTTAATAATACACCAAAGAATACATACAGGAGAAAAGCCTGATCAATGTGATGTTTGTGAATATGAATGCAAAAAGAACGGTAGTTTAATAATACATAAAATAATACATACAGGCGAAAATCCCTATCAATGTGATGTTTGTCAATATACATGCAATCAGAAAGGTCATTTAATCAAACACCAAAGAATACATACAGGAGAAAAGCCTTATCAACGTGATGTTTGTGATTATTCATGCAAAGATAATCATATTAGTAGTTTAATCAAACACAAGATAAAACATATGGGATAAAAGCCTTATGAATGTTATGTTTGTCAATATGCATGCAAAGGGGAATTTGTTTTAACCAGGCACAAGAAAATTCATACAGGAGAAAAGCCTTATCGATGTGATGTTGGTGAATATGCATTCAAACGGAAAGGTTATTTAATCAGACACCAAAGAATACATACAAGAGAAATGCCTTATCAATGTGATGTTTGTGAGTATGTAAGCAAAGAGAAATGTAGTTTAATCAAAACACAAGCGAATACATATCGGAGTAACAGCCTCATCAATGTGATGTTTTTCAATGTGCATGCAAAAGGAAATGTGATTTAATAAACCACGTATATGTGTTAATTGCATTAAAAAAAACACGGCTAAAAATCCATTGTAAATCCATTGTAAACCAGGAGGTGTGCTAAGCAGAAACTATCCAGATAGCAGATGCGCATGTGTATGCCAACTTTTAGTATATCGATAGACCATCATACTGTGTGTACAGTATTTTGCTTTACTCCTTTATAATTTAATATATGGATATTAAGTGCTAACTAGCAAAGTGCTATTGTAAAGTGTTCAGGTTAGACTTTTGGGATCGGTAAATCCATGTCCAAATGTTATCTGCAATTAGCCCCTTGCTGTGAGCACTTTCAGTGCTTTGATTGTGTTAAGCAGCTTGAACCTTTGTCAGAATGTTCGTTTTGGTGATATCTAAGCCAATTTCATATATTGTGTATATGGTTCATTTCGGGTCTAAAACTTAGTCACTAAGTTAAATGACTGGAATTTTGCTGAACATGTTTGTCTTGATGATATCTAGGCTAAGTTGAAATAAAGTTCATATCCAATAAAAAGCTAGGTCACTAATCTTGGATTGAGGAGCTTAAACCTTTGTTAGAATCTTGGTCTTGAGAATATCGAGGCCAAGTTCAAATATTGCTCATTTTGGCTAAAAAACAAGGTAATTAGGCCAAATTGAAGGAAAATCTTGTTAACATCCTGGAAGCCTAATTTTAAACTTGAGCATGTTAAAAGTTTGTTGAATGTTAGTCTTGATGAAGATAAATTAGTTATGGGTTATGTCTGGTCAGAAACTAGGTTACTAGGAAAGGTTAGAGAAAAACCTTTTTTAAAATTCTTTAGAGCTTTTTAACCAGGTTTTCCGAAGGAAAAATCTGGTTATTAGTTTGGCGAAGTCGGCGGGAGGGCGGTTGGGTGAGCGGGCGGGCGTCAACTTTACTTGTCCGGACCATAACTTTGCCATGCATAGAGATATTTTCAAATAACTTAGCACAAACATGCACCATATCAAGACAATGTGCCAAATGCAAAAAAGAATTCTGTAGATTCAAGGTCAAGGTCACAGTGATAAGAAATAGACTTTAATTGAACTTTTCTTCTCCGGACCATTACTGTGTCATGCATAGAGATATTTTCAAATAACTTGGCACAAACATGCACCATATCAAGACGATGTGCCAAATGCAAAAAAAAATCTGTTGATTCAAGGTCAATGTCACAGTGATAAGAAATAGACTTTAATTGAACTTTTCTTGTCTGGACCATAACTGTGTCATGCATAGAGATATTTCAAAATAACTTGGCACAAATATGAACTATATCAATATGGTGTGTCACATGCAAAACTTTTGTCTGTAGCTTCAAGGTCAAGGTCACAGTGACAATGCTTCATAACCATGGCGAAAAACTCCAAACATGGATTTTATTCTCATCGTTTGTTTGTAATTTCACCCTATTTTGCAATGAGCATATTTCATAAACTTGTATCTCAAGCATCTAACTTCAACAACAATATTTCTATTACATGCTCGAATTGAGTAAGTTTCATAACCTCGGGCCCTGGATCTAGTCTGTTTGCAAAGGCATAAACGTGTTACTATCAAGTAAAGGGTTAAGGCAAGATCACTGATTATCAACCTGACATTAGGGATCCTAAAATGTGGCTGCTTACAACAAATGGTTGATTAATATATGTTATCTATTATATGTTCTTAATAAATGAGGCCATCAACACACGATTGACTGTATTGAACTGATATTTGTTAGATAAAATTGTGATATATTTAATTGACAAAGTAATTATGATTATTCATCAATAGAAATATTCCATGTTACTTGCATTACCAGCTTTGATTAACTATTAGCAGAAAGATTTGACAGATCTGTTAATTCTTAATCAAACACCTTCCATTATAGAAAACCTGGTTTCATGGAATTTCCATGTCTTGTCTTGAGTTTAGCAGCTTGAAACGTTGTCTTTGTGGTATCTAGGACAAGTTCAAATGTGGCTTAAGTCAAAAACTAGGTCACTAGATCAAATTTATGGAAAATATTGTTAACCTTCTGAAAGCCGCATTTGAAACTTGAGCTATTTAAAACTTTGTTGGAATGTTTGTCTCGATAATGCATATAGAATACTTTATTGGTCATGTTTGGTGGAAATCTCTTGAAGCCGCTTTTTTAGATCACCCGAGCCGAAGGCTCAACGTGATCTATTCTGATCACTCTCTGTCCGTTGTTAACTTTTAGCTTTAAACATCATCTCCTCCTTAACCACAGGACAAATTTCAACCAAACTCCACAGGAATGTTCCTTTGATGGCCTCCTTTCAAAATTGTTCAAAGTTTTAAATTCCTTTGTGAAATTTGGTTGTTGCGGCATCAGAAAGGGGGCAAAATGTCCAAAGTTTAAAATCTTCTTCTCTTGTCAGATACAATATTATTTGGTAAAAATGTTACTTGGGTGACCCTCTACAGAAATTGTACAAGCCATACTGATTGGTTGAAAAACATGGCATCAGGAAAGGGGCAAATTGATGTAATTTGAAAATTCCATTTTTAGCTCGATTATTTGTAGAATGTGAGAGCTATACTACTCACCCTGGCGTCGGCGTCCACGTCACACATTTGTTCAGGTTTTGCATGCAAGTACTTAAATACTTCATGTATTGCCTTGAAACTTTCTACAAACCTACCAAACTATCACACCTCTGTAGATTATCGAGTTCGAAATCTATACTGCATTTTATGCAAGTTATGGCCCTTTTTTACTGAGAAATTCTTGTTAAAGTTTTGCGTGCAACTAAATTAAGAGTCCATATCTCAATATTTACTTGATGCATTGCATTGAAACTTTATACAACCCTACCCAACTATCACACCTATGTAGATTATTAAGTTAGAAAACTCTATCCTGCATTTTATGCAAGTTATGGCCCTTTTTTACTGGGAAATTCTCGTTAAAGTTTTGCATGCAACTAAATTAAGAGTCCATATCTCATTATTTACTTGATGCATTGCATTGAAGCTTTCTGCAACCCTACTCAACCATCACCACTAACTAGATTATCAAGTTAGATAACTCTATCCTGCATTTTATGCAAGTTATGGCCCTTTTTTACTGAGAAATTCTCTTTAAAGTTTTGCATGCATCTAAATTAAGAGACCATATCTCAGTATTTACTTGATGTATTGCATTGCAACTTTCTGCAACCCTACTCAACCATCACACATATGTAGATTATCAAGTTAGATAACTCTATCCTGCATTTTATGCAAGTTATGGCCCTTTTTTACTTAGAAATTCTGGTTAAAGTTTTGCGTGCAACTAAATTAAGAGTCGATATCTCAGTATTTACTTGATGGATTTCATTGAAACTTACTGCAATTCTACTCAACTATCACACCTATGTAGATTATCAAGTTATATAACTCTATCCTGCAGTTTATGGAAGTTATGGCACTTTTTCTACTTAAAAATTCTACATTAAGAGTCGATATCCTAGTATTTACTTGATGCATTACTTTCAAACTTTATACAACCCTTTCCAACTATCACACATATGTAGATATTCAAGTTAAATAACTCTATCCTGCATTTTATGCAAGTTATGGCCCATTTATGACTTAAAAAGTATGGTTTAAGTTTTGCATGCAACTACATTAAGATACCATATCTTAGTAACTACTTGATGCATTGCATTGAAACTTTATACAGCCATTTCCAACCACCACACCTATGTAAACAAGCAAGTACGATAACTCTATCCAACATTTTATGCAAGTTATGGCCCTTTTTGGACCTAAAGATTATGGTTAAAGTTTTACAACTACATTTATAGTGTAATCTCAGTAACAACAAGCTTTTTCTACTTAAAAATTCTACATTAAGAGTCGATATCCTAGTATTTACTTGATGCATTACTTTCAAACTTTATACAACCTTTCCCAATTTCACAACTATAAATACAACCAATTAAGATAACTCTATCCTGCATATGGTGCAAATTGTTGCCCTTTTTATACTTAGAAATTATGGTTAAAGGTTTGCGTGCAACTACATTAAGAGTATATACCTTAGAAAATAGTTGAGGCATTCCATTGAAACGTTATACAACCCTTCCTAACCATCACAACTATGAAAATAATCAAGTTAAATAACTCTATCCTGCATATAATGCAAATTATCACCCTTTAAGAAATTGTGGTTAATGTTTTGCATGCAACTACATTAGAGTCCATTATCTCAGTAACTTAAATAAGCGGTGGAATAGTCGAGCGCGCTGTCCTCCGACAGCTCTTGTTTTTAAAGTGTTTGTCTGATTTTAAGAAGAGTGAATAGGAATCTTACTTCAGTGATCTTCTACTTAATGTGTTCAATCCGTATTGATTGGTTACACAATCATAGCAACCAGGCGTCATCGCAAAAAGGGTAAATCGAACTTTTAGCTACAAATGACAACTCCTACCATTCCACTGGACCAATTTCAACTTAACTTCACAGGAGTGTTCCTTCGTTGGTCCTCTTTCAAAATTGTTCAAAGACTTACATTTTGTCTAGAATCTTGGTTGCTGCGGCATCAGAAAGTGAGAAAAATACCCAAACTTTAAAAGCATTTTCCTCCATAATCTGCTTGTCCGGTTACAAGATGATTTGGTAGAAATGTTCGTTGATTGACCCTCTACAAAAACTGTTCAAGCCATATTGATATCGTTGAAAAACAGGGCAGCAAGGCGGCATCAGGAAAGGCACAACATGACAAAACTGTATACATGTAATTCCATTCTTTTTAGCTCACCTAAGCACGAAGTGCAAGGTGAGCTTTTGTGATCACTCACCGTCCGGCGTCCGTCGTCGTCGTCGTCGTCGGCGTCTGTTAACAATTTCCTACAAATTACTTCTCCCACTAAACCAATGAACAGATTTCAAAATAACTTCACAGGAATGGTCCTTAGGTAGTTTTCTTTCAAAGTTGTTCAAAGAAATTAATTCCAAGTAGAACTTTGGTTGCTGCGGCATCAGAAAAGGGAAAAATTGCCAAATCTTAAAAAATCTTCTTGTCCAAAAGTACTAGCCCGATTTGAAAATTATTTTGCACAAATGTTCCTTGAGGTACCCTCTACCAAGATTGTTCAAATATTTCCAATCCGTTGAAAAACATGGCCGCCAGGGGGCGGAGCTTATTTTCCTTACATGTGCATTGTTAAAACCTAAAAATCTTCTTGTCCAAAAGTACTGGCCCGATTTGAAAATTATTTTGCACAAATGTTCCTTGGGACACTCTTTACCAAGATTGTTCAAATATTTCCAATCCGTTGAAAAACATGGCCGCCAGTGGGCGGAGCCTGTTTTCCTTATATGTGCATAGTTAAAACTTTGTAAAATCTTCTTGTCCAAAAGTACTAGGCCGATTTGAAAATAATTTTGCACAAATGTTCCTTGGTGCACCCTTTACCAAGATTGTTCAAATATTTTTGATCCGTTGAAAAACATGGCCGCCAGGGGGGGCGGAGCTTGTTTTCCTTATGTGTGCATTGTTAAAACTTTAAAAATCTTCTTGTCCAAAAGTACTGGCCCGATTTAAAAATTATTTTGCACAAATGTTCCTTGGGGCACCCTTTACCAAGATTGTTCAAATATTTCCGATCCGTTGAAAAGCATGGCCGCTAGAGGGCGGAGCTTGTTTTCCTTATATGTGCATTGTTAAAACTTTAAAAATCTTCTTGTCCAAAAGTACTGGCCCGATTTAAAAATTATTTTGCACAAATGTTCCTTGGGGCACCCTTTACCAAGATTGTTTAAATATTTTTGATCCGTAGAAAAACATGGCCGCCAGGGGGCGGAGCTTGTTTTCCTTATATGTGCATTGTTAAAACTTTAAAAATCTTCTTGTCCAAAAGTATTGGCCTAAAAACAGTAAAAACTTTGAAAACTATTGAAGTTCTATTAAATCAGGTGAGCGATATAGGGCCATCATGGCCCTCTTGTTTAATTACTTGTTAGATTTCAAGATACAAAGGGCCTTTACTGATAAGCCATTTTACTAGTTCTTTACAGTGTCCACTCCTTGCAGTTTCATTTGCACTTCTGATCAAATTTCCCCAGATATTTGCAGTTAAATATTTGCTACTACTTTACTATTATCCAGGTGATCGATTTAGGGCCATCTTGGCCCTCTATTTAAACTTTGGCTTGCCGAAACTTTGTTAGAATGTTTGGCTATATGATTTAGAGGTCAAATTCGAATATGGTTCATTTATAAAATGTTATTGTTCAAAATAAGTTCCATAGTTGAAACTAATTCAGTATATGATTTATGTCACATAGGTCGCAAGGCCCTCTACTGCTATTTTTAGATCACCTGAGCCGAAGGCTCAAGACGATATATTCTGATCACTCTCTGTGCGTCGTCCATCCGTTGTGAACTTTTAACTTTAAAAATCATTTCCTCCTAAACCATAGGACCAATTTCAACTTCACAGGAATGTTCATTTGGTGGTCCTCTTTCAGAATTTAAATTCAATGAAAACACTGGTTGCTGCAGCATTAAAAAGGGGGCAAAATGTCTTAACTTTAAATTCTTCTTCTCTGAATCTGCTTGTCAGATTCCAATATATATTTTTGGTAGAAATGTTCCTTGTGTGGCCCTACAACAAGTGTTCAAGCCATATTGATTGGTTGAAAGTCATGGCATCAGAAAAGGGGCGAAATAAGAAAACATTAATAATCCAGCTTTATGAAAGTGCTCGTCAGATTTCAAGATATTTTGTTCGAAATGTTCTTCTAATAATCCACTACATACTTTTTCAAGCAGTATTGATTAGTTGAAAGAAATGGCAACCAAGTGGCATCATAAAAGGGGTAAATTTTTTGATTCAAATGACATCTACTAATTCACTTGACCAATTTCACCAAAACGAATGAATGTTCCTAATTCAAAATTATTGAAACCGTGGTTGCTGCGGTATCAGAAAGAGGGCAAAATGCTCTGAATTGGCTCATCGTATTTTAAGATGATTAAGTAGAAATGTTCATGGCAACTAGGCGGCATGAACAAAATGGGTAACACAATTCCTTGGCCTTATTAAATTATCCCTGATATTGGCAAATACACATTTGGTACTATACTATCACTCGGTGATCGATTTAGTGCCATCTTGACCTACCATCACTCAGGTGATCGATTTAGGGCCATATTGTTCAATTTGTTTCAATACACAATTATGGCTACATGGTGTCCGGATAGATTTACGTTACGTGTTTATATTGAAAACCTTTATTTTCTTTTTTGACCATTAGCATGCTATACTTTTGTTGATTTTCAAGCTCGAACTATACAATTTGAATCATGAATTCAACTTTGCATGTAGTTTCATAATATGCATTTGATTAACATTGAAAACGGTCGTAGTGACATAACTTCTTGACCTGAAATCGTATGATTCTCAAGATGGTGATTTAGGGTTGTCTTGTTTAGATAAACTGTTCAATCACCTCTAGATGTATAGGTTGCTATTGTGAGTTTTTTTTCGATAGGTAACGATGAATTACGTTTCAACTGAAAATTAAATTGGGTTAATCTCTTTTAAAAATGAACAGTTTCTGTTCTTTTCTTAATCTTTCCCATCAGCAGACACAGTTGGACGAATCTGCAGCAGACGACAAAGTCAGTATGGCGATATGAGAAATCGTCTAGTATGTGTGCAATTTCTCCCTATAATGCAATGTTTACAATAATAAAACTTATCCCCCCCCCCCCCCCCCCCCTTTGAAGAAGACTGAAGAGAGAGTATATTGCTTTTCACATGTCGGTTTGTCCTTCAGTAGACCAAAGCTTGTCCGATTGATTACTAGATAATGCTTGAACTTACAGTGCACGAACTTGGAAGGGGCGTTGGGCATACCAGCAGATTACCCTTGTAGATTTTGAAGTCATAATGTCAAGGTCACCGTGACCTTTAACACGACGACTTGTTCTATTGATAACTGCAGAATAGTGGAGCCTAGTGGCATCAAATTCGACATGGAGGTTGGTCATTTCCAGAAAATGACCCCTTTTGATTTTGAGATCACCCAGTCAAGTTCAACGTGACTTGGAATTCAAAAGGCATGACTGATTGACCAGAAATACCTCAATTAGCTCTAAGTTCGGGTCATGCACATTTTATTCAATATTGCACGAGTTCCTAACAATGTGACGCGCAGCACAGGCATCTCTTGTTGAAATATATTTCCATGTTTTTTCCTAGATCTTTTCAATGTCATTTACTTCAGCTTTGCTGTATCTGGGCTGGGTTTACCCACTCCGTCACTCAGTGGTGTATTGCTTAGAGTATCATCCTCATAATTGACATGCCTGGGTTCAGTGTGTTGGCTGAGTGGTTAGATATGGGTATTTGGAACTGGTGACCCGAGTTTGATCCTTGCTCGCGGTAGTAACGATAGTTTGTCCTTAGGCAATCACTTTTCCTTGCATAGAACTGGTTGGTTTACACAGGGATCGTGAATTAGAGAACTCTCACAGTAATAAGGTTGAACTAACGATGGAAATAATTCTTTTATTTTGCCTGAAAGGGTTTCTTCAAATTGGTCTGATGCAGATTTGTTGTAAGGTGAATAGGGTAATAGGTACTGTCTTACACTATCTGAGCAATTACTTTCTAACAACAAACACAATTCAAAATATTTCTTAAAATGCTCTGTGGAAACCCATCGAAATGCAGTTTCGACCACTGCAGATCAGCCAGGACACTGTTCGGCAATAAGTCAAAGAAGGTTTCAAAACACTTTTATACGTCAGCATTTATTTTATTTTCCTGAAGTACCAATTCATATTACCAATTTGTAATGCCATGTTTTGAACATACAAACGCCTTTACTGCTGCAAAGAATGTTTATGATATTAAAGGTTTTGATGGAGATAAAACAATAAGAAATTATTTTTTAACTCTTTCTTTCTATTTCAACTTGACCGAAGTACCTTGCCCCTGAACATTTCTTATAATACTGCGAGCTTTGCTTTGCTGACAACGCTTAAGTTAATTGAAACTCATTTATTTTACTGTAAACTTAATTTCCTATAACTTGCATTGATCACACTTGATGTATGCATCCATGATTCTCAACCAAGCCCCGAAACTATTAAACTCTGATAAAAAAGTATGTGTGCTCAGAAATTACTTCTGATTGGTCATTTTGTTGAATGAAATTGCTTCTGACCAATCCAGTACGTGTACGTACTTGAGCACACAGCATAGTTTCTGTTTCGCCGCCATGGAGTTGCGAAAGCCTTAGTCTCTAAGGTGTTGCTTTTTTCTGGCGACGGCGATGTCAAACAATTGCGTTTAGCTTAACGTTTAAATTTCATTTTTTTATATTTTTATGCCCCCCCCGGAATCTCCGATTCGGGGGGCATATAGTTTTTGGCCTGTCTGTTGGTCTGCACGTCTGTCTGTCTGTCTGTCTGTCTGCACAAAAAAAACTTTAACCTTGACCACTACTTTTGAACCATAACAGGTACGGCTACCATATTTCACATGTGTAATCCTTGTGACATTACCTTTCTGTCAGTACCAAAATGTTTGACCTTGCGACCTTGACCTTTGACCTAGATGTTGCCATTCTCGAAAAAAACTTTAACCTTGGCCATTACTTTTGAACCATAACAGGTACGGCTACCATATTTCACATGTGTATTTCTTGTGACATTACCTTTCTGTCAGTACCAAAATGTTTGACCTTGCGACCTTGACCTTTGACCTAGATGTAGTTTTTGGCCTGTCTGCACGAAAAAAACTTTAACCTTGACCACTACTTTTGAACCATAACAGGTACGGCTACCATATTTCACATGTGTAATCCTTGTGACATTACCTTTCTGTCAGTACCAAAATGTTTGACCTTGCGACCTTGACCTTTGACCTAGATGTTGCCATTCTCGAAAAAAACTTTAACCTTGGCCATTACTTTTGAACCATAACAGGTACGGCTACCATATTTCACATGTGTATTCCTTGTGACATGACCTTTCTGTCAGTACCAACATTTTTGACCTTGCGACCTTGACCACCTTTGACCTAGATGTTGCCATTCTCGAAAAAAACTTTAACATTGGCCATTACTTTTGAACCATAACAGGTACGGCTACCATATTTCACATGTGTATTCCTTGTGACATGACCTTTCTGTCAGTACCAACATGTTTGACCTTGCGACCTTGACCTTTGATCTAGATGTTGCCATTCTCAATTATTTTTTTTAACCTTCCCCACTACTTTTGAACCATAACAGGTAAGGCTACCATATTTCACATGTGTATACCTTGTGACATGACCTTTCTGTCAGTACCAAAATTTTTCACCTTGGGGCCTTGACCTTTGACCTAGATGTTGCCATTCTCGAAAAAAACTTTAACCTTGACCACTACTTTTGAACCATAACAGGTACGGCTACCATATTTCACATGTGTATTCCTTGTGACATGACCTTTCTGTCAGTACCAACATTTTTGACCTGGCGACCTTGACCTTTGACCTATTGGGGGGCATCAGTGTTTCACAAACACATCTTGTTCTTAATAAGTACTGGTGCTAGGGCATTCATATTTGGAATATAGTTACATATACTACGCTTCTTCACATTGTATACTGCAGATGCTGAGTTTGAATAACATGGTTTTTAGTGAATTTTGAGAATTGGACATAGCTTCTTCATTTGTTGGTAGATTTATTTCAAATATAAAATACTTCAACATATCAAACAGGTTTTTTGGGTCAACATTTGGAATTCGTTTTTTTGTTAAATCTTTTATTTTTAGCTCACCTGTGCACGAAGTGCTCAAGGTGAGTTATTGTGATCGCCCTATGTCCGGCGTCCGTTGTCCGTCGTCCGTCGTCCGTCGTCCGTCAACATTTTCTCCTCTGTAACCGGTGGGTCAACTGGGATGAAACTTCACAGAAAGCATCCTCTCAATGTCCTCACCAGAATTCCTTAAAATTTTTGGGATCCATGCAGAATTCTGGTTTCCATGGCAACGAAATGAAAAAACTTCAAAATTCTTAAAAAATCTTCTCCTCCGAAAGTGTCCGGCCGATTTTCAAATAATTTTGTAGAAATGTTCCTCGGGTGACCCTCTATCAGATTCCTTCAAGCCATGTTGATTGGTCGAAAATCATGGCCGCCAGGGGGGGCGGGGCTATTTTTCCTTATATGGCTATAGTGCAAACTTAAAAAATCTTCTTCTCCAAAAGTGTCAGGCCGATTTTCAAATAAATTTGTAGAAATGTTCCTTGGGTGACCCTCTATCAGATTCCTTCAAGCCATGTTGATTGGTCAAAAACATGGCCGCCAGGGGGCGGGGCTATTTTGCCTTTTATGGTTATAGTGCAAACTTAAAAAATCTTCAACATCTTCTCCTCAGTAACCGGTGGGTCAATTGGGATGAAACTTCACAGAAAGCATCCTCTCAATGACCTCACCGGAATTCCTTCAAATTTTTGGGATCCATGCAGAATTCTGGTTTCCATGGCAACGAAATGAAAAAACTTCAAAATTCTTAAAAAATCTTCTCCTCCGAAAGTGTCAGGCCGATTTTCAAATAATGTTGTAGAAATGTTCCTCGGGTGACCATCTATCAGATTCCTTCAAGCCATGTTGATTGGTCGAAAAACATGGCCGCCAGGGGGGGGGGGGGGGGCGGGGCTATTTTTCCTTATATGGCTATAGTGCAAACTTAAAAAATCTTCTTCTCCAAAAGTGTCAGGCCGATTTTCAAATAAATTTGTAGAAATGTTCCTTGGGTGACCCTCTATCAGATTCCTTCAAGCCATGTTGATTGGTCAAAAACATGGCCGCCAGGGGGCGGGGCTATTTTGCCTTTTATGGTTATAGTGCAAACTTAAAAAATCTTCAACATCTTCTCCTCAGTAACCGGTGGGTCAATTGGGATGAAACTTCACAGAAAGCATCCTCTCAATGACCTCACCGGAATTCCTTCAAATTCCTTCAAATTTTTGGGATCCATGCAGAATTCTGGTTTCCATGGCAACGAAATGAAAAAACTTCAAAATTCTTAAAAAATCTTCTCCTCCGAAAGTGTCAGGCCGATTTCAAATGTTCCTCGGGTGACCCTCTATCAGATTCCTTCAAGCCATGTTGATTGGTCGAAAATCATGGCCGCCAGGGGGGGCGGGGCTATTTTTCCTTATATAGCTATAGTGCAAACTTAAAAAATCTTCTCCTCCAAAAGTGTCGGGCCGATTTTCAAATAATTTTGTAGAAATGTTCCTTGGATGACCCTCTATCAGATTCCTTCAAGCCATGTTGATTGGTTGGAAACTATGCCCGCCAGATGGCGGGGCTTATATAGCTAAAGTGAGAAAAAAAAATCAGGTGAGCGATTCCAGGGCCATGATGGCCCTCTTATTTAACTTTGCGTTTAGCTCAACGTTAAAGTTTTGTTATTTTACTCTTTGTCTTTAAAATTGCATCAATAGTCAAAGCGGAGGACGGCGAGCCATTTAATTACGCGGAATTATTGTATAGTTTTGAAGCCAATATTCGCATCGACTTTGTGGGAACCTTGGCCAAGAGACCGGTGTGTTACCGCTGAGCCTAATGTTTTGCATACATTTATAGTATGAGTGCAAAGAATGTTACTTAGTTATTATGGAAAGGCATCGCAAGCATTTTATGAAAGCAAGTCCTGTTAACCATTGGTGTATTTAGAATTTCGTAACACACCGAGTGCCACTCAAAAGCTGTAATTTGATTGGTTGATTCGGCTAGCACATACCGAAGTGATTGTTAGGACAATCTGAATACACCCCCTGGTATTCATGTACATTCAAAACACATTACACTCATTCGTACCTGTTCTGATCAATCCTATGTGTCACGTGACATAGCACACGCGAAAACCGACATTCGGAGATATTTAACATAATGATATCAAATAACATTATTTTATAGTCAGTTTTTAGATCACCTGAACCAAATGCTCTATTTGATCTATTCTGATCACTATCTGTCCGTTGTCCATTTGTCGTCGTCGTTAACTCTAAGCTTCAAACGACACCCCCTCCTATACCACTGGTTCAATTTCAACCAAACATCATAGGCTTGTTCCTGTGGTGGTCCTCTGTCAAATGTGTCTAAAGTTCTATATACATGTACAACTTAAGTTGTGTAGCGTCATCAGCCATGGGGAAAATTGCCAAAATTTCAAATTCTTCTCCTCAGAATCCGCTTCTCTAATTCTCAGATAATTTGCTAGAATCGTTCATTGGACAACCCTTTACAAAAAGTGTTCAAGCCATATTGAATGATTAAAAAAAGACAAGGTAGCCTGGTGATATCATTTCAACCCTTTACATTTGCTTGCTTGAAATCCAGATAATTCAGTAGAAATGTTCCCTCAGTCAACCTCTTTATTAATGTGTAAAAGTCATATTAATTGTTTGAAATCCATAGCTACCAGGCGCCATCAAAACATGGGTAAAATAACCTTTTAGCTTCAAAGTAGATCCCCTCCTAAACAGACTACTGGACCAAGTGTAGTCTTCTTTTGAATATGTTGGTTGTCTTTAATTAGATGTAAACCTATGGTGGCTGCGACATCAGAACGGAGGTGCCAACACTTTAAAAAAAAAATCCTCTGAATAGGCTTGTCTGATTCCAAAATGAATTGGTAGAAATGTTCCTTGTGTGAACCTCTTCACGCAACATTGCTTTGTTGAAAACATGACGGCTATGCGGCATCAGAAAAGGCTGCAAAATTACAAAACTTTAATATTCAAGTCCTTTGAAAGTACTTGTCTGATTTCAAGTTAATTAAGTGTAAAAGATCTTCAGTGACCTTTTGCACAATTTGTTTAAACAATTTCTACTGGTTGAACAACATAGCGGTTCGAACAGGGTTAAGATGAACCTTTAGCTTCAAATGACATCTCTGAAGGCCCTTGACGAATATCTATTAAACTACACAGGAATGTTCATCCCAGTTCATTTGGTGGTCGTCTTTCAAACTGTTCAAAGATATAATGCCTTGTTATAAGTGTCCTTTAAAAATAAGCTGTTGCATTTACAGTGTACACTCCTTACAGTTTTATTCTCACATTTTACCCGATTTTGGCAGTTACACATTTTCTCCTATGCCATCACTCAGGTAATCGATTTGGGACTATAGTGGCACTCCTATTAGCTCACCTGAACACTAAGTGCTCGAGGTGAGTTATTGTGATCCCTCACCTTAAACTTTAAGCTTTAACTTTCAACTTAAGCAAGAGATGAATTCAATGACTTAGAATGTCTTCATAATTTGAATAATGACTGTTTTAAACAGCCAGTAAATTATTGTGATTTTAAAATGTTAACAATTTTGCCCAAACAGTCATAGACTCACTGATATCATCCATCCAGAGCTATAAGAGTATCAAAAAGTGTAATGTATTAAATTGTTTGATCTATGGCAAAAGAACAATGTTTAAATGTTATGAAGATATGTCCTTGTTCTTGTCATGTGTTCTTGTCATGTGTTCAATAGTTTTTTAGTTTTACTTTCTACAATGGATGGGAGGGGTGATATTTTAGGAAATATTTTAGGTAACTTATCCGTCCTATCTAAGTTCCTGGTATAAATTATATATAGTGCATAATAATCATTCATATATATAGCTTAGACGATACATCTACCACACTTACTCTTTATTATACTTTAGACAAATCTGGTAATAAGGCGAAAGTAATAAGGCGAAACATATCCTAGTTTCTTTATAGTATATGTTAGACGAACTGGTAATTAGGCGAAACCTCTATCCAATTTTCTCTATAGAATTAGTTAAACGAACCAGGGACACTATATTACATGTAATATAGTGTCCCTTAACGAACTGATAATTAGGCGAAACCTCTATCCCATTTACTATATAATAGAAGGAAGACGAACTGGTAATTAGGCGAAACATCTATTCTATTTACTGTATTGTTATAAGTTAGACGAACTGGTAGTTTTAACTAAACCCTCCTATCCCATTTACTCTAAATAATATGTTAGACGAACTGTTAATTAGGCGAAAACCTCTATTCCATTTACCATAAAGAATACGTTTGACGAACTGGTAATTAGACTAAACCTTCTATTCAATTATACTATAAAGAATACGTACGTTTGACGAACTGGTAATTAGGCGAAACCTCTATTCATTTACTCTAAAGAATACGTTTGACGAACTGGTAATTAGGCGAAACCTCTATCCCATTTTTATTATATAATAGAAGGAAAGACGAACTGGTAATTAGGGCGAAACATCTATCACATTACCGTATTGTAATAAGTTAGAACTGGTAGTTTAACTAAACCTCTATCCCATTTCACTATAAAGAATACGTTTGACGAACTGGTAGTTTAACTAAACCTCTACCCCATTCACTATAAAGAATACGTTTTGACGAAATGGTAGTTTAACGAAACCTCTACCTAATTACTGTATAGTATAAAATAAAACGAACTGGAAGTTAAACGAAATCTCCAGTATCCATTACTTCCCCTTGCTAAAAGTCCGCCATTTGTACGACTGGATTTTGCCTTGTGTCTTATAAATGGTGATTTATATTCACGATTAAAGTGAATGAAGTCTGAAATAGCAGGTAAATATTTCTCCCCGTTATCTTACAAATGTTTGTGGAATAAATAAAACTGCAGAGAGTATCAAAATGATGCCTATAGTCAAGACGTCGAAAGTATCAACAACCGAGTATAATGGCTTGAATGGGGACACTATATCAAATTGTAATAAAGTGCACCCCTGAACAGTGTTTTGAAAAAAAATCTCAAATATCGTAGAACTTTCCAATCTTCGTGATCTATCTTAGTTCCTCACGTCAATATTTCCGTTCTTTTTCACCCATCACTTTGTATAAGCAGTCAATTTAGCAGTGGTACACGTTGCTGTTTTCTGATGGCTAAAGATCCATTCAGTTATCAGTACTTGACAATGTAAGTTTTTTTTAGTGCTTAAGATCACAAACTTAGGAGACCAGAGATACATGTGACAACACCATATAGATTTTATTATCTCGCTTCAAACATTCACACACATTTTTAAGTGTCTAAAGACTATAAATACAATATTTTTGAAGACGTATTTTTAAATTTAATATTTTGAGAACCCATAAAATTAAAGTTTTGAAGTTTTTCTCAATTTTAGCTTGACTATTTGAAGAATAATCAGAGCTTTAATACTCGGCCTCTCTGTTAACGTTTTTGGGACAAGTTGCCATTTTCATTCATAAGCAATTGTGCTGGGGGCTTCCATACTTGGAATACAGTTGCATCATATATCTTTATTCACAATTGTATGTGTTGAAGATGCTGACTGTGTGACCTTTTTTTGGGGTGGGGGGGGGGGGGGGGGGGGGGGGGTAAAAAAACATGATTTTTGTTTTATAGCTCACCTGAAGCTTTGCTCAAGGTGAGTTATTGTGATCGCCTTTTTGTCCGGCGCGTCCCGTCGTGCGTCGTCGCGTCGTCCGTCAACTTCTTCTCCTCAAGAAACCAGTGGGTCAATTCGGTATGAAACTTCACAGAAAGCATCCTCTCAATGACCTCACCAGATTTCCTTCAAAATTTTTGGATCCATGCAGAATTCTGGGTTTCCATGGCAACGAAATGAAAAAACTTCAAAATCTTCTTCTCCCAAACTGGTTGGCAGATTTTCAAGTTGGCAGATTTTCAAATAATTTTGTAGAAATGTTCCTTGGATGACCCTCTGTCAGATTCCTTCAAGCCATGTTGATTGGTCGAAAAACATGGCCACCAGGGGGGCGGGGCTATTTTGCCTTATATGGCTATAGTGAAAACTTAAAAAATCTTCTTCTTCCAAACTGGTTGGCAGATTTTCAAATAATTTTGTAGAAATGCTCCTTGGATGACCCTCTATCAGATTCCTTCAAGCCATATTGATTGGTCAGAAAAACATGGCCGCCAGGGGGGTGGGGGGGGGGGGCTATTTTGCCTTATATGGCTATAGTGAAAGCTTAAAAAATCTTCTCCCAATTTGGCAGGCCGATTTTCAAATAATTTTGTAGAAATGTTCCTTGGATGACCCTCTATCAGATTCCTTCAAGCCAATTTGATTGGTCAAAAAACATGGTCGCCAAGGGGGGGGGGGGGGGGGGGGGGGGGGGGGGGGCTATTTTGCCTTATATGGCTATAGTGAAAACTTAAAAAATCTTCTTCTCCGAAAGTGTCAGGCCGATTTTCAAATACTTTTGTAGAAATCTTCCTTGGATGACCCTCTATCAGATTCCTTCAAGCCAATTTGATTGGTCGAAAAACATGGCCGCCAGGAGGGGGGGGGGGGCTATTTTGCCTTATATGGCTATAGTGAAAACTTAAAAAATCTGCTTCTCCGAAAGTGTCCGGCCGCTTTTCAAATAATTTTGTAGAAATATTCCTTAAGTGACCCACTTTCAGATTCCTTCAAGCCATGTTGATTGGTCAAAAAACATGGCCGCTAGTGGGCAGGGCTATTTTGCATTATATGGCTATAGTGAAAACTTAAAAAATCTTCTCCTCCAAAAGCGATTCCAGGGCCATCATGGCCCATTTGTTTAAAGTTTAAGATCAGGTTGACATTTTCATTAATTATTTTACGTTTTCTCAATAAGTGGTTTAGTCCTACAAGGAAACACATCACGTGCTAATTATGTCTCCCCTTCTCCGAAAGGGGGGACATGCTGTATTTGTAGTTATTACGATTCCCCAACAGAGTTGGGAATCGTATTGTTTTTCTATTGTTTTTTCTTTTTATTATTGTTTATTCTCTTTCTTCTATCCAAATTTTTGTCCAGAGCAATACTCATTAACTACTTGATGGAATTGATCGAAACTTGCAACATAGATAGATGGCAATGTGAAGTTGTGCAAGAGGCAAAAATGATAACTCTGAGCCACTTTTTTGCAAAGTTATCTCCCCTTTTTCAATATTTTAATCAATTTTTGTCAGAGCGATATCTTGTGAACGAATGGTCAGATAATATTGAAACTTGGAACATAGATAGATGGCACTATGCAGTTGTATAACATGCAAGAATTATAACTCTGGGCCACTTTTTTGCAAAGTTATCTCCCCTTTTTCAATATTTTAAAAATTGGGTGATTTGAGCTTGTATAACTCGATAACGAAAAGTGATAGAGACTTGAAACTTAGTGCAAGTGTTTCCAATCAAGTGATACTACTTTCTCATGTGTATTTGAGCATGACCGAATACTCGCTTCTGATTGGTCGATTTTTCGGACTTGTATAACTCAAAAACTACAAGTGATAGAGACTTGAAACTTAGTACATGTGTTTCTAATCAAGTAGAACTACTTTCTCAAGTGTATTAGCGCATGACCGAATACTCGTTTCTGATTGGTTGATTTTTCGAACTTGTATAACTCAAAAACGACAAGTGATAGAGACTTGAAACTTAGTACATGTGTTTCTAATCAAGTAGAACTACTTTCTCAAGTGTATTAGCGCATGACCGAATACTCGTTTCTAATTGGTTGATTTTTCGAACTTGTATAACTCAAAAACGACAAGTGATAGAGACTTGAAACTTAGTACATGTGTTTCTAATCAAGTAGTACTACTTTCTCTAGTGTATTAGCGCACGACCGAATACTCGTTTCTGATTGGTCGATTTTTCGGACTTGTGTAACTCAAAAACGACAAGTGATAGAGACTTGAAACTTAGTACATCTGTTCCCAATCAAGTAGTACTACTTTCGCAAGAATATTAGTGCATGACCGAATACTCGTTTCTGTTATCTCCCCTTGTTAAATAAAATGGCAAGGGAATCGTTCGTAACTGTTGCTACAGTTACAATCTCTAGTTACGATTCCCCAACAGAGTTGGGAATCGTATTGTTTTTCTACTGTTTTTTATTCTTCTTCTTCTTCTTCTTATTATATCCCCAAAACAAAGTTTGGGGATATATTGTTTTTGCACCGTTTCTTATTATTATTATTATTATTATTATTATTATTATTATTTTTTTTCTTATTTTTCTTTCCATTTACCTTTGTCCGGAGTTTTTCTCGGAGATGCTTCACCCGATCTTAATGAAACTTTGCACAGACATAGGCCACCACTCGCAGATGTGCATGTGTGTTTCGGAAATTTTAAAATGGTCGCCATTTCAAAATGGCAGTCGACGGGGCGAAACCTAAAAAAAACGCAAAGTGCTCGGATTTCGATGAAATTTGGTTTAAAGGTAGATATAGATGTTTCGAGTTCAAGTCCGGTATCGAAATTTTATTCTCGCGTGCGGTTTTCAATATGGCCGCCAAAAGGGCGGGAAACTTGAACATTGTCCGATTTCATCGCAATTTGATTTGATAAATAGATTTTTATGTGGCGACTTCATTTCCGGTATCGAAATTTTATCCCGTGGCGGCCATTTTTTATTCAAAATGGCCGCCAAAACCTAAAAATGCTCCGATTTCGATGAAATTTGGTTTTCAAGTAGATATAGGCATGGCGAGTTCATTTCCGATATCAAAATTTTATCATGCGTCGGCCATTTTTTATTCAAAATGGCCGACAAAACATAAAAATGCTCGGATTTCGATGAAATTTGGTTTTCAAGCAGATGTAAGTGTGGCGAGTTCATTTCCGATAATGAAATTATATCCCGCAGTGGCAATTTTTTTATTCAAAATGGCCGCCAAAACTTCAAAATGCTTCGATTTCGATGAAATTTGGTTTTCAAGTAGATATAGTTGTGGCGAGTTCATTTTCGGTATCGAAAATTTATCCCTCGCGGCGGCCATTTTTTATTCAAAATGCCCGCCAAAACTTAAAACTTCTCCGATTTTGATGACATTTGGTTTTCAAGTAGCTTAAATTTTATTGTCGCCCTTCACTTTCAAAATGGCCGCCCGAAAACTAAAAATGCCCCGATTTCGATGAAATTTGGTTTTCAAGTAAATATAGGTGTGTCGAGTTCATTCCCGGTATCAAAATGTTATCCCGTTGCGACAATTTGCCGGTTTTGGGGATATATGTGACTTGCTTGCAATCACAATCAGTACTTGTTATTATTATTATTATTTTCTTTCTCCTATCCAAATTTTTGTCCAGAGCAATACTCATAAACAACTTGATGGAATTGATCGAAACTTGCAACATAGATAGATGGCAATGTGAACTTGTGTAGTTTTCAAGAATGATAACTCTGAGCCACTTTTTTGCAAAGTTATCTCCCCTTTTTCAATATTTTAATCAATTTTTGTCAGAGCGATATCTTGTGAACGAATGGTCAGATATTATTGAAACTTGGAACATAGATAGATGGCACTGTGCAGTTGTACAACATGCAAGAATTATAACTCTGGGCCACTTTTTTGCAAAGTTATCTCCCCTTTTTCATTTTTTTAATAATTGGGTGATTTGAACTTGTATAACTCGATAACGAAAAGAGATAGAGACTTGAAACTTAGTACAAATGTTCCCAATCAAGTGACCTACTTTCTCATGTGTATTTCAGCTTGACCGAATACTCGTTTCTGATTGGTCGATTTTTCGGACTTGTATAACTCGAAAATGACTAGTGATAGAGACTTGAAACTTAGTACATGTGATTCTAATCAAGTAGTACTACTTTCTCAAGTGTATTAGCGCATGACCGATTACTCGTTTCTGATTGGTCGATTTTTCTGACTTGTATAACTCAAAAACGACAAGTGAAAGAGACTTGAAACTTAGTACATGTGTTTCTTATCAAGTAGTTCTACTTTTGCATGTGTATAAGCGCATGACCGAATACTCGTTTCTGATTGGTCGATTTTTCGGACTTGTATAACTCAAAAACGACAAGTGATAGAGACTTGAAACTTAGTACATGTGTTTCTTATCAAGTAGTACTATTTTTGCATGTGTATTAGCGCATGACCGAATACTCGTTTCTGATTGGTCGATTTTTCGGACTTGTATAACTCAAAAACGACAAGTGATAGAGACTTGAAACCTAGTACATGTGTCCCTAATCAAGTAGTAGTACTTTCGCAAGTGTATTAGCGCATTACCGAATACTCTGGGCCATTGTGTTATCTGCCCTTGTTCAATAAAATGGCAAGGGAATCGTTCGTAACTGTTGCTACAGTTACAATCTCTAGTTCTTATTCTTATTATTATTCTTCTTCTTCTTCTTAACTTTTGTTTGTCCAGAGCAGAACTCGGAAACTACTTGAAGTAATTGATTGAAACTTGGAACATAGATAGATGGCAATGTGAAGTTGTGCACCTTGCAAGAATTATAACTCTGGGCCACTTTGTTGCAAAGTTATCTGCCCTTGTTCAATATTTTAATAGTGTAAACTTTGTCCAGAGCAGAACTCAGAAACTACTTGAAGGAATTTATTGAAACTTGGAACATAGAAAGATGGCAATGTGAAGTTGTGCACCTTGCAATAATTATGAGTTATCTCCCCCTTGTTCAATATTTTATTAGTGTAAACTTTGTCCAGAGCAGAACTCAGAAACTACTTGAAGGAATTTATTGAAACTTGGAATATAGATAGATGGCAATGTGAAGTTGTGCACCTTGCAAGAATTATGAGTTATCTCCCCCTTGTTCAATATTTTAATAGTGTAAACTTTGTCCAGAGCAGAACTCAGAAACTACTATAAGGAATTTATTGAAACTTGGAACATAGATAGATGACAATGTGAAGTTGTGCACCTTGCAATAATTATGAGTTATCTCCCCCTTGTTCAATATGTTAATAGTGTAAACTTTGTCCAGAGCAGAACTCAGAAACTACTTGAAGGAATTTATTGAAACTTGGAATTTAGATAGATGGCAATGTGAAGTTGTGCACCTTGCAATAATTATGAGTTATCTCCCCTTGTTCAATATTTTAATAGTGTCAACTTTCTCCAGAGCAGAACTAAGAAAGTACTTAAAGGAATTTATTGAAACTTGGAATATAGACAGATGGCAATGTGAAGTTGTGCACCTTGCAATAATTATAACTCTGGACTACTTCGTTGCAAAGTTATCTCCCCTTGTTCAATATTTTAATAGTCATTGACAAACTGCAATGGGGAGACATATGTTTTTTCATAAAAACAACCTTTCTAGTTATTCTTCTTCTTCTTCTTAACTTTTGTTTGTCCAGAGCAGAACTCGGAAACTACTTGAAGTAATTGATTGAAACTTGGAACATAGATAGATGGCAATGTGAAGTTGTGCACCTTGCAAGAATTATAACTCTGGGCCACTTTGTTGCAAAGTTATCTGCCCTTGTTCAATATTTTAATAGTGTAAACTTTGTCCAGAGCAGAACTCAGAAACTACTTGAAGGAATTTATTGAAACTTGGAACATAGAAAGATGGCAATGTGAAGTTGTGCACCTTGCAATAATTATGAGTTATCTCCCCCTTGTTCAATATTTTATTAGTGTAAACTTTGTCCAGAGCAGAACTCAGAAACTACTTGAAGGAATTTATTGAAACTTGGAATATAGATAGATGGCAATGTGAAGTTGTGCACCTTGCAAGAATTATGAGTTATCTCCCCCTTGTTCAATATTTTAATAGTGTAAACTTTGTCCAGAGCAGAACTCAGAAACTACTATAAGGAATTTATTGAAACTTGGAACATAGATAGATGACAATGTGAAGTTGTGCACCTTGCAATAATTATGAGTTATCTCCCCCTTGTTCAATATGTTAATAGTGTAAACTTTGTCCAGAGCAGAACTCAGAAACTACTTGAAGGAATTTATTGAAACTTGGAATTTAGATAGATGGCAATGTGAAGTTGTGCACCTTGCAATAATTATGAGTTATCTCCCCTTGTTCAATATTTTAATAGTGTCAACTTTCTCCAGAGCAGAACTAAGAAAGTACTTAAAGGAATTTATTGAAACTTGGAATATAGACAGATGGCAATGTGAAGTTGTGCACCTTGCAATAATTATAACTCTGGACTACTTCGTTGCAAAGTTATCTCCCCTTGTTCAATATTTTAATAGTCATTGACAAACTGCAATGGGGAGACATATGTTTTTTCATAAAAACAACCTTTCTAGTTATTCTTCTTCTTCTTCTTAACTTTTGTTTGTCCAGAGCAGAACTCGGAAACTACTTGAAGTAATTGATTGAAACTTGGAACATAGATAGATGGCAATGTGAAGTTGTGCACCTTGCAAGAATTATAACTCTGGGCCACTTTGTTGCAAAGTTATCTGCCCTTGTTCAATATTTTAATAGTGTAAACTTTGTCCAGAGCAGAACTCAGAAACTACTTGAAGGAATTTATTGAAACTTGGAACATAGAAAGATGGCAATGTGAAGTTGTGCACCTTGCAATAATTATGAGTTATCTCCCCCTTGTTCAATATTTTATTAGTGTAAACTTTGTCCAGAGCAGAACTCAGAAACTACTTGAAGGAATTTATTGAAACTTGGAATATAGATAGATGGCAATGTGAAGTTGTGCACCTTGCAAGAATTATGAGTTATCTCCCCCTTGTTCAATATTTTAATAGTGTAAACTTTGTCCAGAGCAGAACTCAGAAACTACTATAAGGAATTTATTGAAACTTGGAACATAGATAGATGACAATGTGAAGTTGTGCACCTTGCAATAATTATGAGTTATCTCCCCCTTGTTCAATATGTTAATAGTGTAAACTTTGTCCAGAGCAGAACTCAGAAACTACTTGAAGGAATTTATTGAAACTTGGAATTTAGATAGATGGCAATGTGAAGTTGTGCACCTTGCAATAATTATGAGTTATCTCCCCTTGTTCAATATTTTAATAGTGTCAACTTTCTCCAGAGCAGAACTAAGAAAGTACTTAAAGGAATTTATTGAAACTTGGAATATAGACAGATGGCAATGTGAAGTTGTGCACCTTGCAATAATTATAACTCTGGACTACTTCGTTGCAAAGTTATCTCCCCTTGTTCAATATTTTAATAGTCATTGACAAACTGCAATGGGGAGACATATGTTTTTTCATAAAAACAACCTTTCTAGTTATTCTTCTTCTTCTTCTTAACTTTTGTTTGTCCAGAGCAGAACTCGGAAACTACTTGAAGTAATTGATTGAAACTTGGAACATAGATAGATGGCAATGTGAAGTTGTGCACCTTGCAAGAATTATAACTCTGGGCCACTTTGTTGCAAAGTTATCTGCCCTTGTTCAATATTTTAATAGTGTAAACTTTGTCCAGAGCAGAACTCAGAAACTACTTGAAGGAATTTATTGAAACTTGGAATATAGACAGATGGCAATGTGAAGTTGTGCACCTTGCAATAATTATAACTCTGGACTACTTCGTTGCAAAGTTATCTCCCCTTGTTCAATATTTTAATAGTCATTGACAAACTGCAATGGGGAGACATATGTTTTTTCATAAAAACAACCTTTCTAGTTATTCTTCTTCTTCTTAACTTTTGTTTGTCCAGAGCAGAACTCGGAAACTACTTGAAGTAATTGATTGAAACTTGGAACATAGATAGATGGCAATGTGAAGTTGTGCACCTTGCAAGAATTATAACTCTGGGCCACTTTGTTGCAAAGTTATCTGCCCTTGTTCAATATTTTAATAGTGTAAACTTTGTCCAGAGCAGAACTCAGAAACTACTTGAAGGAATTTATTGAAACTTGGAACATAGATAGATGGCAATGTGAAGTTGTGCACCTTGTCATAATTATGAGTTATCTCCCCCTTGTTCAATATTTTAATAGTGTAAACTTTGTTCAGAGCAGCACTCAGAAACTACTTGAAAGAATTTATTGAAACTTGGAACATAGATAGATGGCAATGTGAAGTTGTGCACCTTGTCATAATTATGAGTTATCTCCCCCTTGTTCAATATTTTAATAGTGTAAACTTTGTTCAGAGCAGCACTCAGAAACTACTTGAAGGAATTTATTGAAACTTGGAACATAGATAGATGGCAATGTGAAGTTGTGCACCTTGCAAGAATTATGAGTTATCTCCCCCTTGTTCAATATTTTAATAGTGTAAACTTTGTCCAGAGCAGAACTCAGAAACTACTTGAAGGAATTTATTGAAACTTGGAACATAGATAGATGGCAATGTGAAGTTGTGCACCTTGCAATAATTATGAGTTATCTCCCCTTGTTCAATATTTTAATAGTGTAAACTTTCTCCAGAGCAGAACTAAGAAAGTACTTAAAGGAATTTATTGAAACTAGGAATATAGACAGATGGCAATGTGAAGTTGTGCACCTTGCAAGAATTATAACTCTGGGCTACTTCGTTGCAAAGTTATCTCCCCTTGTTCAATATTGTAATAGTCATTGACAAACTGCAATGGGGAGACATATGTTTTTTCATAAAAACAACCTTTCTAGTTTTTCATGTTGTTATCATCCTGCATACATGAGGTCTCACCATAGCGTCCGTTTTTTCCAATGCTAATTTCCGACAATGAATCTGGTAGGAACTTATGGCTACGTTTCAAGAGTCGAATCTCGCATATGCAATGTATGTCAAACCAAAACACATGTATGGAACAAAATTTAATTATTTTATC
Source organism: Serripes groenlandicus (assembly GCA_031761405.1). Classification (NCBI taxonomy): domain Eukaryota; kingdom Metazoa; phylum Mollusca; class Bivalvia; order Cardiida; family Cardiidae; genus Serripes; species Serripes groenlandicus. The sequence goes on from JASEVX010000014.1 coordinate 17,767,975, forward strand.
TATCATAAAAAGTAAACAGGATGGATCTTACATTCTTGTGTTTTAATCCCAAATTAGAGGCTTCACCTGAATTGTTCACATTTCATCGATTTTATTTAACCGAAATGGATACTTAACAAAATAGTTAAAGATCTTATTCACACAAGTAGGGCAATATTTCGTTTGATTTGTTTTACCGATGATGTCTAGTTTATTTAACAAGAAATAAAATGGTTGAAGATTTAAAGTTTTCATGTATTAAAGTGATAAAGAGGTCAGCTGCATACTTTTTAGGTTCAATTTAATTTAATTAATAATTGTAAATATGCGTTATTTTATGGTTGCGATAGCTGTCAAGGAAGTAAACGGCATAATAACATTGATCGAGTCGGTCTGATACATGCTATGGAAAATATGAACAATATTGTTTAGACATAGGTTCACCAATAAATGACAGATGATAAAACGAGTAACTGAAAGTCTAAATTATTTGGAGTATAAGTACTTTTATTAAGGCTTTCATTGTTAGGTACACTGATCGAAGAATATGGAGAGCTTTTACAGTCACTTGTCAGTGATTTGTCACCTTAATTGTAAAAAATGGCGTCCTTTTTAGTTTGGCTTTTCGAAGAAAACGCTAGCTATCCTCGGAATCAGTCTTGGCGTCACAACTTGGTTAAGTTTTTTGTACAACATTCACTTTTTTCTTAAAGCCAATACAGATATTGGGTTGAAACTTACAACACTTGTTCAGCATAATTACCTCCATCAACAGACAAGGGTACATAAATCTGTCATGGTTTTTGTAAGAATTATGGCCCTTTTTCGACTAAAAATTATGTTAAGAATTATAGCCCTTTTCCAATTTAGAACTTTGTTTAAGTTATTTGTACCAAAACAATTTCTTTCAAAACCATAAGAGATATAGCTTAAATACTTACACATGTATTAAGTTATAATAAAGGGCTCCATAAATTTGGAAATCTCAATCGGTCTGTAGAAATTCCCCCGGTTCTCTTTGTCAACCTTATTTGGTTTGCCAAGCTGGTCATTTGATCTTTTGAACATCGCTGTCGCAAGTTAATTGTGTTGAGCCCTTTTACCAATGTATCGAAAGACAAATGAAATAACATTAAGTTTAAACTTCTGCCTTATATTTTCAGTGGCACATTTATTTTCACGAAATGTTTCGTAAATATATCTTTTTCTATGCCACTGTCGCCATCTTGAAAGGTTACAAAGGTCACATGACCTATAGAAATTCCCTAAAAACCCAACAGCTAATCGGATGCACAACATCATTACCACAAGCCAGGCCTTTACATTACATTTTGAACCTACTTGCCCAGTAGGACAAGTATTTTGAATATTTACTTGCCCAGACTCAAATACAACTTATCCGAATGTTTTATGATAAACATGCTATCCCTTCAAATAAGAAAGAATAACTCAAATAACACAAAACTAAACTTTTATTTGTTTTAAGAAAATTCACAGAGCTGTTCACAGAGCAGACTGATATGAATTAACAGTTTTGCAAGTATAATAGCAGACGACAATTTTCTGTTGATCTTTCAGACACATGTAACATACTAATTGCATAACTGTTGACTGTTTTAACACGAAAAATTGTACAGCGAGTGACAAAAGACGAAGTTTTATCGTCTCCAAACTTCTACACGTCATGCAAAACAAGTTGTGTAGCGATTCGTCAAAGCGTAAGGCCCGCTCCACGAATGTACTTTCTGCCATTTAGGTAGAACACCCCGCTTTATTTTAAGATCGCATGGTTTATTTCCGCATTTTTAGTGGCATTTGATTCACTCTTATCCGGAGACTGTCGTTCAATCTCTGTTGATCTAGAAGTTGATTTTTTTTTATCGGATGTTGTTATAATTGAAACTTTTAATATTTACATTACAGTGGCTGTTTATAAAATTTATGTGTTTCGATGTAAAAAATTACAATTTATGTGTGTAAGTTATTTGTCTTTTAAACGCCGTTTATGATTTTTATAAAGGAATTTCATCAATTCATAATAATTTTACAGCAATCGGTGTTATAAATAGCTCTATTGGGAATAACCCGTAAGTGCATGCGCATCTTCTCAGTTCTGTAAACATACCCGGTTAACAGAATTGATTTGTTTACTGCTCTCTCTTTCGTGAATTCTTTTGTTTAGATTTGACATGTTTTGATAAAATATTGACACAATAACATATGGTATTTGTCTCAGAATATATTTCTAAATGCCATATGCCCAAGCGGATAACTGATGGGGAAAACAACTTGTCCGACCTCGACTTTCACTTGCCCCGACCTATCGGACAACCTCTAATGGTGAGCCCTGCATGCATTCAATGGGATTTTCTCTGGTAATTCCGTTATCCATCAGTGGTGAAGCATTGATTTGAACCGAGGTATTCCGATTGGCATTATATATAAGTTTAACGATTGACAAAAGTTAATTGCAGAGTTCCCATTCACGTATATATGTACATGAATCACGTAGAAAAACAAATAATCACGCACACATTTTAGACTACAAACGTGAAAACACTTACGGAAAATAAGTCTAGAATATTAAAAAATATGTCTTGCAGATGGTATCAAGAGTAACACGATCGGCTAAACTTCGCGAGAAAAACAAGTTATCAGAAAAGGTTTTCCCAATCCTAAATATAGACAACATGTCATCCTAATACTTCCGAACGATATCGGAAGTCGGAAGTACCCGAGCAGGTGCCCGCACATTAAAAGTATCAATAATTGTTCTACTTCGTCAATGTTCGGATTAAACCGTAAGGGTCATACATACACAATGACGTATGTGTGCTGACTGGTTTTAAGTTTTTTCTGCAGGTAATAATCGAAAACGAGAGGCAGTCTACTAATGTTGTCTGCTACTGAAAAATGTCGCAGAAACGTTTGTTTGCTTTTGGATTTGACAAAGCCAAAATGTCGAAGAGGACTCCCCTCGTCTCAGATAGTTCAAATGTTGACAAAAGTCCTCTCCAGAAAAAAACATCGCGTAAAAAGGTTTCAAAATATCTAGGTGTCAGAATTTTCATGGTTGCGATATGATTCGGACTCCGGGAAAATGTTTTGTTCTTCGTGTGAACATCATGAGAAAATTCCGCATTCACTCATGGAAGCATTAAATATCAACGGTCTGGTCCTAAATTAAAATTAAGTTTGTTTGCCCTTTACCGACCAACCCAAATTAATTGTATTGCAAAATCGTTGGAAGATTTTTTTAAATTTTGCTCTAGTGTTTTCCTTAAGTATGGTGAGAAAGAATGAAAGATAAACATGGATGTGTAGACCTTTCTATAAATAACTCACTCAAATACTGTTACTAGTATGTTGAACACATGATCAGTGTGTATTTGTTGCTTCGCTAATTTGTAATCTCGCGAGACAGTTAAAAGGAGAAATTCATCCAATGGAATCGCTTTCTACTTGAATAAATAACACCACGTGATATTTTCGCAGGCAAACAGATCACGTGATTTTTTTCCGCGCGCTTTCTTGAAGCTGTAGTAAACATCTCCTTATTTGGAAATCTATTACACAGGAAAGAATTTCTCATATATATGAACCATGCAATAAATTTTTACAGGGTTCGAATTTAAGCTCGCATACTAAATATTTCAGTGTTTATATGTTTACACTTGAGATCACAAAAAACATTGATACCATAGAACCCTTCAAATTGAAGAGCATATGCTAAACAAGAAGGTCACCGATTTAGGTCAGTCACTGAAACAGGGCAGCTTGTACGAATTATGTGTCATTCAACATTCATATTAGTTTATTAATCCTCCCCTCCCAAAAAAATAAAATATTTTTCCGACCTACAGACCCACCTCTAAAATCTAGGTTCGGTAAAGGGCAAACAAACAATTTTTAGCTCGACTTTTCGAAGAAAAGGCTAGCTATACTACTCGCCCCGGTGTCAGCGTTGGTGTCACACCTTGCCAGTTGGTTAAGGTTTTTGTACCAATTCCGTTTTTTGTCAAAACCATTACAGATATTGCATTAAAACTTACAACACTTATTTACAAATTACCTCTATCAACAAACAAGAGTACATAACTCGGTCAAGGTTTTTGTAAGAATTATGGCCCTTTTTTTACTTAGAATTTTGGTTAAGTTTTTTGTACCAATTCACTTTTTTTCAAAACCATAACAGATATGGATTTGAAACTTACAACACTTATTCAGCATCATTACTTCCATCAACAGAAGAGAGTACATAACTCTGTCAAGATTTTTGTAAGAATTATGGCCCTTTTTCGACTTAGAATTTTGGTTATTTTGTTTGTACCAATATACTTATTTTCAAAACAACTTCAGATATTGCTTTGAAACTTACAAGACCTTTTCATCATCATTACCTCTATCAACAGACACGAGTACATAACTCTTTAAAGTGTTTTGTATGAATTATTGCCCTTTTTCGACTTAGAATTTTGGTTCAGTTTGTTGTACCAATTTACTTTTTAGCTCTACTGGCCAAAGGCCAGAAGAGCTTATGCCGTGGTATGGTGTCCGTCGTCTGTGCGTCCGTAAACAATTGCTTGCTTCAGTTTTGATTGTATCTCAATCAAACTTATACAGTAGTTATATATATATGAGAGCTCGGTTCCTGTCTCAAACCAGATCCGCCCATGCAAGACTGGATTATGGCCCTTGAAATTGTCAAAATTGCTATAATAGACCTTGTGAACACAATAGAGGCTCCATTTACTACCTGATCTTCACCTTACACTGTAGTTAGGTATCCATGAGAGCTTGGTTCCTTTTGCAAACCAGCCAGATCCGGCCATGAAAGACTTGATTATGGCCCTTGAAATTGTCAAAATTGCTATAATACAGCTTGTGAACGCGATAAAGTCTTTAGTTTTGATTGTATCTCCATCAAACTTATACAGTAGTTAAATATTGATGAGAGCTTGGTTCCTTTCGCAAACCAATTGTCATAATTGCTATAAAACTGCTTATGAACACAATAGAGCCTCCATTTACTATCCGATCTTCACCATACATACATGCTATGGATTGAAAATGACCAAAGAACCATCCCAGTAGAGCATAGCCCCTCATGGGCCTCTTGTTTTAAAAAACACTACAGATATTGCTTTGAAACTTACAACACTTATTATTCTTGTTTTACTTAGAATTTTTTTTAAGTCTTTTGTACCAATTCACTTTTTTTCAAAACCATAACAGATATGGATTCGAAACTTACAACACTTAATCAGCAGTTTACGAGAGTACATAACTCTGTCAAGATTTATGTAAGAATTATGGCCCATTTTCGACTTAGAATTTTTGTTAAGTTTTTTGTACCAATTTACTTTTTTTAAAAAACACTACAGATATTGCTTTGAAACTTACAGCACTTATTCACCATCATTACCTCCACCAACAGGCAATAGTACATAACTCTGTCAAGGTTTTTTTATGAATTATTGCTCTGTCAAGATTTATGTAAGAATTATGGCCCATTTTCGACTTAGAATTTTGGTTAAGTTTTTTTTACCAATTTACTTTTTTTAAAAAACACTACAGATATTGCTTTGAAACTTACAACACTTATTCACCATCATTACCTCCATCAACAGGCAATAGTACATAACTCTGTCAATGGTTTTTTAGCTCCACTGGCTGAAAGCCAGTCGAGCTTATGTCATGGCGAATTGTCCGTCGTGCGTCCGTGCGTGCGTGCGTGCGTGCGTGCGCGTGCGTGCGTGCGTTAACTTTTTCCTTTAAACGACTTCTTCTCCCTAACCACTTTGCCAATTTGGTTGAAACTTCATGGGAAGCATCCTCGCAATGTCCTCTACTAAATTCCTTCAATTTTTTTTGATCCATTCAAAATTCTGGTTTCCATGGCAACCGAAAGAAAAAAATAGTGAGAACTTAAAAAATCTTCTTCTCCGAAAGTGTCAGGCCGATTTTCAAATAATTTTGTAGAAATGTTCCTTGGGTGACCCTTTATTAGATTCCTTCAAGAAATTTTGATTGGGCGAAAAACATGGCCGCCAGGGGGCGGGGCTTTTTTGCCTTATATAGCTATAGTGAAAACTTAAATAATCTTCTTCTCAAAAAGTGTTTAGCAGATTTTCAAATAATTATGTAGAAATGTTCCGTGGGTGACCCTCTATCAGATTCCTTCAAGCCATGTTGATTGGTAAAAAAACATGGCCGTCACAGGGCGGGGCTATTTTGCCTATATGGCTAAAGAGCAAACTTAAAAAATCTTCTCCTCCAAAAGTGTCAGGCCGATTTTCAAATAATTTTGTAGAAATGTTCCTTGTGTGAACCTTAATTAGATTCCTTCAAGAAATGTTGATTGGGCGAAAAACATGGCCGCCAGGGGGCGGGGCTTTTTTGCGTTATATAGCTATAGTGAAAACTTAAAACATCTTCTTCTCCGAAAGTGTTCAGCCGATTTTCAAATAATTTTGTAGAAATGTTCATTGGGTGACCCTCTATCAGATTCTTTCAAGCCATGTTGATTGGTAGAAAAACATGGCCGCCAGAGGGCGGGTCTATTTTGACTTATATCCTCCGAAAATGTCAGGCATATTTTCAAATATTTTTGCAGAAACATTCCTTTGGTGACACTCTACAAGATTCCTTTAAGCCATGGTGGTTGGTAAAAAAAATAGCCACCACGGGGCAGGGCTGTTTGGAGATTTTATTTTTGCCTTATGGCCGTGGAGCGATACTGGCCCTCTTGGGCCTCTTGTTTATGAATTATTGCCCTTTTTTAGCTCACCTGAGGTTTGCTCAAGGTGAGTTATTGTGATTGCCTTTTGTCCGGCGTGCGTCGTGCGACGTGCTTTGTGCGTCAACTTCTTCTCATCAGTAACCAGTGGGTCAAATGGGATGAAACATCAATGACCTCACCAGATTTCCTTCAATATTTTGGGATCCATGCAGAATTCTGGTTTCCATGGCAACGAAATGAAAGAAAACTTAAAAATTCTTCTTCTCCCAAACTGCTTGGCAGATTTTCAAATAATTTTGTAGAAATGTTCCTTGCATGACCCTCTATCAGATTCCTTCAAGCCATGTTTATAGATTGAAACATGGCCGCCAGGGGGGGGGGGGGGTATTTTGCCTTATATGGCTTAAGTGAAAACTTAAAAAATCTTCTCCTCCGAAAGTGTAAGGCCGATTTACAAATAATTGTGTAGAAATGTTCCTTGGATGACCCTCTATCAGATTCCTTCAAGCCATGTTGATTGGTTGAAAAACATGGCCTCCAGGGGTCGGGGCTATTTTGCTTTAAATGGCTATAGTAAAAACTTAAAAAATCTTCTCCTCCTAAAGTGTCAGGCCGATTTTCAAATAATTTTGTAGAAAAATTCCTTAAGTGACCCACTATCAGATTCCTTCAAGCCATGTTGATTGGTCGAAAAACATGGCTTGAAGGAAGCAGGGCTATTTTGCCTTATATGGCTAAAGTGTAAAAATTATCTTCTCCCAAACTGGTTGGCAGATTTTTAAATAATTTTGTAGAAATGGTCCTTGGATGACCCTCTATCAGATTCCTTCAAGCCATGTTGATTGGTCAAAAAACATGGCCGCCAGTGGGCAGGGCTGTTTTGCATTATATGGCTAAAGTGAAAACTTAAATTGTTCTCCTCCAAAAGTGCCAGGCCGATTTTCAAATAATTTTGTAGAAATGTTCTTAGGGTGACCCTCTATCAGATTCCTTCAAGCCAAGTTGATTGGTCGGAAACTATGGCCACCAGAGGGCAGGGCTTATATAGCTAAAGTTAAAAATAAAATCTGGTGAGCGATCCAGGGCCATCATGGCCCTCTTGTTTACTTAGAATTTTGGATAAGTTTTTTGTACCAATTTACTTTTTCAAAACCATTACAAATATTGCTTTGAAACTTACAACACTTATTCACCATCATTACTTCTATCAACAGACAAAAGTACATAACTCTGTCAATATTTTTATAAGAATTAGGGCCCTTTTTCTACTTAGAATTTTGGTTAAGTTTTTTGTACCAATATATACTTATTTTCAAAACCATTATAGATTCTTGCTTTAAAACTTACAACACTTGTTCACCATCATTAACTGCATCAACAGACAAGAGTTCATAACTTTGTCAAGATTTTTTTTAAGAATTATGGCCCTTTTTAGATCACCTGAGCCGAAGGCTCAAGGTGAGCTATTCTGATCACTTTTTGTCCGTCGTCCGTCGTCCGTCCGGCGTTAACTTTTAGCTTTAAACATCATCTCCTCCCAAACTCCAAGGACAATTTCCGTGAAACATCACAGGACTGTTCCTCTGGTTGGCCTCTTTCAAAGTTGTTCAAAGATTTAAATTCCATTGAGAACTTTGGTTGCTGCGGCATCAGAAAGGGGGCAAAAGGTCCACCCTTTAAAAATCTTCTCCTCCGAATCTGCCTGTCAGATTCAAATATAATTTGGTAGAAATGTTCATTGGGTGACCCTCTATAAAAATTGTTCAAGCCATACTGATTTGTCGAAAAACATGGCAGTCAGGCGGCATCAAAAAGGGGGCAAAATGACAAAATTTGAAAATTCCATTTTTATGCAAATGCTTGTCTGATTTTAAGAAAATATAATACGAATCTTACTGTCATGATCCTCTATTTAATTTGTTTAAGCCGTTTTGATTGGTTACACAATCATAGCAACCAGGCGTCATCACAAAAGGGGTAAATTGAACTTTTAGCTTCAAATGACAACCATCTCCTACCATTCCAATAGACCAATTACCACAAAACATCACAGGAATGTTCCTTTGGTGGTCCTCTTTCAAAATTGTTCAAAGATTAAAATTCCAATGAGAACTTTGGTTGCTGCGGCATCAGAAAGGGGACAAAATGTCCAAACTTTAAAAATCTTCTCCTCCGAATCTGCCTGTCAGATTCAAATATAATTTGGTAGAAATGTTCCTTGGGTGACCCTCTATAAAAATTGAACAAGCCATACTGATTGTTCGAAAAACATGGCAGTCAGGCGGCATCAGAAAAGGGGCAAAATGACAAAATTTGAAAATTTCATTTTTATGAAAATGTTTGTCTGATTTTAAGAACATTATTTTATTCCAATAGACCAATTACCACAAAACATCACAAGAATGTTCCTTTGGTGGTCCTCTTTCAAAATTGTTCAAATATTTAAATTCCATTGAGAACTTTGGTTGCTGCGGCATCAGAAAGTGAGAAAAATACCCAAATTTTAAAATCCTTTTCCTCCATAATCTACTTGTGCGATTGCAAGATAATTTGGTAGAAATGTTTCTTAAGTGACCCTCTAAATAAACTGTTGAAGCCAGTTTGATTTCGTTGAAAAACAGGGCAGCAAGGCGGCATCAGGAAAGGTGCAAAATGACAAAAACTTTATAATTCCATTCTTATTAAAGTTCTTGTTAGATTTCAAGATATAAATGGCCTTTACTGATAAGCTATTTCTTGAGAAGTGTCCACTCCTTTCAGTTTCAATTGCACTCCCTGATAAAATTTTCCAGATATTTGCAGTTAAATATTTGCTTCTAATTTACTATCAATTAGGTGATCGATTTAGGGCCATCTTGGCCCTCTTGTTTTACTTAGAATTTCGGTTAAGTTTTTTGTACCAATTTACTTTTTTTAAAAACCATATATTGCTTTGAAACTTACAACACTTTTTCACCATCATTACCTCCAGCAACAGACAAGAGTACATAACTCCGTCAATGTTTTTGTAAGAATTATGGCCATTTTTCGCCTTAGAATTTTGTTAAGTTTTTCATACCACCCCATTTTTGTTCAAAACCATTAGTGATTTAGCTTATAAACTTACAATACTTATTTATCACCATTACCTCCTTCAACAGACAAGGGTATAGCCCTTTCTTTACTTAGAATTTACACACCACCCCACTTTTTTCAAAACTATATGTGATTTAGCATGACCTATTATTATATTAATCTTAGAAAGGAAAAACAAACAATAATGAATTAGTTGTGTATGTGTTTTATTTCAATATAAAAAAGGTGTTTTTGTTACTAAAGGATAATAACACAGATTGTTTCGTTTTATTTACTATATAACATCATGATATGTTGTACCCCCAGAAATTGTCTTGTACCCCCACTCCAGAGGGTACATGTACCCCCAGAAAAAAATGTCTGTGTGAACACTGACTTGGATCGATAATCCTGTTTACGTCATGGTAAGGTACTATCTGAAAGGTTTACAGACGACTCTGTTCTCGTTTACAAAGTGGCATATAGCGTAGGTGTTATATAGTTAGCTTTATAGAAATTTCTGGACCGATTATTTTACTAGTTTTAATATTGAAACCAGTCTGCCGAGTTAAAATTTGTTTCAAACCAGCAATTTCTCGGTTTTACGGAGGCCATTACCTTCACCAAAAGCCAGAAGTACATAATTCAGTGAAGGTTTTTGTAAGAATTTTGATCCTTTTTCGACTTAAAATATGATAAGGTACTTGGTTAAATATTGGCAAGCACGAACAAGTCTAGCGCACTGTCCTCCTACAGCTCTTGTTTATGAAATTGTGAATTTCAATATTACAGCTATGCTACTAACAAAAAGGTTGTTGTCTGTTTAAATAAGGCTTTCAATACTAGCTAGATGATTTTATCCAGAAAAGTTTATTTCCAAACGTTTAAATCAACATCATCTAGAGGCTTAAATTATGCATACGTCTTCAATATGTAATTTTCCATTCACATTTATGAACGGCGCAATTAAATTTATCATGATGTTTACATCGTAGACATCTATTGCAAAGATAAAATAAATCATATTTAACATTGACATGAGTCTCAAAAATGTAGCTTATCTCTTACCACTTTAATACATGATAATCAAATTCACATCAGATAACAATTTGAATCGTTCGCCATTTTGTTTCCTTCGAACAAGTGGATAAATTGACTAGACACATAGGTAAAAAAAAATGAAACGAAATATCAACCAACTCCCTATACTTTTGTATGTATAAGATATATATAATGATTTCGTTGAATAAATGATTTCATTAAATATTATATTCGGTAGAAAAAGGCGACACCTGAAAGAATATACAGCATTTAAAAATGTAAACGACGCCGTCGGGTCGAGATTTTCTATTTTTTGTCTGAAAATCAAGTTAGAAAGATATTATTATGCTTGATGGCAAGAATTTTGAACAGTCCGACCGACGCTGTCAGAAAATTGTGAAGAACGTAGTGTTATTATGAAGGGGTCCGGTTAACGGTACCATCTATAGAAGGAAAGAAGTAGCTGCTAGTACATAGGCGTGGCAACTTTCGTTAAACTTTTGCATGCAAGGCCTTTTCTCACAACCACAGATGCTATTGCTATGAAACTTCACACACTTCTTATTGGACATCATCAAATGACTTTGCGGGACAAGTCCCAAGACTCTATATCAGATTTTGACATAATTATGCCCCTTTTTGTACATAAATATTGTGGTTAAAGTTTTACATACAAGATACTATCATGGACATATCTCAGTAACCACCTATGATATTGACTTGAAACTTCATTCATGTCTTTAGGAGTGTCAAAAAGTCAAGTTAAATCACTCTTGAATGAATTCATAACAAATTATGGCCCTTGTTTGACTTTGAAAGTTTGGTTAAAGTTTTGTTTGCATTGCTTTTTCTCACAAACCACAGATGCTATTGCTTTAAAACTTCACACACTTATTGGACTTCATCAAATGACCTTGCAGGACAGTTACCAAAACTCTACATCAGATCTTTACACAATTATGCTTCTTTTTGGACTTAATTATTTTGGTTAAAGTTTTGCATCCAAGATACTATCATGGACATATCTCATTAACCACTTATGGTATTGACTTGAAACTTCATTCATGTCTTCAGGGGTATCAGACAGTCAATTTAGGTAACTCTTGCATTAATTCAGTACACATTATGGCCCGTGTTTGACTTTGACAATTTGGTTAAAGTTACGCATGCAAGGTACATGTACTTTCATGCACATATCATAGTAACCACTGTTTACTGTAAAATCTTATGGACAGCTCTTGTCTGGAACATAATTACATATAATAACTTTATTCACATTGTATGCTGAAGATACTAAGTTTGACCTCCTTTTTGGAGTGAAAATCATGATTTTTGATGTTTAAAGTTTAAGGGCAAAATGGCATATTCATTTATTTTTAGCTTGACTATTCGAAGAATAATGAGAGCTTTACTACTCGCCCCTGTGTCGTTGGCATTTTTCTTTTCATGAAAGGATCTTGACGATTTGCAAATAGTTTTGCGGATATGTTCCTTTTGTGACCGTCTAAGAGATTACTTCAAGCAATGTGGTTTGGGCAAAAAACAAATTGACATGACAAGTCACATTGCATAACTCAGGTGACTAGTTGAGATGTTGGGATATCTATGTCGCAGATGGATTGGCTAAACAGATATTTTATTTACTGGATGAGGAGAAATCAAACGTTTAAGTATGCATAGTACTCTAATCATTGAACAAGAACAAGAAGTCACATATAACAAATGTGTAGTTACATGTAGTCCTTCTCAGAAATGGTATGTTCTAAAGTTATATGTTTGTGTGTGCTTTATCTCTATTTATCACCTGTGTTGTTTTCTTTTCAGTACAAACTGCAAGAAAAGAAACATTATCTAGAGGAATTAAAACGAACATGTGATTATACATACTACGGAGAAACACTATAACTGCCATTTTAGGGAGAGGTAAAGTGCAGACAAAACTAATTTTATCAGAGACTTTATATGAGAGATATAAATGTGAGAAAAGATGTATCAATGTGATGTTTGTGAATATGCCTGCATACAGAAAAAAGGTTTAATCACACACCAAAGAATTCATACTGGAGAAAAGCCTTATAAATGTGATGTTTGTGAATATTCATGCAAACAGAAAAGTCATCTAACTAGTCACAAGAGAATTCATACTGGAGAAAAGCCTTATAAATGTGATGTTTGTGAATATGCATGCAAACAGAAAAATGATTTTATCATACACCAGAGAATTCATACTGGAGAAAAGATGTATCAATGTGATGTTTGTGAATATGCCTGCATACAGAAAAAAGGTTTAATCACACACCAAATAATTCATACTGGAGAAAAGCCTTATAAATGTGATGTTTGTGAATATTCATGCAAACGGAAAAGTCATCTAAGTAGTCACAAGAGAATTCATACTGGAGAAAAGCCTTATAAATGTGATGTTTGTGAATATTCATGCAAACAGAAAAGTCATCTAACTAGTCACAAGATAATTCATACTGGAGAAAAGCCTTATAAATGTGATGTTTGTGAATATGCATGCAACAAGAGAGGTAATTTAATCATGCACAAGAGAATTCATACAGGAGATAAACCTTACCAATGTAATGTTTGTGAATATTCATGCATACGGAAAACATCATTATTTAGACACCAACGAATACATACATCCTTTTAAATGTGATGTTTGTGAATATGCATGCAAATGTTATGGTGATTTAATCGACGACAAGATGATTGATACATGTAAGCCAAAGAATTTTGATGAGTGTGTCTTTGGTAAAGAATGTTTAAAGGGACATCACAAAGTGCATCTTATTGAGGAAACTTACCACTGTGACTTTTGTTGATATGTGTGTATTGCGAAAGATGATTTAATTGTACATATGAAAGGACACTTAAATTAGACACATTTCCGGACTGACGATGTGTCAAACAATGTTATATACACAATTATGAGACAACCTCAGTGTTGTAGTGGTACGAATAGCCCATTCAGAGTCTGAATAGGGTACGATCCCCGGTTGACCAAAGACTTTAACATCGTATTAATGGCCTCCCCTTCGATCCCCGGTTGTGTAATACCAATGACTCAAGAAATGGTATAATGGTATTAGTGGCTTGCCTTCTTTGCGCTCAAGAGTGTATTGGTATAATTACTATTGATGCACAAGTGTCCAGATAAGCTTACAAGTAGTATTGTTTCCCAAGTCTTTCAGAGTCGGACTCGGACAGCAGGATAAGATCCCATTGATTGCACCATACCAATGGTATTAGCGGCTTCCATTTTATTTGCTCCAGATTGGAGCGGTAGCTTCATGATTGATGCACTAGTGTCAGGGTATGCTTACATGTAGTACTGGTATTGTACTAAGGAAACGCTGTTATATGTTATATGATTGGAATTATTTTAACATTGGCATAAAGCATTAAAACTGACCAGCTTGTGTCGGGATAAATGGACCTCAGCAGTCCTTGAAACTAACCAAGGAAACACAGTGATATAACTGACCAATTGCTGAAAGCTGCTTAAAACACCAAGCAATGAATCTTTCAGTTACAGTTAAGGCTGTGGGGTCCAATAGATTGATTCATTTTTAGACCGATTTCTATTTGTCAATTGTCCTTCATTATAGCAACAACAGATGAGCCGTCCGTTGAAAAAAATACAATAATGGCGTCTGCGCAATTTATCGACCCAGATCAGCCTGCACAGTTCGCGTAGGCTGATCTGGGCCGACACACCCCATTTCAGAAGGATAGAGGTATAGAGTGTTCATTCCTGAAACAGAAAAGCCACAGGAGGCAAAAAGTGTCTGTCCTGGTTAACCTGTGCGGCATGCTTAGGCGGATCCGGATCGATTCTTTAGGCAGAGTCCACAATGTTGGTTTTCTTACTGGACAGCTCAGATAATACAATCATATGTTAGGTTACGCTAGCCAGTTGAATGAATAGGTGGTTCTATAAACGTTTGATGGACAATTGTCTTGTGAAATGAAATTTTAATTTAGATGTTTACCACAGTGAGGTTTTTACTTTACAATACGTCAAGTTAAGCATACTTATGAAAAATGTGTAGGATAATGATACATTTATATGCATTTTTGTAGGTGTTTTCGATTACTTTTATTGTATTTTTGGATGACCTTAGCTGATGGCTCAGGGTTATCTTTCTGGAGCACTCTGTGTCTACCGTCGTTGCATCACCTACTAAACATGCTGGACTTATTGAATCAATTCGCAAGGGGGAAATCCTGAGGTGAACCTCTTTTAACCCTTTTGATTATATCATATATAGAACTCTCGGAGCGTTTGGGTATATTTTAAATGACAATTTTTTTTACTCAGTCAACTTATTTTGATCAGCTTTACTCCGTCATTCAAGACATTAACAATGGTATCGGCTGCTATCCCTGGCGATCAGGTTTGCGGTGGTAGCATTACGACTGGCTGTCTGGTGTCAGGATAAAGAAAACAGTAGTACTGGTACATTACCCACGAACGCTGTTATATAACTGAACAAGTGTTAAAAGTGGCGTAAAACGAAAAACATTTCTCCTTCATTCACCCGGTGTTTGCCATCCATCCGTCGTCAACAGTGTGGTTGTTAACACTCTGGAGGCCACTTTTACCATTTTATCTTCTTGAAACCTATTCTGTGTGTATATCTTGCTGATATATATATCATGTGCGTCGCAGCGATAATGGATAGTGTCTGATAAACTAACTTAAGTAATTAGGCCAAAATAAAAGAAAAAAAACCTGACTTGAGCATGTAGTGATAACCGCTTGGTTGGCGTGCGTAATCTGTGCGTCAACATATTCTACTCTGTAACCAGTCGGTCAAGTTAGCTGAAATCTCACAGCAAGCCTCTCCGCAATTTTCCCACCAAGATTCCAAAATGAGTTTTAATGATCCATTTAGAATTCTGTTTTCCTTGGCAACTGAAATGGTTTTTTAGCTCTACTGGCCAAAGGCCAGAAGGGCTTATGTCCTGGCGATTTGTCCGTCGTCCGTCCGTCCGTAAACAATTTCTTGTTAACACGATACAGTCTTCACTTTTGATTGTATCTCAACCAAACTTATACAGTAGTTAGATATCCATGAGAGCTCGGTTCTTATCGAAAACCAGCCAGATCTGCCCATGCATGACTGGATTATGGCCCTTGAAATGGTCAAAATTGCTATAATAGAGCTTGTTAACACGATACAGTCTTTATGTTTTATTGTATCTCAACCAAACTTATACAGTAGTTAGATATCCATGAGAGCTTGATTCCTTTCGAAAACAAGCCAGATATGCCCCATGCATGACTGAATTATTGCCCTTGAAATTGTCAAAATTGCTATAATAGGGCTTGTTAACATGATACAGTCCTTATTTTTTATTGTATCTCAATCAAACTTATACAGTAGTTAGATATATCCATGAGAGTTTGGTTCATTTCTAAAAAACGGCCAGATCTATCCATGCATGGCTGGATTATGGCCCTTGAAATTGTCAAAATTGCTATAATACAGCTTGTGAACACAATAGAGCTTCCATTTACTATCTGATCTTCACCAAACTTAGATGGTATTTGAATATTGATGACATATTGGTTCCTTTTGAAACAAGCCAGATCAATGCCAGTAGAGCATAGGCCCTCATGGGACTTTTGTTTAAATATATTATAAATCAGTATGTATAGTATAGAAATGTTCATTTGATGACCCTCTATCCGATTCCTTCAAGCCTTGTTGATTGGTCGTAAAACAAGGCCGCTAGGGGTGGGACTGTTTTGCCATATATGGCTCTAGTGAAAACTTGTAGAAATGTTCCTTGGGTGTACCTTTTTCCGATTCCGTTAAGCCTTGTTGATTAGTCGAAAAATAAGGCCGCCAGGGGCAGGGACTGTTTTGCCATATGTGGCTATAGTAGAAATGTTCCTTGGGTGACCCTCTATCAGATTCCTTCAAGCTATGGTGCTTATTCAAAAACATGGCAGCCAGGAGGCAGGGCTGTTTTGCCTTAAATGGCCATATATTGAAAAAATTACAAACATATACGAATGTATCTGGTCGATTTCCAAATAAGTTCGTAGAAATGTTCCATGAGTGGACCCTCTACGAGATTACTTCAAACCATGTTGTTTGGTCAAATACATGGTCACTAGAGTGCGGTACTGTTTTTCCTCATTTGACTATAGTGAAAACTAAAAGTATCAGACTGATTATTATGTCTCCCCCATTACATGGGGGTGACATATTGTTTTTGCCCGTTCCGTCCGTCCTTCCGTCCTTCCGTCCTTCCGTCTGTCACACTTGTTTCCGCTCAATAACTGAAGAACGCTTGGGCGTAGGAACTTCATACTTGGTATGTAGGTTGGTCATGACCAGTAGCTGATCCCTATTGATTTTGATGCCAGAAGGTCAAAGGTCAAGGTCATGGGGACCTTGTGAGGTAAAGAATGGTTTCCGCTCAATAACTGAAGAACGCTTGGGCCGAGGAACTCCATACTTGGTATGCAGGTTGGCCATGCCCAGTAGAAGACCCTACTGATTGAGGTCAAAGTCAAGGTCACAGTGACCTTGAGCTGAAAGGTCATAGTGACAATGAGCTGAAAATTTGTTTTTGCTTAATAACTAGAATGCTTTGGCCATGGAAGTTAATACTTGGTGTGCAGGTTGGTCATCACCAGCAGTTGACCTACATTGATTTTGAGGTCACTATGTTTAAGGTCAAGGTCTTGGTTACCTTCAGCTGAAAAATGGTTTCCTGCTCAATAACTGAAACATTGTTTTTGCTTAATAACTGTAGAATGCTTTGGCCACGGAAGTTAATACTTTGTGTGCAGGTTGGTCACCACCAGTAGATGACCCCTATTGATTTTGAGGTCACTATCTTAAAGGTCAAGGTCATGGTAACCTTCAGCTGAAAAATGGTTTCCTCTCAATAACTAAAGAATGCTTATGTTGAGGAACTTCATACCTGGTGTGTAGGTTGATCCTAACCAGTAAATGACCTTTATTGAATGTGTTTGATTTTGAGGTCACAAGGCAAAATGTCGAAGGTCACGGTAACCTTCAGCTGAAAAATGTGTTTTACTCAAGAAATGCCCAGGAACTTCATACTTGGTGTGCAGCTTGGTCCTAACCTGTAGATGACCCCTATTGATTTTGATGTTGGTAGGTCAAAGGTCAAGGTTGTGGTGACCTTGCACTGAAAAATGGTTTCCCCTCAATAACTGAAGATTGCTTGGTCCCAGGAACTTCATACTTGGTGTGCAGGTTGGTCACCAGCAGCAAATGACCCCTATTGATTTTGAGGTCACTAGGTCAAAGGCCAAGGTCATGGTAACCTTCAGCTGAAAAATGGTTTCCGCTCAATAACTGAGGATTGTCACTGTTGCTTCATCTCCAGTCCAAAACTACAAAATTCATCTCCATCATTTCTTTTCCTCCCCTACGACCACACAAATGGGGAGACGAGCGCTTTTTCAAAAAAGCAATCTCTAGTTAAATAATTGTGTTCAAGAAGACCATGGCTCAATTATTTATGCAATGTGAGTGGACATTCTAACCACAATATCTCATTTTGCAGTACCATTTAGTATTTCAAAATCAGACATTTGGTTTCTTAGGGAATCATTTTCTAAATATTACACTCTATGTAAAACGGCTTCAGCCCCTGAAGGACACGTTATTTGACCAATCCACATGGCTTGAAGGAATCAGGTTCAGACATATTTCTTGAGTGAATCATGTAAGTGGCAAATTGGGCAACATTTGGGTAAAACCATTTAAACTGACTAGCAGCTTGAAACTTTGTCGTGATCTTCATGATATCTAAGCCAACATTTTAACATGGGCCATGACATTTCAAAAGCTAGTTCACTATGCCAAATTGAAGGGTATAATATTGTTAACACTGTGAAAGCCGCACATTTTAATTTGGGCTTGCATAAACTTAGAATGTTAGTATATATGATATCAAGGCCAAGTTCAAATATGGTTCATTTAAAAAGACCGCTATTATTCAAATTGTAGAAATATATGGAAACAAGGGATCGGGAAGGATTTCCGTTATGTATATATAGAAAAATATAGAAAAATATTTTTCTTTTCTTTTTTGACCATAAGCATGATTAAAACGATTTTCAAACTGGAACAATACAATTTGAACCATGAATACAACTTTGTATGGAGTTTCAAATATGCAGTTGATAATCCTGAACATATTTCGTATTTGAACTGAAGTGTTATGATGCTCACTATCGTGATTGATGGTCACCTTGTTTAATCAAATTGTTGTATGTTTATGTATTGTGATGTGTTGCGTTTCAACTGAACATTAAATTAGGTTAATCTTTTTAAATATTCATTTTCTCTGTTCTTTTCTTCTCCTTTACCATATGCAGACACATTGTATCGAATCTATAGCAGGCGACTTTTGAAATCATTATGGCAATAGGAGAAATCGCCCATCATATTTTCAACTTCTCCCTATATTACACTGTTTACAATAATGATGCTTTTAATAATCCCCCCAACCCTGTGGAGAAGATGGAGTAAAAATTCCTTTGCACATGTCGGTCTGTCCTTCAGTAGACCAATGCTTGTCCGTTTGATAATGTATAATACTTGCACTCACAGTTTACGAACTTGGCAGGGACATTGGACATGATCAGTAGATGACCCTTGTTGATGTTGAGGTCATAATATCAAGGTCACCGTAACCTTGAACCCAACACTACTTATCCGATTGATAACTGCAGAATAGTTTAATCAATGGCCTTAAACTCGACAGGGACGTTGGTCATTACCAGAAAGCGACCCCTTTTGATTTTAAGATCATCTTGACAGTGGTCAACGTGACTTTGATTTCAAAAGGCATGACTGATTGACCATAAATACATCACTTGGCTCCAAGTTCGGGTCATGCATATTTTATTCAATCTTCCACATGCTCCTCACAACGTGACGCTCAGCTGGGGCATACTGTTCCGCATGCATCTCTTGTTGAAAGATATTGCCATGTTTGAGTATCCTCTTTATGATTCAGATATCTTGGTTTCAGTACGTTGGCTGCGTGGTTAGAGATGGGTATTTGGAAATGTTGACCCGAGTTTGATCTGCTCGCGCTGGTCATGGTAGAATGTCATTAGGCAGCCACGTTTCCTGGCCCTAGAACTGATCAGTTTACACAGATATCCTGAATAAGAGGACTGTCACAGTGATATAATTGAAATAACGACGAAAACGGCATCAAACCTAATAAAATTAACCGAAAGGCACGTCTGATCTGAGCCGTGTAATATCAAAGTTTCGCTTAACATGGAGTTAGTGCATGACTATTCCCTTCTTGGCATTCATGATATGGTGGAATAGCACAATGACAGATAAGGATAAATTAAAATGTTGAAAGGAGCATAAACATTTACCTGCATTTTGGCGAATCTGCTGCAGACAATTTATTTTTGAAAACATGAACAATTTATTCATTTGTCCCAAATGTTCTCAACTCTAATCACTGATTAAACGTGCATTTGAAGATGATTTCTTTAATTTTGCCTGGACGCCTTTAAAATGTTTTCTTCAAATTGGTCTGATGCACAGATTTCCTGTAAGGTGAATAGGGTAAAAGGTACTGTCCCACATTTTCTGAGATATTACTTTCTAACAACAGACACAATTCAAAATATTCCTTTAAACGCTCTGCGGAAACCCACCGAAATGCATTTGCAAACACTGTAGATCCAGTTCAGCTAGGCCACTGTTCGGCAATTAGTAATAGAAGGTTTCAAAAAACTTTTGTACTTCCGCATATTTTTTGTTTTCCTTGAGCACCATTCATATTTCCAGTTTGTAATGTTTTGAACATACACTCACTTTTACTACTGAAAACTATGTTTATGATATTTAAGATTTAGATAAAAATGAAATTCTCCAAAAAGGCCATTCAAACGGGCTCTTGTCTTTCCATTTCAACTTGACAGAAGTACCTCGCTCCTAAACATTTCTTAGAATAGTGCGAGCTTTGCTTTCATGATACATCTACGAGCATAGCAATACAACGATACATCGACGGGGATAGCGATACCATGATACATCGACGGGGATAGCAATACAATGATACATCGATGGGGATATCAATACAATGATACATTGACGGGGATAGCAATACAATGATACATTGACGGGGATAGCATTACAATGATACATCGACTGGGATATCAATACAATGATACATCGACATGGATAGCAAAACCATGATACATCGACGGGGATAGCAATATAATGATACATCGACGGGGATAGCAATACAATGATACATCGACGTGGATAGCAATACAATAATACATTGACGGGGATAGAAGAACAATGATACATCGACGGGGATAGCAATACAATGATACATAGACGTGGATAGCAATACACTGATACATAGACAGGCATAGCAATACAATGATACATAGACGAGGATAGCAATATCATGATACATATATGAGGATAGCAATACAATGATATATAAACGAGGATAGCAATACAATGATACATAGGCGAGGATAGCAATACAATGATACATTGACGAGGATAGCAATACAATGATACATAGACGAGGGTAGCAATTCAATGATACATATATGAAGATAGCAATACAATGATATATAAACGAGGATAGCAATACAATGATACACAGACGAGGATAGCAATACAATGATACATTGACGAGGATAGCAATACCATGATACATCGACGGGGATAGCAATACAATGATACATCAACGGGAATAGCAATACTATGATGCATCGACGGGGATAGCAATACCAGGATACATCGACGGGGATAGCAATACAATGATACACAGACGGGGATAGCAATACAATGATACATCGACGGGGATAGCAATACAATGAAACACATACGGGGATAGCAATACAGTGATACATCGACGGAGATAGCAATACAATGATACATCGACGAGCATAGAAATACCATGATACATCTACAAGCATAAACATACACTGATACATCGACAGGGATAGCAATACAATGATAAATCGACGGGGATAGCAATACCAAGATACATCGACAGGGATAGCAATGCAATGATACATCGAATAGCATAGCAATACAATGATACATCAACGGGCATAGCAATACAATGATTCATCGACGGGGATAGCAATACCATGATACATCGGCGGGGATGGTAATACAAGGATACGTTGATGAGGATAGCAATATGATACATCGACTAGCATAGCAATACCATGATCCATCTACATGTACGAGCATATCAATACCATGATACATCAACGCGGATAGCATTACAATGATTCATCGACGGGGATAGCAATACACTGATACATCGGTGGGGATAGCAATACCAGGATACACTGATGAGGATAGCAATACAATGATTTATCGAAATTATCCATCGACGGGGATAGCAATACCATGATACACAGCCGAGGATAACAATACCAGGATACATTGATGAGGATAGCAATACAATGATACATCGACGGGGATAGCAATGCAATAATACATCGACGGGTATAGCAATACCAGAATACATCGACGAAGATAGCAACACCATGATACATCGACGGGGAGAGCAATACAATGATACATCGACGAAGATAGCAATATCATAATACATCGATGGAAATAGCAATGCAATGATACGTCGACAGGGATAGCAATGCAATGATACATTGACGAGGATAGCAATACAATGATACATCGACGGGGATAGCAATACAATGATACATCGACTGGGATAGCAATGCAATGATACATCGACGGGGATAGCAATACCATAATACATCGACGGGGATAGCAATGCAATGATACATCGACGGGGATAGCAATACCATGATACATCGACAGGGATAGCAATGCAATGATACATCGAATAGCATAGCAATACAATGATACATCAACGGGCATAGCAATACAATGATTCATCGACGGGGATAGCAATACCATGATACATCGGCGAGGATGGTAATACAATGATACATTGATGAGGATAGCAATATGATACATCGACTAGCATAGCAATACCATGATCCATCTACATGTACGAGCATATCAATACCATGATACATCAACGCGGATAGCATTACAATGATTCATCGACGGGGATAGCAATACACTGATACATCGGTGGGGATAGCAATACCAGGATACACTGATGAGGATAGCAATACAATGATTTTTCGAAATTATCCCTCGACGGGGATAGCAATACCATGATACACAGGCGAGGATAACAATACCAGGATACATTGATGAGGATAGCAATACAATGATACATCGACGGGGATAGCAATGCAATAATACATCGACGGGTATAGCAATACCAGAATACATCGACGAAGATAGCAACACCATGATACATCGACGGGGAGAGCAATACAATGATACATCGACGAAGATAGCAATATCATAATACATCGATGGGAATAGCAATGCAATGATACGTCGACAGGGATAGCAATGCAATGATACATTGACGAGGATAGCAATACAATGATACATCGACGGGGATAGCAATACAATGATACATCGACTAGGATAGCAATGCAATGATACATCGACGGGGATAGCAATACCATAATACATCGACGGGGATAGCAATGCAATGATACATCGACGGGTATAGCAATACCAGAATACATCGACGACGATACCAACACCATGATACATCGACGGGGAGAGCACTACGCTGATACATCGACGGGCAGAGCAATACAATGATACATAGACGGGGAGAGCAATACAATGATACATCGTCGAAGATAGGAATACCATAATACATCGATGCGGATAGCAATATCAGGATACATAGACGAGGATAGCAATAACACGATACATCGACGAAGATAGCAATAACATGATACATTGAAGAGGATAGCAATACAATGATACATAGACGGGGATAGCAATACAATGATACATCGACTGGAATAACAATACCATGATACATCGACGGGGATAGCAATACCATGATACATCGACGGGTATAGCAATACAATGATACATTGACGGGGATAGCAATACAATGATACATCGACAGGAATAGCAATACCATGATACATCGACGAGGATAGCAATAGCATAATACATCGATGGGGATAGCAATATCAGGATACATAGACGAGGATAGCAATAACATGATACATCGACGAAGATAGCAATAACATGATACATTGAATAGGATAGCAATACAATGATACATTGACGAGGATAGCAAGACATTGATACATCGACGGGGATAACAATACCATGATACATCGACGAGGATAGCAATACCATGATACATCGACGGGTATAGCAATACAATGATACATTGACAGGGATAGCAATACAATGATACATCGACGGGGATAGCAATACAATGATACACAGACGGGGATAGCAATACAATGATACATCGACGGGGATAGCAATACAATGATACACATACGGGGATAGCAATACAGTGATACATCGACGAAGATAGCAATACAATGATACATCGACGAGCATAGCAATACCATGATACATCTACAAGCATAAACATACACTGATACATCGACAGGGATAGCAATACAATGATAAATCGACGGGGATAGCAATACCATGATACATCGACAGGGATAGCAATGCAATGATACATCGAATAGCATAGCAATACAATGATACATCAACGGGCATAGCAATACAATGATTCATCGACGGGGATAGCAATACCATGATACATCGGCGGGGATGGTAATACAAGGATACATTGATGAGGATAGCAATATGATACATCGACTAGCATAGCAATACCATGATCCATCTACATGTACGAGCATATCAATACCATGATACATCAACGCGGATAGCATTACAATGATTCATCGACGGGGATAGCAATACACTGATACATCGGTGGGGATAGCAATACCAGGATACACTGATGAGGATAGCAATACAATGATTTTTCGAAATTATCCCTCGACGGGGATAGCAATACCATGATACACAGGCGAGGATAACAATACCAGGATACATTGATGAGGATAGCAATACAATGATACATCGACGGGGATAGCAATGCAATAATACATCGACGGGTATAGCAATACAATGATACATCGACTGGGATAGCAATGCAATGATACATCGACGGGGATAGCAATACGATAATACATCGACGGGGATAGCAATGCAATGATACATCGACGGGTATAGCAATACCAGAATACATCGACGACGATACCAACACCATGATACATCGACGGGGAGAGCACTACACTGATACATCGACGGGCAGAGCAATACAATGATACATAGACGGGGAGAGCAATACAATGATACATCGTCGAAGATAGGAATACCATAATACATCGATGCGGATAGCAATATCAGGATACATAGACGAGGATAGCAATAACATGATACATCGACGAAGATAGCAATAACATGATACATTGAAGAGGATAGCAATACAATGATACATTGACGGGGATAGCAATACAATGATACATTGACGGGGATAACAATACAATGATACATCGACGGGGATAACAATACCATGATACATCGACGGGGATAGCAATACCATGATACATCGACGAGTATAGCAATACAATGATACATAGACGGGGATAGCAATACAATGATACATCGACGGGTATAGCAGTACAATGATACATTGACGGGGATAACAATACAATGATACATCGACGGGGATAGCAATACCATGATACATTGATGAGGATAGCAATATGATACATCGATTAGCATAGCAATACCATAATCCATCTACATGTACGAGCATATCAATACCATGATACATCAACGGCGATAGCAATAAAATTATACATCGACGGCGATAGCAATACAATGATACATCGACGAGAATAGCAATACAATGATACATCGACAAAGATAGCAATACTATGATACATCGAGGAAGATAGCAATACAATGATACATCGACGAAGATAGCAATATCAGGATACATAGACGGGTGTAGCAATACGATGATACATTGACGGGGATAGCAATACCATGATACATCGACGGAGATAGCAATACAATGATACATCGACGAGGATAGCAATATCATGATACATCGACGGGTATAGCAATACAATGATACATTGACGGAGATAGCAATGCCATGATACATCGACGAGGATAGCAATACCAGGATACATCGACGGGTATAGCAATACCATGATACATCGACGGAGATAGAAATACCATGATACATCGATGGGTATAGCAATACCATGATACATCGACGGGTATAGCAATACCATGATACATCGACGGAGATAGAAATACCATGATACATCGACGGGGATAGAAATACAATGATACATCGACGGTTATAGAAATACTATGATACATCGACGAGGATAGCACTACCAGGATACATTGATGAGGATAGCAATACATGTATCAGGATACATCGACTTAACAAAAATGAACATGAACGACTCAACATGAATGTTCCCGTAGTGGTAGTACAGCTTAGGTTAAAGCGGCATTCGGCAGGAGGAAAACTGCCCAAACTTCTGTTCTTCAAAGTCCGCTTCTCCGATTCCAGTTTGTTCCTCATTTTAATTTGTTGAATTGTTTAGTATATATGTAAAATTGTGGATGCTGCGGCATCAGAAAAGAGAGGGTATGCTTAAAGCTTTAACATTCGTCTCCTCTTAAACCGCTTGACTGCTCACAAAATAGAAATATTCCTTTTCTGATCTTCTTCACGCAATATTGCTTTGTTGAAAAATATGGCGGCTAGGCGGCATCAGAAAAGTTGCAAAAAGCAAAACTTTATAGTTCAATCCATGCTTATTAAATTGCTTGTCCAATTTCAAGTTGATTAAGTGTAAATGCTCATATGTTCAAGCTGTATCAATTGGTTGAAAACATATCGACCAGTCAGCACCAGAACAGGGTTAAAACAAACTTTTAGCTACGAATGACCTCTCCTAAACCACTGGAAGCATATGTTAACCAAACAGCATAGGAATGTTCATATGGTGGTCCTCTTTCAAAATGTTCAAAGATTTAATTTCTTATTTACAAGTATCCTTTACGAATAAGCTTTTTCATTTACAGTGTACACTCCTTGCAGTTTCAATCCCACTCTTTATCAAATTTACCCCGATAGTGGCAGTTGCACATTTGCTCCTATACCATTAGTCACTCTGGTGATCGATTTAGGGCCACCGTGGAACTCTTGTTAGCGCATCTGCACACTAGGTGCTCGAGGTGACTATTTGTGATTGTTCACCTTAAACTTAAAGCTTAAACTTTTAACTAAAGCAATATATGAATTCAAAGATTTAGAATGTCTATACGATTTGAATAAGGACTGTTTTAATTAGCCAGATATTGTGATTTTGGAATTTTGATAATTTTGCCCTAACAGTAATTAATTCATCAATATAACAAAGTGTACTGTAATTAAATGTTTTATCTTTTTCAATAGACGAATGTTTAAATTTTCTGAAAATGTCTCATTGCTATTGTCAAAATTTGTTCAATAACTTTTGGGTTTAACTTTCTAAAATGGTTGGAACGGGTGATATTTTAGCATATATTTTAAGTTACTTATCCCTCGTATCTTAGTTCTTGGTATATATTATATAAACTGCATAATACGCATTCATATATATACAACTTATACGAAACATCTACCACAATTACTCTATATTAAATTTTAGACGAACTGGTAATAAGTCGAAACCTCCATCCCATTTACTCTGAAGAAAACGTTTGACGAACTGGTAATTAGACGATAACTCTCAGTCTTTTTTCTCACTATTTTGTGACCAGGACCAGGGCCATTTTAATTGTGAAAATAGTGACATGTAAAATGTGATGAAAGGCAGACTTTGTGAAAGTTAGGCCTACTTTTGTGAACAAAAGAGGTGTCTTTTGATTTTAAATAAGGCCCAATTAAGGCCTACTGTTGTGAACAAAAGAGGTGTCTTTTGATTGAGAATGGGGCCCAATTTATGCCTACTCTTGTGAACAAAAGAGGTGTCTTTTGATTGTGAATGGGGCCCAATTTAGGCCTACTCTTGCGAACAAAAGAAGTGTCTTTTGATTGTGAATGGGGCCCAATTTATGCCTACTCTTGTGAACAAAAGAGGTGTCTTTTGATTGAGAATGGGGCCCAATTTAGGCCTACTCTTCTGAACAAAAGAGGTGTCTTTTGATTGAGAATGGGGCCCAATTTAGGCCTACTCTTGTGAACAAAAGAGGTGTCTTTTGATTGAGAATCGGGCTCAATTTAGGCCTACTCTTGTGAACAAAAGAGGTGTCTTTTGAGTGTGAATGGGGCCCAATTTCGGACTACTTTTGTGAACAAAAGAGGTGTCTTTTGATTGTGAATGGGGCCCAATTTCGGCTCGAAATAATCACATGAGCACGAGAATCCTATAAATAGGACGGGAAAAAATAACACTTTGTTGTACGTGTATAACTAAATTAATTGAGCGGACATGTATTCCGCAATCTGTTCGGTTCCATGTAAACAAATAATAATAAAGTTACTCATAAAATCTTTCTAATTAATTTTGAATTAAATTTGCAACCATCGTTTCGAAAAGAAAGCACACACACTCAAACCAAAAACGATAAAACGCATCTTGAAACAGTAGCTGTATTGTAACCCTTCCCTGGTCCGCTATTCTTTTTTCCATTACATTTATGCAGAAATATTGACATATTTGAGCGTGTTAGGGTATATTATTGAATAAGCTATCAATAGGTATGCTTGATTTGTCATGTCGTTTTGAAATAAGGCAGAAATCGGCCGTTAAAAGTGCGCACGAAATCCGTGCGCAAAATTTCTTTTCGTGATGGCACCTGTACTCGCATGCGAACAGACAAAATATAAAATCGCATTCCGAGTACAAAAACCTGGACTACGTTCGGTATATTTCGATATTAACATGAATACCTAAGCATGCCGTGCAGGCTTACCGCGATAGACATTTTTCGCCTCCTCTGGATTTTCATTTTCAGGAATCATTACGCTATCCCCCTGAGATAGAAAGTGTCGGCCCGTATCATTCTGCGCGGACTTTGCAGGCTGATCCGGGTCGATACATTTCGCAGAGGCAATAATGTTTGTTTATTTCGCGGGACGGCTCGTATGTTCCTACATAAAGTTGAACTTGTTGGTCCTCTTTCAATTTTTTTTAAAGACCTACATTCTGTGTGAAACTTTGGTTGCTGTGGAAAGTGAGAAAAATACCCAAACTTTAAAATCCTTTTCTTCGATAATCTGCTTTTCCGATTCAAAAGTAATGTAGTGTAAATGTTCCTTGAGTGACCTACTAACAAACCTGCTCAACCTGTATTAATTTCGTTGCAAATCAGGGCTGCAAGGCGACTACAGGAAAGGCGTAAAATGACACAACTTTACAATTCCATTCTTATTAAAGTTATTGTTAGATTTCTAGATTCAAATGGCCTTTACTGATTAGCTATTTCTGTAACAGTGTCCAATCATTGCAGTTTCATTTGAACTCCTGATCAAATTTTCTTAGATATTTTCAGTTAAATATCTACTACATATTCACTATCTTTCAGGTGATCGATTAAGGGCCATCTTGGCCCTCTTGTTGTCATGACCGGACAAAAACAAGGTCACTCGGTCAAGTAGAAGGAACATCTTGTTTACACTCTGGAAGCAGCATTTTCATCTTGAGAAATCTGAAAGTTTTACAAAATAATTTGGCATAAATGTTTCATGAGTGACACTCTACCGACATTTTTCAAATGATTTAAATAATATTCAAAAGATGGCTGCTAGGAGTCAGAACGATTTACCTCTATGTGCATATAGTAAAGACTTAAAATATATTATCGTACAAAAGAAATGTCCCGATTTGCAAATAATTTAGCGTAAATGTTTCTTGGTTGACCCTCTACCTACATATAGTCATGTATCCGATGTAGCGCATTTGTAGCGGATGTATTTTGTAATAATTGCGATATAAAAGGAACAAATTGCTTATTTTGAGTTCTACTCTGTCCGAAACGTGCACGTTAGTTGTCAATAATTTCAATACATTTCGTGGAATGTGTCTGTAAGAGAAAAGTAATTTTAACCTGCCAACTCTAGGCCCTATGGATAAATGTTACCAGTCAAAATGTATTTTGTATGACGCTTTCGAAGCTCGAACCTGCCACCTGAAGCTCACTAATTAGACAGCGTAATTACTGGCGCACCAAACTGTGTATGTGTCTTCTCTTCGAATGTAAACATATCTCTCAGGATCATTTATTAAGGATGTCAAGCAATGTCAATGCAGTGTTACATGCCTGATGTAATATAATGTTTAATCGTTGATTTCTTATATCGGGTATCACCCAGCACATTATAGTATGTTGACTCAATTGTTTATTCAACCTTTCCTATATGCATACCGATGCATTCTGGAACCTCTGCAGTAGACGACTTTAAAAAACATCGTAACATAATGTGAAATTGCTCATAATGGGAAATGTCTCCTTTTATCTCAATGTGTTTAACTATATGCAACATTTTCACTTTTACTAATACAGAATTTCCCTTTTTTTGTCTTGATGTTTTCAATTTCATCTATTCAGAATTATTGTTCGATGGAGAGTCATACAAAATACCTTTAAAGTTGGTGACCTACTTGACGCTCAGTATGACGACTGACTTGGCTGCAGTCAGGATACATGTACTGGTAATACTGACCACTTTCCCCGGGAAACGCTGTGATATAACTTAGAAATGGTTAAAGGTGGCGTAAAACACCAAACAATGTATGATGGAACTGGTTAAAAACTTAAAACAGTTTACTATTAATCCAAACAGTTGAGTATGTGCCAATTTGCATATAAATAAACTTGTTAACATATTCTCAGATTTAATTTCGCAACACACATGTATGAAAAACACTTTACGTTCACTCCTTTGTCGTTGTTTGAATTTATGTATTTATTTACGATTTATAATGTGACTGTTTTCGTGCAATATTACACAGCTGAGCTGTTAAGATGGATTTCCTGGCAGAGATAAAGCAGAGATAAATCCCGTTTCTTACAAAACAAATCAATATTTATATACAATACATAATGAAGAATGGATCAAAACACCCAAAGTATCGATTCTATACTAAAAGTGGTTGATTGATAATCGGATGAACAATAAGTCTTTAATCCCTTGATGTAAAATATCGACAATCGTGACAACCAGTCTGCATTCATTTGTTTTAAAACCCTTTTACTGATAACGGTTTCTTCATTTGTCTTCAACTGCGAACACAATATTTAGAAACATACTTTTACACTTGACATAAATTACAAAAAGAAATCAAATTTGCTGATGTAATTTTTTTTTCATGAATTGTTGAAAGCACTCTTGTCGGGGTTGTATTGATATCTTCATAGACAAGCATACCTATAACAATTATTTAGCATTTCTTGTAATGCGTTACTATACAAAGAGAGCAGGGTCATGTCGTCTGCAAACAACGGCGCACAAAATCTCAACTCTTTTATCTGAAAGCCTAAATTACTTTTCACTAATTGTTCAATATACATAAGGTATACAAATAGGGACCAGACCCCACCTTTTCTGGATCCCTGCAAAATAGGAAACCAGTCATAGAAGTGACCTTTATACATGACACAACTGTACATGTGAAAGTGCATGGATAATACAGATTTAAGAAGTTTAAGATCAGCATCTAATTCTCGTAATTTGTAGGAGAGACCGTCATTCCATACCCGGTCAAATGCTTGACGCGCATCTAGAACGCAAGCAAACAGTTTACTATTGGCCTTTTACAATGCTGTATACTCTCTTTCAAAACGAAAGAAGTCATTATTGAACTACCCATCTTCGATGGTAGACTGCCCTGTAATTAATGTTACGGTTTATAAATTGACACGTGCAGTCGTCTGAGTAAAATTGTTTCATATGATTTCAAGAAAGACGAAGAAAAGGTGATGACTCGATAGATTTTTGAGTTACATTTTGGTTTATCTCCATCTTTATAGAAGGTCAAAATCATACCCTGTTTAAGAACTATAGGAACATAAGCATAACAATACATCACATCAAATAAAAATGTTACGTAATGATTTAACAATAGCTCTTCGTGGATAAGGTGTTCGTTGCAAACCTTGTCAAAACCACACATTTCGCCAGTTTTTATTGATGAAACGGCAGCTAACAGTTCATCTTGTGCAATATGATCCCCGTCCACAACAATACTCTTCCTTAATAGTAGTAATACAATCGGTAGCATAGTCCTAGTTTATGCGTTGCATTTATTCTCATGTTATCCTATGTCTTCGTATCAAGTGCATTTTCTAGCTTTCATACTTTTAGACCGGACATACCGTAAAGTTTGCATATGATTAAGATTAACATTAATAACGGCTACTACTTTGATGTCGTTTGTTTTGTCTGGGACTGTTGATAGTATTAGTTGTCCCAGGATTTGTAAAGGTTTATTTCCGAATCGTCGACTCGATTCAATACCCCATAATCCCGGATTAGTGGTAGGTGTTAATCTATACCAGTCTTAGTACTAGTGTCACGTTCGACAATAGCTGTTTTCGCACCTTTTCGGCGAGCACGTGTGACAAAATTGATTAGGAGAACAACTCTTTCAAAACTTATTTTGATTGGTCACGGGAATATTCTAGGAGGAAACGACGATTGTTATTGGCCCGCCGGAAAGTACGAGTCACGCTCGGACCCAACGCGAAATTACCTATAAAATGCATGTTTCTCCGATATGGAGTCAAAACATATGTGTTTGACCTCAGAAGTTATTTCTCCACAATTTCCGATATGTACGTTCTATGTGTTTTGATAATTGTCTGTAATTTTGTGAGAAATCCCTGGTGATATTCTGAAAGCATCATCTTGGCAAATGTCATTATATATGTTAGCCCAAGACTGAAACGTTTTGTCTAATTTGTTGATATCAATATTTGCTTAGCAGCGTAATCTTTAATGACAATACACTTATTCTTGATTTTGATAACTTATACAATTATTTGAATACCGCAAACATGTTGTGTTAATACATTTTTCCAATGTTTCTGTTCGAACTGACGTCCCTTGTTTGACAGCAAACGTTAAATATCAAATTACATATTTTCATCAAAATGACATATTTCATTTTTTATCGGTCAACATTCTTCAGCCGATTGACAAACGTCATTGCCACATGCGTCATTCGTCTTCCACCAATGGGCCAAGTCTATGTGGAAAGGCAGCCAGTTTCTTGGGAGGATTGTTGTGTGGAGTACTGGTGTAAGAAAACCAGGAAATGCATGAGTAGGTGAACTGGCCGTCGTGATATAACTGAGAAACTGTTAAAACGGCGTTAAACCCCAATCAATCAATCAATTTATTTGTTATCTTTATCTTACATGTTAACTCTATGTTTGGACTCGAATGAATCGACACGATGAGATATAAAGTAACCAGAGATAACATTCTAGTTATGGCTTTCTCATCGTTGGCGCTCATGATTGTACGGTAAGCAATACGATTGACTTGCTTGTGTCCGAATAACTAAACGATAAATAAACCAGTAGTACTGGTAACTAGCATAGAAAACGTCGCGTTATAACTGAATGATTGTTGAACGTGATTAAATATTGCCAACAGCTAAATTAAAACTGTAAATTATTTTTAGAGAATGCCGTCTTTTGGAGGGGGTAAAAAGTGTGGGCGATGTGATAGATCCGTCTATAGTAACGAGGAAATCATAGCAGCAGGCACGAGCTGGCATAAAAGGGGATGCTTTACTTGTCGTGAGTATCTTAACACTTTATCATATAAAACAAATTCTGTTTAAGCCACACCTTAACTTTGCTGCAGTTACAAAGGCTCGCTAATATATGACGACTGCCTGATAAAGGTCATGTCAGATTGACATTTGTGTCAGCCAATCTTATTATCGCCTACAAAATCGTATCAACAGGGGATATAACCCATATGCATATTCGAGATAGAGAAGCGGTGATTGTCGAGTTGTCCGATTATATAAAATATGTAGATGTTACTGCTTATACGAGACGGCCTTTTATGCGATATTGTCAGACCCAATATAGGTAAAGTATTTTCGGTCGTTGTCAATTATATTTCCAAAAACATTCAATAATTACACCTACATGTATAGAGAGTTTCCATACCTATGACATACCTATGACTAGATATTATACCGGATAAATGTCTCGAGTTAACCAATATATTAAATTTATGATATATCTTAAAATAAATTTGGATGTTGAAAGTGACGTAAAACATTTAGAACAATCGCCTTAACTTAACTTAGCCCTCTCCCACATACATCTGATCACGCACGAGACGAGGTCGTTTGGTTACTAAGGTATTACGAATAAAGGTTCTGTTGGCGTTATATAATTAAAATACTGCTGAAGACAATACAGCGTTAATACCAAATATAACAACTCGTGGTTACCGACCAATCCTGCCAATGGATACATCAGAGACCAACAATAACTTCAAATCAATGGCGATTAATTGTTAATTGTATCGAATTCCCATGTCGCGGGTTCGATCCCCGGCCGGGTCAAATCGACGCCTTAAAAAATTGGTAGTAATGGCTTTCCCACCTCAAATCTCCTTGTCCATTAGTGAACAGTGTATTATCAAATCGCATTGTTTATTTGTCAAGTCTTATCAAAACCTACACACATTGAAAGAAGCTTCTACTGAAATCTTTGTAGTAGTCCTTAATAGCAAGGTTATGTAAGCCAAGGCGGGGCATCATCAAACTACAGCATAGCGAGACGGACTAACTTGGATCGACAACAGTCAACTCTTTCCCACATACAGCAGTCAAATTTAAAAACATCTTGGCAAAAATATAGAAAACGTCTATAAATAAAAGAATATCATCGAAAACCTTCTCATTTTGCTACACTGTTTTTAAATGTAACTATGTTGTATGCTGCAGACGTGTGAGAAAACGTATGTATGTGGGACAGTAATAAATATGTTGTTCCTATTGCATGTGGTTAAATATGTTGTTTCTAGTTCATGTGGTTAAATATGTTGTTTCTAGTTCATGTGGTTAAATATGTTGTTTCTAGTTCATGTGGTTAAAACATTTGTTTCTATTGCAAGTGATTAAATAACTTGTTTCTATTACAAGTGATTAAATAACTTGTTTCTATTGCAGTTACTTGCAACAAAAGTTTGGACAGCAATACGGTGGCCGAACGTAAAGGGGAAAATGATGCAGGCGGGGAAATCTACTGCAAGGACTGTTATGGCAGGGATTTCGGACCCAAGGGCTACGGTTACGGGGGCGGGGCCGGGGCGTTGACAAACACTGGAAAGTAGCCACTGGTCATTGATTACAACGATGTATTGTGCAATTATCTATAGTTTATCTTGAACATGTCCTTATCGATTAAAAGAATGTATTTATCAAATGTGTATTATATAATCTTATAAATAACCATTTCCAAAATAAAGACGCTAATGTAGCAGAAGACTTGAAGCAAAAGGAGAAATTACTGATAATGAAATGTTTTACTTTTGCCAAAAAAAAAATCAAGTATTTTCAATATACCTTCATACATATGCGTGTTGATTTTAGACAGGGTATTGTGGGTTTGATTCCAACACCGGAAGCCTTGAGCAAGACTTATTCCCTAGCCTGTTCAGTCTTCCAGTGAGGATGTATGTTTGCATGGCTAATAATGTTGCTTTTCACATGTCGTCGAACTGTCACCAGACTAAATAACTCGATATTGCTCGCACTTACAGTACTCAAACTTGGCAGGGTCAGTTGGCATGATCAGTAAATGACCCCTATTGATTAAAAAGGTCAAAATGTCAATGTCGCAGTGACCTCGACATACAAAAACCTTGTCTGAGTGATAACCGTAGAATGTTTGAGTCTAATGTCCTAAAATTGCTAGGTGAAAGGAAAAGTCATATTTAACACCAAATGCTTGTCCGATTGATCAGATTTGACTATAATTGCCTCCATATTTGGGTCATGCATATTGTATGCAATCGTCTACATGTTACTAACAATGTGATGCTCATTAGGGTCTTTACGTTAGCAAACATATCTTATTGATAGCTATTTCCATGTTTTCAACGTCATCCGCTAAAACTCTGTTGTAGATTAGAGAGGTTTACCCACTCAGGGAAGTAGTGTTTAAAGCATACTCCTCGTGAATGGGGGAATCTGGGTTATGAGTGCCTCAGCTAAGTGGTTAGAGATGGGGATTTGGAACCGGTGACCCGACTTTGATCTTTGCGTGCGGCGGTCACATTGAATTGTCCTCAGGCAAATCACTCCTCCTTGCCTAAAATTGATTGGTTTTCCAAAGGGTCCTGATTAAGAGAACTCTCAGAGTGATATAATTGAATGAAGATGAAAATGGCGCCAAACCTAATGAAACAAACAAAAAGTAGTGTCTGATCAGTAGCCGTGTAATATCAAATATTCGCTAAAAAGTAGTAGTACATGTATATTCCCGATCTTAGCATGCTATATTTATTGATACACTGCTTTAAAGATAAATTAAAATGTTGAAAATAGCAAAAAACATTTCCCCGTTTGTCTGATCTCTAGCAGTGTACTATCAAAGATTCTGATAACATGGAGGTAATACATGTTATGTCCATTCTTAGCACTCATGATATGGCAGATGGAATTATGTCCGAATCACTGCCTTAAGGATACATTAAAATGTTGAAAGTAGCGTGAACTTTTTTCCGACATGCAGACGCATTTTAGAGCATCTGCGGCACACGATTATTCAAAATACTGTGGCAAAAGAAGACATTGCTCAAACTTAGCTTTTTCTTTTTTAACCCCAAAAGGTTTTTCTTTTTAATAGTAAAAAATACATTTGGAGTAGGCATTTGGAAAGTTTTCTTCAAATAGGGCCAATGATTTGTTTTATAAAGGTTTTATGCCATTTTCAACATTATTTCATTTACATCACGGCGGCAGTAAACTTACTCATGATATCTTGGTCACTTTGTCCCCTACCTTTTCTGTTTTGTATGTCGACATCCGAAAATAATATGTGCAACGGACGCAATAATGCAACTTAACAATTGTCGAAAGACATTACATGTATTTAATGATTGGTTGGTGTTTTACGCTGCTTTCAATGAGATGTTTAGTATCATCACGGCATTTCCTTGGTAAGTTACCAGTACTACTGGTCTATTTATCCTGTCACCAGCCAGTCAGTCGTAAAGCTAACCCTGAGGAGGGCAGCCATTCTACCATTTAATCCTTGGTGTGACCGGCCGTGAATCGAACCATCGAAAGCAATTACTGTTAATCAGGGGTGTTTTCAAATCGTCGTAACACACCGAACGCTTCTCAAAATATGTAATTTAATTGTTTTTTTCGGCTAACACATACCAGAGTGATCGGTATGTTAGGAAATTATGAAAATATGAATACTCCCCTGATATACATGTACATACACAACAAATGCATTAATTCGTACAGGATCTAATCAATCGTTTGTGTCACTTGACTTAACACACGCGAAACCCGACCTTTGGAGATATTGACCTATATAATATGAAATAACATCCTTATATGGTTAGGTTTTTTTTAAATCACCTGAGCTAAAGGCTCCATGTGATATATTCTGATTACTGTCTGTCGGTCGTCACTATTAAAGTTTAGCTTCAAACAACATCCCTTCCAAAACCACTGGTGCAATATCAACCTCACAGGAGTGTTAATTTTGTGTTTCTCGATTTTGTCCAAAGATTTTAATTGTATATAGAACTTGTTTGCTGGGGCTTCAGAAAGAAGGACAACTGCCCAAACCTCAAAATTCTTCTCCTCTAAATCGGCTTGTCTGATTCGAAGAAAATTCGGTAACATTGTTCCTTTGACGATCCTCTACAAACGTCATTCCCGCCATAGTTAATGGTTAAGATACACAATGGCCGGGTAGCATCAGAAAAAGGAGCAAAATGACAATACTGAAATCCAAGCTGATGGAAGTGCTTGTCCGTTATTTATATAATTTAGCAGAAGTGCTCTCCATTTATATAGGCTGTCAAAATCATTGTTTTAATGATATATTCGACAAGTTAATGTCTGGGTCAGTTCCGAATCGAGGTCATTACGTCAAATTCTTGTTATTGCTGGCTGGCGACACACGTGTTCTTTCGAAAACTCGGTTGACGATGTTTCTTCAGTCAATTGTCAATCTGCCAACGTCAAGTCCACAAAAGCTTCTTCGACTTTTGTCTGACGGGGTAGACATTGAAACACTCATGTACGAAATAGTATGCTGCTTTTCGATTGCTCTGTACGATTGCTACGTAGTCCAGATTATCTATGATCATGAAAGGGTTGCACTCAATAAGTCTGCGACTCATACATAAGCAGTAACCCATGGTTGCCGAGAGATACACCATAATGACCCTTTGAATTTAGTTGCCAAAAACGACTGGAAATTCTGCGACGGATGGATCTGATTATAAGCTCAAGTCGATCTTACGTCACGGCGAGTTGTCTATCGTGCCCGCGTGCGTCAGAGAGTACGTCTACGTTTTGCTTCAAACGCTTTCTCATCTGTAACTGCTTTGCGAATCGGCATGATACGTCACAGGTTATCATCCTTCCAATGTCTTCTCCTAAATATGACTCTGTATCAATTGCCTACAAACCATGTTTATTTGGTTGAAAAACATGGCCACCAGGGTGCAGTGTTGTTTTGCCTGATTGAAAACGTCGTGAAAACTTTAAAGACCTGTTTCTCCAAAAGTATCTGTCCGTTTACAAATAGTTTTTTAGAAATGTTCCTTGATTAACCTCTATCACATACCTTTAAGGTTTTCTTGCAATCGAATATAACGAGTTGGATCCACAGACTCATTCAAAATTCTACATGAACATTAAGTATCTTTGTTGAAATTGGGTTATAGTAAAAAAGGAAAACATCGCAAAAGTGTAAACAATGGTTTATCCATATTTCTGGATTTAACATACTAGTTTCATTTCAGATGGTTATTTCCTCTGTAGCCGCACTCCCATGTTAATGTCGATTTTAAAGAAGCTCTAACCCATTCCGGTATTTCCATATGTGCATTCCGGTATTTTCATATGTCCATTCTAGTTCATTCTGTTATTTCCGTTTTCCATTCCCGTATCAGTTCCATTCCGGTATTTCCATGCACCTGTGTTTCATTTTTTCTTGCTATAAAGGGTTTAACAGGCGATATCATATCGGCAGATCTAAAGAGTTGATCTAGTCTAGGCTGAATTCCTCAAAATTACCAAAATCATTTACCAAATTTGTTTTTATTTAAAACAAAACAAAAAAAAATAAAAAAAAATATCTAAAGGTTTGATGAACTCTCACAAATGACTTTACCGGTTAAGATAGTTTATGTATCCTTTCAAAGCAATATGCTTTATTTTGATGAAAGAATATTTAGGATTCGATAGTTATCACAGATTAAAGTTGATCGAGTTGGCAGTCACACTATATAATTATAATTAAATAAGCAAAAACACCTGATTTCCCCCCCCCCCCCCCCCCCCCCCCCCATTTGGAAGACATATATGTCACAAAAAACTCCATCGATTCAAACATTTGATATATAATTTAAAAGCGTTTCATTTTGATGGATAAACATTTAGGACACGACTGTTATTCACATAAAAATACCTGAAACTTTCCTCTCTTTTTAAAGACGTTTATATCACACATTACTCAATCGATTTAAACATATTCTATATCATTTGAAAGCTTAGATAATTTTCCTCATTTTGATATAATAATATTTAAAATGCGACATTTAAAGCAGGTTTTCATACGGCGGCCTTCAAACGATCCTGAAAAGAAAAACTTACAGAAAAGAAAAACAAAAACGCAACAAAGGCTTCAGTAGTCCCTGATTAATTTTGTTATGTTTTGTTCAACATGTTTAAATATTAAGTTTATCATAACATAGTACGGATATTAAACATGAAAGCAAAAGAAGACCTTTAAAAACGACTTCTGTAAACATTTTCGGGAACAAAATTTATCATTATTTAAAAGAAATGTAATGAACATTTATTGTAGATAATAAAGTATACGCCCGTAACATATATACATACATTAAAATTTATAAATGTATTTGAATGTCTTTAACATAATAAAACTTTAAATCGATATATTTTTACATCAATGTATATCATCGATCAGTTTGACGAAACATTTACCCTCATTGACTATATGTATACTTTATAGCATAAATTAGACGAACTGGTAGTTAGACGTATCC
Source organism: Serripes groenlandicus (assembly GCA_031761405.1). NCBI lineage: Eukaryota > Metazoa > Mollusca > Bivalvia > Cardiida > Cardiidae > Serripes > Serripes groenlandicus. Next base: position 17,808,068 of record JASEVX010000014.1, read on the forward strand.
CCATCACCCAAGTAGGGATTAGTTACTTCCCCTTGCTAAAACTCCGCCATTTGTACGACTGGATTTTTGCCTCGTGGTGTTTTTTTGTTTTCTTTATTCACGATTAAAGTGCTTCTGAAATAGCAGGTAAGTATTTCTCCTATTAGCTTACAGATGTTCGTAGAATAAGATATATTGCTGGAAGAAATTAAATTAGGCACACAGTCAAATCGCCAAAAGTCTCAACATCCACTGAACCAGTGTTTTTGAAAACCAATTCTCTAGCCTAAAACATGGGACACCATATATGTTTGTTTGTTAATAAGTTGTTTATCACAACATTCACACATAGTTTATGTGTGATGTTATGTCTGGAGATGTAAACCTGAACAATTTAAGTAGCATTTATTATTATGTCTAATTTTTCATCAAATTGTTGTGACGTGTGCACATAGCCTCGAACCCATAGTGGCGCGAATTATGTATATAGGGAACCAGCTGATCAAGGAGCTCACTCAATCGGAACTTCTCGGGCGTAATCCTTCATCATCATCAAGGTATTCCGAATGCTCACTCTCTTTACCAGCGGTTGTAAAAGATAGATGTACCTCAACACAACATAGAGAGTACCAACCACAGGATATTCAGGTATAGCACCCTGTAGTTCCATTAATTCTAAAGAAATACTAAGGTCACTTCAAAATGTCCCATTCGTACCAATGTGTTATCGTACCAGGAGACTTTTTTACAATTTGTCCAAAGAGTTTATACCACAGTCATATAGATTATAAAATCATACATGTTTTTGGTACATTAATTGTGACAAATGATCAATGAATAGATAGTTTTGCCAATATAATTATACAAGATGATATACAATTACTGGGGATGTAATAATTGGGTTCTACATACTGACTTCGCCTAGTCAATACAAGATACAAAAAATACATGACATTTACTTACAACAAATACGAGTTACGTATTAATTTAACCCTTTCCCCTCACATAGTCTAAGACACTTTCTAGCTTCTTTGAAACAAACGCTTTTGAAAACATTCTAACAAAAGGAAAAACTGCTCATAATGAGTAATTTCTCCCCTTGTCACAAAGCTTTCACTCAAATTTTACTCAATGACTCTTCTTTCGTTAATAGAAAGTTTCCGATTTTGTTCAGATGCTTTTTTTTAAAGTTGCCTGCCTGTTCCATCAAAGGCCTCCGGCCCAAAATACATGACATTTACTTACAACAAATATGAGTTACGTAATAATTTTACCTTTTCCCCTCACATAGACACTTTCTAGCGCCGTTGAAACAAACACTTCTTGAAAACATTGTAACGAAAGAAAAAACTGCTCATAATGAGTAATTTCTCCTTTTGTCACAAAGCTTTCACTCAATTTTTACTCAGTGACTCTTCTTTCATTAAAAAAAAGTTTCCGATTTTTGTTCAAATGCTTTTAAAATTGCCTGCCTGTTGCAGACAAAGGCCTCCGGCCCAAAATACATGACAAATATGAGTTACGTATTAATATTATCCTTTCCCCTCACATAGACTCTTTCTAGCGCCTTTGAAACAAACGCTTTTTGAAAACATTGTGACACAAGGAAAAACAGCTCATAATGAGTAATTTCTTCTTTTGTCGCAAAGCTTTCACTCACTATTTACTCAATGACTCTTCTTTCGTTAATAGAAAGTTTCCGATTTTTATGATGACAATCAGTTTCTATCTTTAATTTATGACTTGAACAACGAAAACGTGACATTGCTTTTTTATGCACAAGTATTTCTTTGGGTTAAGTAAAGTTTTAAAGTATTTATATGTATCACAGCGAGATGAATCATCAATACCACCGTACCAGTTTTGTTTCATACAATCTATTATTCGCTGTTTAATAAATATATTAATGTCCCCAACATCTTGGGAAACCCAAACAAAACCATAACCATATATCTAAAGAGGAGTTTTTTAACATTTGAAGCCCATGTATGTCTACCGGCTTCATCTAGTGACTGAAGCATTTTGTAACAATTTTTTGGATAACGATTATTTTGCATATGTAATAATTCACACCAATATTTAATGCAATTATTATGATATGTAATACATAAAGGAAGTCGACCACATTCACCTAAAGCAACACAATTATTAACATAACTGTTAACCCCTAAAAAGTATTTGCAAAAATCTGCTTTAACCTTTTCAATTGTTCCGGAATATTCATACCCCCATACTTGTGAGGCTTAACATAGAATAGGTGTTACCATATAGTCAAAGAGTTTGAACATTTCATTATGCAAAAACATACCAAACGGTTGTTGGTATTTCCGTATAGCAAATATCGCCTTTTTAGCTTGGTTTGCAAGTTTAATTTTGGCAGAGAACCATGACAGTTTAGGGGTAAAAAATAACCCCATAAACACTGGCACTCCTCTATAAAACTCTCCGTTTTAAAGCGGATCCCGTTATAACACTGGTCTTGCTTGGCTCCCAAAATTTATTGCATGAAATATTTGGGAATAGAATATAAATTTTAAAAAACCTAACGTTTGAAACACCAAAATACGATCCGAGTAATAGATCTCCGCTGCAGTAAATCCACATGTTTGCATAACGCTTTGTTCAACATAACAACAATAGACAGGTAAAATGTAGATATAGCGTTATCAAGCGATTGCAGTATCAGGTTAATCATAACAATAGACAGATAAAACATCGATATTGGGTGTAATTATTGTTTGGGCATTACGCTTATTATGTTCAGTCACCTTACAAACTGATACAACTTTAATTGACTGCGGCTGTCATGGTGTGACAAACGAACAAGCTCAATTTCAAACTTCATAATGTAACAAACAAATTTTGCAAAATTTTGTCTGTATGTCATCCATTACTTTCTCATTTCTTCTTCTCCGTAGTGAATACAACTTGGGAACCCAAAATATACACGTGACTTTTCCAGCCAATCGTATTTGCGATAGATATGTAAATTAAAACTATTTAGCTAAATGTATGCAGTAAACGTCATCAATATTGGGGCCGTTGAATAGGCATGCGCACGAGACATGTATCGATTGTAAACTTCCGCAAATATTGCAAAACTATAAGTATACTCCCAGCCACTCGGTAAATCTCGAAAGTTCACTGCAATTACTGCGAATTGTCAAAAAAATAACCCTGTAAAAAATCGACGATTAGAAATGCGTATTATTCTGTCCAAAAATATCTTGCAAGCTTGTTTTAGCCCAAAAACACTCTCTTTGCAATTGAATTAGTGTATGCATTATAGGTGGGTGGGGTAATGATTTTTGGAACAGCGTTATCAATTTAACCCCGCTTATAGCACTGTGCGAGACCATGGCTCCCAAGTACAGTGTTATAGATGAGTGCCAGTGTATCTATAAAATGATGTTGTGTTCATACAATTACCATCATAAACCCAGTTTTCATAATTATAACCTAAGTCTACCCCCATTTCTAAAAACAATAATTTCCGTTTTTCTTTAGATTAATAGCCATACCAGATGAGGCACAAAATTCGTGTAACATATTTAGTTGAACTTGTAACTTTGATGCTGTTTCTGCCACATGTGTGACGTCATCAGCAAATAATAGACATAAAATATCAGATATATTGTTTGTTATGAAAATGCCACTACCACAGCCTTCCCTCAAAAAATTACATAGATCATTTATATACAAAGAAAATAAGATAGGGCTACTCTTGTCCCCTTGTCTTGTGCCTATATTACAGGAGAATGACTCGGGTAAGACCATTTGTTGTGCGAACACATGCTTTAGTTTTACTATACATAGATATAAATACCTTTAACAATTTACCAGTTACACCTTTCTTGGCAATGCTTCTAAACAATTCTTCGTGAATTAAAGAATCAAAAGCTTTACTGAAGTCAATATAGAGACAGTTAAAATGGCCACTTTTCTTAGAAATATATTTTTGTGCCATAAATATTATCTACCGCAGAATAACCTTCCTGCTTGAGCTTTGTCAATTTTACTTTCACGTTCCGCCCAATTATATAATTATTCTAGTGGTTGCTATATGTGAAAATATCTTTTACATAATACTTATAAGCGAGATGCCTCGGTAATTTCCTGGTTCATTTTTAGAACCTGATTTATGTATTGGGCAAAGAATGCTCTCAGCCCATGAATCTGGATAAATGCCAGTATTTAAAATATTATTGAACAATACAATTAAAATTGGATTTATTTCACTCTCAGTATGTTTGAAAAACTCGGCACCGATATGGACCTGTGCTCTTGCCAGACTTCAATGTTCGAATTCCAATTATGATTTCTGCAGTTGTAATAGGGCTGTTTAACGTGTCATCATTATCTAAGGCTACATATTGTACAAGTTCCTCGTTATCATAATTACTACTATTTTCAGTGTAGAGAAGAGTTTTAAGATAATTAACTCAATCTTTCTAAGGAATACTGTTATCATTGCAGGGTTTGATCTGACCTTATTTAATAGTTTTCCAAAACATATCGCTTTAGTCATTCAAGAGTTATCGCCCTTTAATTATAGAAATTACCCAAAATTGGTCTTGTCAGCTCAATTACTTAAGAAGCCTTGGTCAAATGATCATTAAATTTTGTCAGAATGTGTATTGGGCTAATATCTTGGACAAGTTCGATAACTAGCCATATCGCTTTAGTCAATCAAGAGTTATTGCCCTTTTATTATAGAAATTACCCAAAATTGGTCTTGTCAGCTCAATAACTTAAGAAGCCTTTGTCCAATCATCACTAAATTTAGTCAGAATATGTATTGGGATAATATCTCGGACAAGTTCGATAACTAGCCATATCGCTTAAGTCAATCAAGAGTTATCACCCTTTAATTATAGAAATTACAAAAAATTGATCTTGTCAGCTCAATAACTTTAGAAGCCTTTGCCCAATCATCTCTAAATTTAGTCAGAATGTGTATTGGCATAATATCTTGGACAAGTTCGATAACTAGCCATATCGCTTTAGTCAATCAAGAGTTACTGCCCTTTAATTATAGAAATTACCTAAAATTGGTCTTGTCAGCTCAATAAAATTAGGAGCCTTTGTCCAATCATCACCAAATTTGGTCATAATGTGTATTGGCATAATAACTCGGACAAGTTCGATAACTAACCATATCGCTTAAGTCAATTGAGAGTTATCGCCCTTTAATTATAGTAATTACCTAAAATTGGTCTTGTCAGCTCAATAACTTTAGAAGCCTTTATCCAATCATTACTAAATTTGGTCAGAATGTGTATTGGCATAATATCTCGGATAATTTTGATAACTAGCCATATCGCTTTAGTCAATCGAGAGTTATTCCTCTTTAATTATAGAAATTACCTAAAATTGGTCAAGTCAGCTCAATTACTTTAGGAGCTTTTGTCCAATCATCACCAAATTTGGTCAGAATGTGTATTGGCGTAATATCTTGGACACGTTTGATAACTAGCCATATTGCTCCAGTCGATAGAGAGTTATTGCCCTTTAATTATAGAAATTACCTAAAATTGGTCTTGTCAGCTAAATAACTTGTAAAGCCTTTATCCGATCATCACCAAATTTAGACAATATGTTTATGGGCAGAACATCTTGGTCACGTTTGATAACTTACAACGTTATCTTAGTCACTACACAATTATGTCCCTCGATATGGCCAAAACTGTACTAACAGTGTCCGCTCTCTAAGTTTGGCTGACGTACAACCAATTACTACTATACTTGGTCTCAAAAAAACAGGACGGGCGTATTTTGTGACATTTGGCGCTCTTGTTGTACATATTTCAATAGTTTTGTTCAATTGAATTAACCAAAAGTCAAATTGACCAGGTTCAATGTAGTTATTAAATCATAAAATATTGTCAAAAATAATGACAGACAACAAAACGTTAAATTTGTTTCATGTGTTACGGTAGTATTCGCAACATAGCCATTTTGATGATTGCGCAATGTTAATCATGGTTCCTTAATTTGAAAATAAGAAATCAGTAAACAGCGTTGAATGTAAACATCAGGGTCGCCAGGTCGAGAACGTCATTGACCAAATTTCTCATTTCATCCAATGAAATCGCAAATATTTAGTCATATGATATTTTTCCGCCGGTTATGCTGATTTATTTTGGTAAACAAAGCCTTGATTGGTCATTCATTTTTCTCTATGGGGTATATTTATAGAATTCATTCCAAACAATTTTTTTTGATATTACGAATATTTGTCGATCAGGAAGCTATTTCATATTTGATAAACGGCAAGATAAGATCTAGAACTAAAAAGTCGTCGTATTGTCTTTAATTTGGATCAAATTTATTTTATTAACTTCTGCACAGCAAAAACTTTCTTCCAACTCTTTCTGAACCGCTTTGCACCAGTTTGCAAACATCGCATACTGAAAGTAGAAATATGGATCAAAATACATTTAGGGGAATATTTTAATGAGACCGATCCATTTTTAATTCTCTAGCATTCATGGATTAACACATGGCCCCAGGGAACAATTGTCATTAATGATTGGATTGCCTTATTGGATATATATATCACGTTAAATGACTATTACTGACGCGATTCGGTTGGCTGAAACGGGAATGTAGAAATGAATTTAAGTAGCAGGGCATATCCCTTAAGTAGGCGGGTTAAAGGCGGCAAAGCCCCCCCCCCGACCGAAAATGAATTTAAGCCTTTTTAATTTTAAACACAAAAATCTAGTCTTCTGGTGCATGTTTTCATTTTCAATTTTGAAAATACCACGCGCGAGATAGCAATATGTTCTGCAAAGTTTTGGTCAATAAGGGTCTTTAATCATACATGGTCTAGTGGTTAACATTCGACCCCTCCCCCCCCCCCCCAATAAAAAATAGGGATATTTTGATTGTTTTGTATTTTTCAAAATGTTCTTAAACTTTTAAGATGGACATAGCATACTAGTGTGTGATTTTTGTAAACTATAACATGAAGAAAGGCCTATGGCCGAACAGTTGAATAAAATAGTGTATAGAACACATTCACTATTTTCAACCATATGTGTAACATTCAGTATTAAAATCGGAACAGTTTGATGTCGGAAATGGGTCAGAGGTTGGGGTTAAAACTTCCCTTGGTTCTGGTTCTAGGGACTTAGTCTCGGCGAAATACGAAGAAATATTTGTGGTAGAAATGGGATGATCAACAGGGTCAATATTATATATTGGCCGATTCAGACAAGGTTTGCTCTGTTGAATCACCAGCATCGCCACGGTCAACGTTGTTTCCGCATTGATAACCGAAGCCAGACCATTTTTAGATTGAAAACAATCAAGCAATGTTTTCTGTGATGTGTTGGATGCCTTTTTTAAATGCTGGAATTAGAACTTTCCATTTACGCGACATGGTTTGTTTTGAATTTTAAGATCCGGGTAGTTAATTTTGATATCCAATCAGAATCGAGGTTTTAATGAAAGCATAGACTCATTTGACGCATAGGGACAAAAACCGAAACAACCGAATAAAACTGAGTGTGCGGGTGTCAGAAAAGTTACGATTGTTCAATCTACCCAATAAAAAGGAAATTCACAAATGCAAGCGTTCATTTCATCGTTTGTTATGTGAATTTTGTCTTTGATTTGTGATTTTTTTTTCGCAATAATGTGAACAAATATGGCTTTTTCAAATCATGAAGATCAGCCTCTAATATAGACGGTGGAATGGCGCCGACAGTAATCAGTGATATAAATAAATCTATTGGGAATAACTTGTAAGTGCGTGCGTGCACATCTTACCGGGTGATTTTACCGGCTCCCGGCCCATTTCTACACCCCTGCTGAAACCACTCGATCTGACAGGTAGATAAATCTGCCTACTGTTATTGATTTTGTATGGTCAGAGCGAGTGGTTTATCGCATGTAATATACAGTCAAATACCACTGTTTATCTACGGCATGAGTCAGTGTTTTCTCCAAAGCGCGTTTTCTGCGTCTTTGACGGAATTAAATTGACATTGACACATATAAATTGAAAATCTGCATCTTTTATGACGCAACAAAAATGAAAACAAATTCAGTCGGTCTTAGGGACGAATCAGCTTAAAATTGATAGATTCCATTGCGAGAGTCACTAGTTAGTCCTTCAAAAAAAGACATCGCATATGCTCATTTTTAGCTCTACTGGAAAAGGCCAAAAGAGCTTATGCCGTGGTGTGGTGTCCGTCGTCCGTGCGGCCGTAAACAATTGCTTGTGAACACGATACAGTCTTCAGTTTTGATTGAATCTCATTCAAACTTATACAGTAGTTAGATATTCATGAGAGCTCGGTTCCTTTTGCAAACCAGCCAGATCCGCCTATGCAAGACTGGATTATGGCCCTTGAAATTGTCAAAATTGCTATAATAGAGCTTGTGAACACAATAGAGGCTCCATTTACTAACTAATCTTCACCAAACTCTGATAGTAGTTAAATATTGATGAGAGCTCAGTTCCTTTCGAAAACAAGTCAGATGTGCCCTTGCATGACTGGATTATGTCCCTTGAAATTGTTAAAATTGCTATAATACAGCTTGTGAACACAATAGAGCCTCCATTTACTATTAAATCTTCACCAAACTTAGATAGAAGTTAAATATTGATGAGAGCTTGGTTCCTTTCACAAACTAGCCAGATCCGCCCATGCAAGACTGGATTATGGCCCTTGAAATTGTCAAAATTGCTATAATAGAGCTTGTGAACACAATACAGGCTCCATTTATCATCTGATCTTCATCAAACTTAGATAGTAGTTAAATATTGATGAGAGCTTGGTTCTTTTCGAAAACCAGCCAGATGTGCCCTTGCATGACTTGATTATGTCCCTTGAAATTGTCAAAATTGCTATAATACAGCATGTGAACACAATAGAGCCTCCATTTACTATCCGATCTTCACCAAACTTAAATAGTAGTTAAATATTGATGAGAGCTAGGTTCCTTTCGCAAACCAGCCAGATCCGCCCATGCAAGACCGGATTATGGCCCTTGAAATTGTCAAAATTGCTATAATACAGCTTGTGAACACAAAAGAGCCTCCATTTACTATTAGCCCAGCAGATTAGTGCAAAAATCGTTCACATTGTGGTACAAGCACCAAAATTGACATGTAGACTCCTTTGGGGCTACTTATTCGGAAAATCCCGTTAGCCACGTGAAATTCAAAATGACGGCCTTTTTTTTCAAGATGGCCGCCATTCTAGGTAATCATAAATATTTTTATTATTTAACTTGACATGCATGACCAAACTTAACGGTTTTTGATGAGAAATTATACATATCCATTGTATGTATATTTACAAAAATAAAAAAAACTTTTTTTTTTCCCTCGTTCGTTATGATTTTGTTTGTTTTTGTATTTTTTTTTTTTCTCTTAAATTAAAAACTAGTCCTGTCTACGAATAGATTCTAGCCTTCACAATTGCATTTACACAGAGCTGTACAAGGGAGACTAAATCGATAACACTTGCACCTGCCACGGCATTCAGTTGTGCAGCCACACTTCGTAAGCTGTTGGCAACTCTGAGCAATTGGCGGAAGTGCTGTCCAAAAGATTTGCCACATGTCATCTTGCTTTTTCCAACCCCAGTCAGCAGGGCTTTCGGTTTCCATTTGACATATAGTTGATTGGCCCCATATGCAACCTGCTTGGTATGCAGCACGCTTAACATGTTGAATAAGAGCTGCTTGTGTTGGAGGAATTGATTCATATGACCTCTGTTTTCGAGCAAACAATTCCAGTCTTGCTTCATCAATACTATCAGTGGCACTAGACCTGTCATACATAGTGACTACGAACCTCTGAAGAATATTTTGATCTTCTTCGTCAATTGTTGGTGGGTACTGACTGAGTTTTATAAAAACAGTAGAAGCCTCAGGGCATACATTCCATGTTTGCCATGCACTCTTTTTCCCTTTACCACGGAATGCAGATACGACATCACAGCCAGTAAAAGCGTGGAAAAATATAAGGCCCTTGGACTTTTCTGGGCCAATTGACGTACTTATATCATGTATGGGAATCCACCTCAAGTGTTGTCCTTGACCAAATGCGACCCACAGCTTTTCTACACCAAGAAGTTGCAGAATTGGCAGAACACTGACCGCAATGACAAGCACATCTGTGTCGCTGGCTTTAATCATAATGATTTTGTTACCATCTGCTGCAGCATGTTTTGCATGCAAGAAGATTCGTGTGTCTGCTTCCTCGTGATTGCAGTGTTTGAGTCCTTCAAGACTTATTGACTGATTGCAGACAACACCCTCTTCTTGAGTGACTATAACTGTATTATTTGGACACATCTTCACAATTTTATCCGCCAGAAAGTTAAATAGCTCAGTCTTGTTGCTGTTGTCTCTCAAGAAGCTACGCCAATTTTGTGGGATTTTCCCTTTGTCAGTCACTCTGCGTCTAGCGCCTATGCCTCGCTTTGATCGTGTTTCAGCTTTTAAACTAGAGGACCAGTATACGTCAAACACAATATCTGTTCTTGTGTAAGTACAACTATATGTTTGTACTTTTGGTACTACTTCTAGTGCTGCATATTCTTCAAACGTCTTCGATATCCTTGGAGGCAATGAATTGATTAAAGCCGATCCATCCAAAATGATGACGCCAGCTTCTGGCTCAGTATCAGGAGGAGTAAAATGAGTTTCCAGAATTGTCGCAAGCTGCGATTTCTGACAGCTGTGGAGATTACCATTATCACTCAGTGCAGCGGGAAAAGACTGATTCTCATGCTGAAAAAATTCCATCAGGTCACATTGTCTAGACTGGCAGGATATGAACAGTGTAGAGAACAGACGACAGTCGTCCTTTAAGTTTTTGTGGCGATTGGTTGACAATCGCCACAGTGCTACCAAAACAACAACAACGAAAACAAATTTATATAGTCGTATTTGAACAATCGGTTGGATATTTCTGCAAAGGCAATTTACTCACTTCCGTTAAACCCCATATATATATATAGTTCCATCAGTGATGCAGGCACGCGATTAATAATGATAATGTTAGTGCTACTTTGATACCGGATTGGTACTAATATTTGAGATTTATCGAGAAAATATCTAAATAGAGTTAAACTATTTACATATTATCTTTCTTCATGTTTGGGCAGATAATAAATATCATCGGGCGTCTTGGGTACGCTATGCAGAGTATCATGATACTCCTGTGCCTCGTTTTATTTTTACTGTAGTCAACCGTAACCTTTTGACCTTTAACCTGATTCGGCAGGAGTTGGTTGTACTCTGATTATCTTCGTCATGATTTGGCAGATAATAAATATCATTGCGCGTTCTGCCTTGCAAATAACGACAACTCTGGTGATACTCAAATCTGGAAATTCCAAAAGGTTCTATAAATAGCTCGCGAGACCAAAAACCAGAAAAGCTTGTAAATCTCAATATTATAAACGCTTTATTTTGTACTTGTTTAAATATATGAAAGCGTCTAGATAATAAGACTGGTTTACAAAGGTTTAAAGGTGTGTACACACGTTATGTATACACGTCTGCACGTTCTAGAGTCAATTAGCAATCAATGCTGACAGTGTAGCCTAATTGAGTTTGAAGATCTAGCATTATAATATATGCCTATATTTTCATAAATTAAACAGTTTGGCAAATAGTGAAATTGTGCTTTTGGAGCATGTTTTGTGTTTGTTTTTGCACTCACATTATTCGAAGCAGTTTAACAACCTCAGAGACATATAAATACACTGTGACAACCCTCAATCATGCAATGTGAAGGGACTAAATTGAACAGACCTGTTTAATATCGGACATAATTGAAACAAACACCAAACTAATGGATACTGTTTTCTCTCCTTTCTTTAGTCATTTCTAAAGTGTAAAATATATTTTATCTTAATATGGCCTAACGACCTGGTGATAAACATGTGATTACCCAAACAATTTAGATTACAAATAGTCATTCTAATGAGCTAAAACGGTAGTCTATCGAATACCAACTAGATTTTTCATAACTTTGGAATGGCCTAATTTTGAACACATCATGACCAATTTCAGAACGTAACTAAATAATCACCAAGACAACATTCTGGCAAACTAACATTGTCAAAAGATGCAGGGTTGATACATTCTCAAATATACCCGCACCAGAGTCATCGCAAGCCCTACACCGATATACTGCTTGTTACTTTGCAGGATTTTCCATACGATCGCCACTACAGTGCCATTGGCGCTTTGATTTTCCTTTGAATCACCCGCTTTTGGTTCTGGCTTTTGCCGAAAGAAATCTGTCTTGTTCCTCTTGATTGGCTGATAAAATGAACACTCCTCTGTATCAAGCCCTTTCAGGAACTCATTGAAGCGAGTTTTACCATTATCATAATGAGAAGCAACCATTTCAGCAGCACTAGGATGGGCAATACTTTTTGTATCCAGTGTAAAAAGATCCTCAGTCTCTTCCATAAATGGATTGCCCATATCTTTCATTACAGTGTACAGCTTTTGCACTTTATCGAAGAAAGCCTTTTGTGTGTGTTCTGTCTGTTCATGATGTCTGGTATTTTCATTTGCATCCTTGGCTTCAGATGCCGATTCATACTGAGCAACCAAGTGACTGACTTCAGGTCCGGCTACCATCCACCGTCGTAGTGCAGATGGGTCTTCTGTCACACCAATGGCACCACCATCACCTTTGATAACAGCATTCGCTTGCTCATGAGCTTGGTCAATAGCCAACGCTGAAAATTCACGATTTGATTTGTGAACAACAAATTTTCCGTTATGGAATTCTGCAGCCAGCTGAGGATGTGTATGCTCAAGTAACATCATGTCTCTGAGATGAATGGGGAGCCATCTTGCATAGTTCACATATCCGATCTTCACCATACATACATGCTCTGGATTGAAAATGACCAAAGAACCATACCAGTAGAGCATAGGCCCTCATGGGCCTCTTGTTCATTTTGTTATTATCCTGCATACATTTCAAAACATGCGAAAAAGGCATCGCTAATTTCCGACCATGAATCTGGTTGGAAATTTGGCGCCTCTTCCAGGTTCGAATCTTGCATACTTAATGTTTTTCACACCAAAATACACGTATGGGACAACATTTAACTATAATTTTTTTATCTATCGTATAAAGTAATCACAACTGTCTTACTTGTGTTTTTATGTGTTTTAATCTCTTTTTAATCCACCTCTTAGAGGCCTAATGTTTAATAACTCACAATGTGGTCGATTTGAACCAAGGATGACCGAATACGGTATTGTGGGTATTGTCGTTAAAGTACATCAAAATGGATATTTAACAAAAAAGTTATATATCTTATTCAAACAAGTTTGGGCGATATTTCGTTTATTTTTTTATACCAATTTCGTCTAGTTTATTTAACCGGAAACAAATTTTTTACAGATTTTAAATTTTTCGCCGTTGTGAATTGAATTTTGATAGATTAAAGTGGTTAAGAGGTATGCTGCATAACTTTTAGGCTCAAATTAATATAATAATAATTATGTCTCCCCCATTACATGGGGGTGACATATTGTTTTTGCCCGTTCCGTCCGTCCTTCCGTCCTTCCGTCTGTCACACTTGTTTCCGCTCAATAACTGAAGAACGCTTGGGCTTAGGAACTTCATACTTGGTATGCAGGTTGGTCATGACCAGTAGCTGACCCCTATTGATTCTGATAACAGAAGGTCAAAGGTCAAGGTCATGGTGACCTTGTGAGGTAAAAAATGGTTTCCGCTCAATAACTGAAGAACGCTTTGGCTGAGGAACTCCATACTTGGTATGCAGGTTGGCCATGCCTAGTAGAAGACCCCTATTGATTTTGAGGTCAGTACGTCTAAAGTCAAGGTCACAGTGACCATGAGCTTGAAAGGTCACAGTGACAATGAGCTGATAAATAGTTTTTGCTTGGGCCCAGGAACTTCATACTTGATTTGCAGGTTGGTCACCACCAGCAAATGACCCCTATTAATTTTAAGGTCACTAGGTCAAAGGTCAAGGTCACAGTGGTCAAGGTCACATCTGTCACACTTGTTTCCGCTCAATAACTGAAGAATGCTTGGGCATAGGATCTTCATACTTGGTATGCAGGTTGGTCATGACCAGTAGATGACTCCTATTGATTTTAATGTCAGAAGGTCAAAGGTCAAGGTCATGGTGACCTTGTGAGGTAAAAAATGGTTTCCGCTCAATAACTGAAGAACGCTTGGGCCGAGGAACTCCATACTTGGTATGCAGGTTGGCCATGCCCAGTAGAAGACCCTATTAATTTTGAGGTCAAAGTCAAGGTCACAGTGACCTTGAGCTGAAAGGTCACAGTGGCAATGAGCTGAAACATTGTTTTTGCTTAATAACTGTAGAATGCTTTGGCCATGGAAGTTAATACTTGGTGTGCAGGTTGGTCACCACCAGTAGATGACCCCTATTGATTTTGAGGTCACTAGCTTAAAGGTCAAGGTCATGGTAACCTTCAGCTGAAAAATGGTTTCCTCTCAATAACTAAAGAATGCTTATGTTGAGGAACTTCATACCTGGTGTGCAGGTTGGTCCTAACCAGTAAATGACCTTTATTGAATTTGTTTGATTTTGTGGTCACAAGGTCAAATGTCGAAGGTCACGGTAACCTTCAGCTGAAAAATGTGTGTTACTCAATAACTCAAGAACGCTTATACCCAGGAACTTCATACTTGGTGTGCAGCTTGGTCCTAACATGTAGATGACCCCTATTGATTTTAATGTCAGTAGGTCAAAGGTCAAGGTCGCGGTGACCTTTGGCTGAAAAATTGTTTCCGCTCAATAACGGAAGATTGCTTGGGCCCAGGACCTTCATACTTGGTGTGCAGGTTGGTCACCAGCAGCAAATGGCCCCTATTGCTTTTGAGGTCACTAGGTCAAAGACCAAGGTCATGGTAACCCTCAGCTGAAAAATGGTTTCCACTCAATAACTGAGGATTGTCACTGTTGCTTCATCTCCAGTCCAAAACTAAAAAATTCATCTCCATCATTTCTTTTCCTCCCCTACGACCACACAAATGGGGAGACAAGCGCTTTTTCAAAAAAGCAATCTCTAGTTATAAATATGTATTTTTTTATCGTTGCGATAGCTGTCAAGGATATAAACAGCATAATAACATGAATCGAGTCTGTCTGAAACATGCTATGAATAATTTGAACAGAGTCTTTAGACTTCTGTGACCAATTAATGACAGATGATAACACGAGAAACAGAATGTCTAAATTATTTGGACTAGAGATTCACATGATCAAATTAAACTCTCGGTTTTTCATTGATAATCTTATGTAAAGTGCGTATATGAGTTATGACCGAGTCTTTGACCATTTGACACATCTCAGCAGATTTTGGTTAGATGTAGGGTACCGCAATCTGCCGAGATGTGCCGATTGAGTATCTGACATAAATATCCGGGAACAGATGTCGGCTCAATCCTCTGCTAAGCAGCGGCGTTTAACATAATTTTTCTCCATTCCAAAAACACAGTCTGAATCGCAAAGTAAAGTTTACATACCAAATATTAATTTTGTACAACCAAACAAGCCATTGTGTTGACTGTTAAAAAAGTTCAAATAACTCACTAATGAACAATGGCAACTGTAAGGAACCTGCGACAGTGTAAAATGATAATGATTGAAGTCTGTTAATTTCTATGTCTAGTCATCTTCTAGTCATTTACTCTCAGTTATAGTAAGTTGTGATTAAAAGATGAACTAAAATACACCAGTATTGGTTATGGTTTCTTAAATTTATGAAAACCATGTGTGTGACCCCAAAATGTTCAAATGACCCCCCAAATTTTCAAATGACCCCCAAAATTCCAAGTTGGGGGTCATATATGACCCTCAAAAATTTTAGTCTGGAGAAAACACTGCATGTGTGCAAGCTATTAAGCCGGGCTACCAGACAGAGGAATTTACAGTAGCCCGGTCAAAATGTCTAAGTATTTGGCTTCATATTATCTCTCTTATTTCAACTTGTCGACCTTTAATTCACTGTGATAACTAAAAATTATAACTTGCATACATGTTAAGTTGTCCTGAGCACAAAGTGTGGATTGAGCTATTGCGATCACTCACTGTCAATGTTGTCTATCAAAAAATTACATTTACCTATGTTGATGTGTACAAACATATTCAATCCAGTTGACCAATTTCAAAATAGTTTCACAGGATTTTCCTTTCATGGTCATATTACACAATTTTAAAAAATCTTGGCATTTATGTTCCTTTGGTGCATCTGCATCTTCCTTCATCTGCAGCCGTCAAATAACAAAAACTTTGGGGCAATTTACTGAACACTTGCTTATGATGAGAGCAATTTCTCCTGTTACACCGTTTTCTTCTCTATTTAATCATTATATATTCATCTATTGAAAAGTTAGTTTTTTAGTTGCACTGGCTAAAAGCCAGTGAAGCGGATCAATGTTATGGCAAATTGTCAGTTGTGCGTCCGTGTATCAGTGTTTAAGATTTTGGTTTAAAACAAGTTCTCCTCCATAACCACTGGGCCAATTTAGAAGAAATTTCCTTGGAAGCATTATCTCAATCTTGTCTCCTTAATCCTTCAAACTCTGGATCAATGTCAAATTATAGTTTCATGACAACCAAAATTTTTTTTTACAAAAATCTTCTCCAAAAATGGTGGGCAGATTTCCAAAAAAAATATGTAGAAATGTTCCTGGGTCATCCATTATGTAAGAAATAACTCACCAGGCGAAAATGGTTACCACCATTTAGGACCAAATCAGGCTCGGACAAAATCGGTTTCTAGCATTCTCTGCTTTAACTTTCAAAAAGTGTCAAAATGCCGAAAAGTGATATAATCAATCATTTCCAGTTTAACTAATTGAAACTCAAAGTCATATATTCAATGCATTCTGGTGATGGCGTGCATTCATTTCTACGCAAACAAAGCTTTTTCTAGGGACTATTTGGCTGTAGATTAGGATGACGGTGGATGTAGTTGGCGTAATTTGACCTATAACATGGAAGCCCGAGGACGGGGCTGTTTTACCCGATATTATTATTATTGTTTAAGTGAAAATCTTCTCCTTTAAAGTATATGGCCAATTATCACATCATTTTGTATAAATATTCCTTAAGTGAGTCTTTATCAGATTCCTTCAAACTATGCTAATTAGGCAAAAAAACAAAACATTACCGCCAGGGAAAGGCTGTTAGCTTCAGTGAAAACTTGAAATAAATTTCTCGCCCTAAACTATTTGGCTGTTTTTCAAATAATTGTGTATAAATGTTCTTTGGGTAAACCTCTACAATATTCCTTCATGCTATGTTGATTTAAGTTTCGCCTATTGAAGTTGCGCGATACTGGCCCTCTAGGGACCGGGCTGTTTTGCCTTATATGGCTATAGTGAAAACTTTAAAATTCTGCTCCTCCTACAGTATCTGGCCTATTTGCAAATAAGTTTCGTAGAAATGACCATTTAGTGGTGACTCTCTATCAGATTCCGTCAAGCCTTGTTGGTTTGTAGAAAAACATGGTTACTATAGGGGCGTGGCTGTTTTGCCTATTATGGCCATAGGGAAACTTTAAAAATCTTCTTCCCAGAAATAATCTGGCCGATTTCCAGATACGTTTGTAGAACTATTCCTTGGGTTATAAATACTCTTTTATCATATTCCTTCAATAAATTAAGCCATGTTGATTGGTCGAAAAAACATAACCTTGAGGGGGCTTTGATTGTTTTGCATAATGTGGCTATAGTGCACTCTTAAAAATCGTATCCCCTGAAAATATCTTGCCGATTTGCAAATATTTTTGTAGAAATGATAACTGGGTGACTTTCTATGAAACAACTTTAAGCCATGTTTATTGAGTGAAAAACTAAATGAGTTATTGTGGTTGACATGACAAATCACGTTGCATAACTTAGGTGAGGGAAATAGGGCCTTCATGACCCTCTTGTTTGTATGTTCGAAGTTATGCTGCAGACTTGCAAAAGGGTTTTAACAAATAACAAGAGAAATATCCCAAATATGGTAAATAGCTTAGTTATGCCCCCTTCGAAGAAGAGGGGTATATTGCTTTGCACATGTCTGTCGGTCAGTCTGTAGACCAAAGCTTGTCCGAGTGATAACTCAACAATGCCTGGACCTATGGTCCTCAAACTTGACCAGTAGACGAATCATATTTATTTTGAGGTCATTGGGTCAAAGGTCAAGGTCACAGTGACCTTGAACACAAAAACCCTTTTTAAGCTTGTCCGAGTGATAACTCAACAATGCCTGGACCTATGGTCCTCAAAGTTTACTTGGAGGTTGGGCCTGACCAGTACATGAACCCTATTTATTTTGAGGTCATTGGGTCAAAGGTCAAGGTCACTGACATTGAACACAAAACCCCTGTTATTGGGCCTGACCAGTAGATGAACCCTTTTTATTTTGAGGTCATTGGGTCAAAGGTCAAGGTCACAGTGACCTTGAACACAAAAACCCTTTTTAAGCTTGTCCGAGTGATAACTCAACAATGCCTGGACCTATGGTACTCTAAGTTGACTTGGAGGTTGGGCCTGACCAGTAGATGAACCCTATCTATTTTGAGGTCATTTGGTCAAAGGTCTAGGTCACAGTGACCTTGAACACAAAAACTTTTTTTTAAGCTTGTCTGAGTGATAACTCAACAGTGCCTAACCTGGAGGATATATAATATCTGCAAATATCAGTCATCATCACAATGGGATTAATAACTGTACCTACTATCCTCAAACTTTGAATGAACATTGTTCATAATCTTAAAACTGACTCATAGACATCATATGTGAAATGACAAATCAACTGGCATTTTGGTCCATGCAAATTTTACTCAATTGTCCTAATATTCCTGACAACATGGCGCTCAGGGGGGTGGGGGGGGGGGGGGGGGTGGGGGGGCGCATAATGTTTGACAAACATCTCTTGTTAAACTGGTCAACCTGATATTTATTTATTTTTTTTCCACATTAATGAAATCTGCAGAAGACGACTTCAAAACATCATAGCAAAATTATGCAAGATCTCCGTGAATGAAAGTTTAATAATTGAATGGAATTGAGCCCTTTTTCCTTTTGCTACATTGTTTTCAAAGTGTCTGTATGTTGAAAACTGTTAATTGTCCCATTACTAGTTGGGAAGCTGGGATCTCTTTATCGCAGATGGATAGGATGAGTAAACAGACATCTTGTTTAATGGATGAGACGAAACCCGTAACAAGTTATGGAAAGCCAAAGTTTAAGTATGCATACTAGGAGAGTTACCGTTGAACCAGAAGACCAAAAGCAAATATCAAATGTGTAGCTACATATAGTCCTTCTTGGAAATGGTTGGTTCTAAAGGTACATGTATATGTATGCATATGCTTTCAAAGTTTGTATCAATGTATCACCTGTCTTGATGTCTTTTCAGTACAAGATAATGGATACTGATGAGAAACATTATCAATGTGATGTCTGAAGGGAGATTAAACAAACTACAGAGAAACCTTATGAGTCCAATTTTGGAGAGATGTAAAGTTCACACAAAACGCATTTAATCACAGACTACAGAAAATATACGAAAGAAAATGCATGTCAACGTGATCTTATTATATAACAACTGAAGCCAAAATACATTTGCATTGATGTCAGTAGATTAATCCAACACAGGAGAATACATACTGGAGAAAAGCCTTATCAATGTGATGCTTGTGAATATTCATGCAAACGGAAAGATGATTTAAACAGACGCCAACGAAATTATACTGGAGAAAAGTCTTATCAATGTAATGTTTGTAAACATTCATGCACACAAAAAAATCATTTAATAAATCCCAAGAGAATGCATTCTGGAGAAAAGCCTCATCAGTGTGATGTTTGTGAATATGCATGCAACCAGAAAGGTAATTTAATCCGACACAAGACAATACATACAGGAAAAAAGTCTTATCAATGTCATGTTTGTGAATATGCATGCAACCAGAAAGATACTTTAATCAAACACAAGAGAATACATGTAGGAGAAAAGCCTTACCAATGTGATTCTTGTGAATATGCATGCAAACAGAAAGGTAATTTAGCTAAACACAAGAGAATTCATACCGGAGAAAAGCCTTATCAATGTGATGTTTGTGAATATTCATGCACAGAGAAAAGTAATTTAATAAAACACAAGAAAATTCATACTGGAGATAAGCCTTATCAATGTGATGTTTGTGAATATGCATGCAAACGTAAAGAAAGTTTAATCATACACCAAAGAATACACACTGGAGAAGAGCCCTATCAATGTGATGTTTGTGAATATGCATGCAAAGAGAAAAGTCTTTTAATCAGACACCAAATAAAACATACAGGAGAAAAGCCCTATCAATGTGATGTTTGTGAATATGCATGCATAGATGTGAGTTGTTTAATCAGACACAAGAAAATACATACTGGATAAAAGCCTTATCAATGTGATGTTTGTGAATATTCATGCAAACGGAAAGGTGATTTAATCAAACACAAGATATTTCAATCTTGAGAAAAGCCTTTTCAATGTGATGTTTGTGAATATGCATGCAAACATAAAGGTGATTTAATTGAACACCAACGAATACATACTGGAGATAAGCCCTATCAATGTCATTTTTAGTGAAAATGCATGTATAGATGACAGTAGTTTAATCAAACATAAGATAATTGATACTGGGGAAAGCCTTATCAATGTGTTTTTAGCTCACCTGAGCACAAAGTGCTCAATGTGAGTTATTGTGATCGCCTTTAGTCCGGCGTCCGGCGTGCGTTGTGCGTCACCCATCAATATCTACTCCTCTGTAACCAGTGGGTCAATTTCACAGAAAGCATCATCTCAACTAAACACCAGTAAATAAACTGTTATGTAGTTGTATTATCAACACACATTTATTGCACTAAACTTTAAAAACAAATAAGAATGAATGTAGGTAATACTTTCTGGAATGACATTTCCGAATTTCGGAAAGAAAAAATGCACGAAACCCCATTACAATTTATGTAAACAGGAAGTTTTGTTAATTAAAATTTGTTCTTGATTAAACAATATCCTAGTTTTTCATAATTGCAATAATTAAACACCTTTTAAATATACAACAAAATATTAAATAGCAGCAATAAGTAAAAGATGAATCGAATCGAAAATAATCGAATCGACATGTTTGATATCGGAATCAAATCGAATCGAGCTTTAAGTGAATCGTTGCAGCTCTAGTCATGTTGGGTCAAAAAATAGGTAACTAGGTCAAATTGAAGGAAAATCTTGTTAACACTTTAGAGGCCGTATTTTTTTGCTTCAGAAGTTTGACATTTAATGAGAATGTTTATCTAAATGATATCTAAGCCAAGTTCGAAAATGAGGTCACTAGGCCATATTGAAGGAAAATCGAATCGACATGTTTGATATCGGAATCAAATCGAATCGAGCTTTAAGTGAATCGTTGCAGCTCTAGTCATGTTGGGTCAAAAAATAGGTAACTAGGTCAAATTGAAGGAAAATCTTGTTAACACTTTAGAGGCCGTATTTTTTTGCTTCAGAAGTTTGACATTTAATGAGAATGTTTATCTAAATGATATCTAAGCCAAGTTCGAAAATGAGGTCACTAGGCCATATTGAAGGAAAATCTTGTTAACACTTTGGGTGCCGCATTTTTTGCTTCAGCAGCTTGAAATATTTGGTCATAATGTTTGTCTGAATTATTTCTAGGTCAAGTTCGAATATGGGTCATATTGGATCAGAAACTAGGTCACTAGGTCAAATCGAGGGAAAATCTTGTTAACTCTGTAGAAGCCGCATGTTTTGCTTCAGCGGCTTGAAATTTTGTCAGAATGTTTGTCTAAATGATATCTAGGCCAAGTTCGGATATGGGTCATGCCGGGTTAAAAACTAGGTCACTAGGCTAAATTGAAGGGTAAGCTTGCTAACACTCTGGATACTGCATTATAAATTTCAGCATGATAAAACTTTATCAGAATGTTTTTCTTGATGATATGTAGGCCAAGTTCGAATATGGGTCATGCTGGTTCAAAAACTAGGTCACTAGATCAAATTGAAGGAAAATCCTTTGAACACTTTGGATGCCGCATTTTTTTCTTCAGCAGCTTGAAATTTGGTCAGAATGTTTGTCTGAATTATATCTAGGTCAAGTTTGAATATGGGTCATATTCGATTAGAAACTAGGTCAATAAAGGAAAATATTGTTCAAACTCCGGAGGCCGCATTTTTACTTTGAGCAAGTTGAAACTTTGTCAGAATGTTGTCTTGATGATATCTAGTCCATGTTGGAATATGGGTCATATCGGAGCTATTTTGCCTTATATGTCTATAGTGAAAACTTAAAAAATCTTCTTCTCCGAAAGTGTCTGGCCGATTTTCAAATAATTTTGTAGAAATGTTCCTTAAGTGACCCACTTTCAGATTCCTTCAAGCCATGTTGATTGGTAGAAAAACATGGCCGCCAGTGGGCAGGGCTACTTTGCATTGTATGGCTATAGTGAAAACTTAAAAAATCTTCTCCTCCAAAAGTGTCAGGCAGATTTTCAAATAATTTTGTAGAAATGTTCCTAGGGTGACCCTTTATCACATTCCTTCAAGCCAAGTTGATTGGTTGGAAAATATGGCCGCCAGGGGGCGGGGCTTATATAGCTAAAGTTAAAAAAAAAAATCAGTTGAGCGATCCAGGGCCATCATGGCCCTCTTGTTTTTTAAAATTAGACGGTAAAACATTTTGAATTTTTTGGCATAATGTTCCCAAAAGGTTAAAGTTAATTATTAATAAAGAACAGGATATGAGTATTTCTAGAACTTGTTGATTTTTGCTTTCAAACGTCGATGTTCCAATTTTAAGCGGTCAAAACAATATGTTAAAATTGTAATACCATATGGCTACTTCAGTACAGTTTGATTATATTTGTTGATGATGTGATCAATAATGTATTATTTCTGAAAGCAAATATATTTCTTGTTACTTTGATACCAAATTATTACCAAAATGTTGAAAAATAAATGAAATAAAGGATTTTTCTTGTCTCTCGGGTGATGTTGTTTTTATCGAAAATTCTGAAAGGGGGGGTAGGGTAATTCAAATTAAAATAAAATTGTTATTTGACGGTTAATTTCTTTTAAATTTTGTTTTTGAATCCAGGAAATGATACACATTAAGAAATTATCAAGCTGATCATAATTTGAAATGATGCTCATTAGGTTCCTACTACCTTGAATTTAATTGACTTGTCGGTCTTTTTTTAAAAATTGGATACATCAGCATTGAACAAAGCTGTTTTTCGATGCTTAATTTCTGATTCGTGCAGTATTTACAACATGTTGAAACGGTTTCATGTCTACTTTAACCACTCGGCCAATTGGGATGAAACTTCATCATAGGAAGCATCCTCTCAATGTTTTCTCCTAGATTCCTTCAAACTCTGGATACATGCCAACAAAAAGAAACAAAATCAAAAATCTTCTTCAAAACTGCAGAGTACCTGCTGTTACCTGACCCTCTATCAGATTCCATCAAGCCATGTTGATTGGTAAAAAAAAACAGTCGCCAGGGGGCGGGGGGGCCTTTTGCCTTTAACATCTATAGCAAAAAGTTTGAAGCTGCTTTCCAAAATTGTGGGCAGGGCTGATTGATCTTATATATAAATATTATTATTGCTTTAGTGAAAAAATGTTCCTTAGGTGAGTCTTTATCAGATTATTTTAAACCTTGTTAATTGGACAAAAAACAAGGCCGCCAGGGCTGTTAGTCTTATATGGCTTCAGTGAAAACTTTGAATAAATTTCTCCTCCGAAACTAGCTGGCTGTTTTACAAATGATTTCATATAAATGTTCCTTGGGTAACCCTCTACAATATTCCTTCGTGCCAGTTTGATTGGTTGAAAAACAGGGCTAACAGGAGTCGTGCTGTTTTGCCTTAAATGGCGATAATGAAAGCTTGAAAAATCTTCTCTTCCTAAAGTAGTTGGCTGTATAAAAACATGGCTGCTAGGTGGCGGGGTTCTTTTTCCTAATATGGCCATCTATACAAATCTTCAACTCTGAAAGTATCTGGCCGATTTCCAAATATATTTGTAGACATATTCCTTGGGTTATCATCTATCATATTCCTTCAAGCCATGTTGATTTGTCGAAAAGCATGGCCCTGAGGGGGCTAGGCTGTTTTGCAGAATATAGCTATAGTTAAACCTTCAAAATCTTCGCCTCAGAAAGTATCTTTCCGATTTGAAAATAATTTTGAAGAAATGTTCATTTGGTGACCGCCTACTAGATTACTTCAAGCCATGTTGATTGGGCGAAAAACAAAATGAGTTATTGTTGTTGACATGACTAATCACATTTCATAACTCAGGTGAACGATCAAGGGCCATCATGACTTTTGTTTACAGATATGTTCAAAGTTGTCTGCTGCAGACTTGTATGTTCAAAAGGGTTTTAACAGATAACTAGAGAAATATCCCATCAAGTAAATGGTTAATAGCTTAGTTAATATTGTCAGGCCGAGTGATGAGAGGTGGAGGCCAGTCAACCTCATACTTGTTCATTCTTTCCCATATTCAAAAAAATCTGCGGAAAACAACTTTGAAAACATTGTGGAAAAAATATGAAAGATGTCTGTAAATGAAAGTTTTATAATTGAATGGAGTTGAACTGTGTCTCTTTTTGCCACATTATTTTAAATAGACGTCTGCTGCAGATGGTATGTTCCAAAGTTATATGTATGTGTGTGCTTTATCTCAATGTATCACCTGTATTGTTTTCTTTTCAGTACAAACTGCAATAAAAGAAGGAGGGGAATTAAAACGAACATATGACTGATTGTACATACTACAGAAAAACACTATAACTGCCATTTTTAGGTGAGGTAAATTGCAGACAAAACTAATTATAGCGGAGACTATATATGAGAGATATAAATGTGAACACTTTGTATTACAAAGTGATTCAAAAGCCCCTTTTCTTTACACAATGACAGTGGAGATAAAATTTATCAATGAGAATATGCATGCAAACAGAAAGGTAGTTTAATAAATCCCGAGGGAATGTATTCTGGAGAAAAGCCTTATCAGTGTGATGTTTGTGAATATGCATGCAACCCGAAATTTCAGTTAATCGAACACAAGACAATACATACAAGAGAAAAACCTTATCAATGTAATGTTTGTGAATATGCATGCAAGCAGAAAGGTAATTTAATCCAACACAAGCTTATTCATACTGGAGAAAAGCCTTATCAATGTGATGTTAGCGAATATGCATGCAAGCAGAAAGATACTTAAATCAAACACAAGATAATACATATAGGAGAAAAGCCTTACCAATGCGATTCTTGTGAATGTACATGCAAACAGAAAGGTAATTTAATCCAACACAAGAGAATACATACAGGAGAAAGGCCTTATCAATGTAATGTTTGTGAATATGCATGCAACGAGAAAGGTAATTTAATCCAACACAAGATAATTCATACTGGAGAAAAGTCTTATCAATGTGATGTTTGTAAACATTCATGCGCACAGAAAAATCATTTAATAAATCCCAAGAGAATGCATTCTGGAGAAAAGCCTTATCAGTGTGATGTTTGTGAATATGCATGCAACCAGAAAAGTAATTTACTCCAACATAAGACAATACATACAGGAGAAAAGCCTTATCAATGTCATGTTTGTGAATATGCATGCAACCAGAAAGGTAATTTAATCCAACACAAGAGAATTCATACTGGAGAAAAGCCTTATCAATGTGATGTTTGTAAACATTCATGCACACAGAAAAATCATTTAATCAAACACAAGACAATACATACAGGAGAAAAGCCTTATCAATGTCATGTTTGTGAATATGCATGCAACCAGAAAGGTAATTTAATCCAACACAAGAGAATTCATACTGGAGAAAAGCCTTATCAATGTGATGTTTGTGAATATTCATGCACACAGAAAAGTAATTTAATAAATCACAAGAAAATTCATACTGGAGATAAGCCTTATCAATGTGATATTTGTGAATATGCATGCAAACATAAACATGATTTAATCCCACACCAAAGAATTCATACAGGAGAAAAGCCTTATCAGTGTGATGTTTGTGAATATGCATGCAAACAGAAAGGTAGTTTAACTAAACACAAGAGAATTCATACTGGAGATAAACCTTATCAATGTGATATTTGTGAATATGCATGCAAAGAGAAAGGTAATTTAATCCAACATAAGAAAATTCATACTGGCGAAAAGCCTTATCAATGTGATGTTTGTGAATATACATGCAAACATAAAAATGGTTTAACCACACACCAAAGAATTCATACTGGAGAAAAACCTTATCAATGTGATGTTTGTGAATATACATGCATACAGAAAAGTAATTTGATCAGACACAAGATCATTCATCATGAAGATAAACCTTATCAATGTGATGTTTGTGAATATGCATGCAAAGAGGAAGATACTTTAATCATGCACAAGATAATTCATACTGGAGAAATGCCTTATCAATGTGATTTTTGTGTATATGCATGCAAACATAAAAATGATTTAATCATACACCAAAGAATTCACACTGGAGAAAAGCCTTATCAATGTGATGTTTGTGGATATGCATGCAAACAGAAAAGTAGTTTAACTAAACACAAGATAATTCATACTGAAGATAAGCCTTATCAATGTGATATTTGTGATTATGCAGGCAAACATAAAAATGGTTTAATCACACACCAAAGAATTCATACTGGAGAAAAGCCTTATCAATGTGATGTTTGTGAATATACATGCACACAGAAAAATAATTTAATCAGACACAAGATAACTCATACTGGAGATAAACCTTATCAATGTGATGTTTGTGAATATTCATGCAACCAGAAACAATCCTTATTCAGACACCAAAGAATACACACTGGAGAAAACCCGTTGCAATGTGATGTTAGTGAATATTCATGCAAATTTAATGATGATTTAATCGACGACAAGAAAATTGATACATGTAAGCCAAAGAAATTTGATAATTGTGTCTTTGGTAAAGAACGTTTAAAGGGACATCATAAAATGCATGTAAATGAGGAACCTTATCACTGTGACTTTTGTGGATATGTGTGTATAGCGAAGAATGATTTAATTGAACATATGAAAGGACACTTTAATTAAACACATTTCCGGACTGACGATGTGTCAAACAATGTTATATACACTAGTATGAGACCACCTCAGTGTTGTAGTGGTAAGAATGTTCCATTCGGAGTCTGACAGCAGGGCTCGATCCCCGGTTTACAAAAGACTTTAAAATGTATTAATGGCCTCCCCTTCGATCACCGATCATGTAATACCAATGACTCGAGAAATGGTATAATGGCCTTCTTTGCTCTCAAGATTGTATCGGTAGAATTACTATTGATGCACAAGTGTCCAGATAAGCTTACAAGTAGTACTGGTACCCTGTCCTTCAGAGTCGGACTCGAACAGCAGAGTAAGATTCCATTGATTGCACCATACCAATGGTATTTTTGTGCTCCAGATTGCTGGGATAGCTTCACGACTGATGCACTAGTGTCAGGATATGATTACGTTTAGTACTGGTATTATACTAAGGAAACGCTGTGATGTGCCTGGAATTCTTTTGGAAATGACGTAAAGTAAATAACAATTATGAAGACAAGGACAGCTGTAAGCGTGTGGTATTTATACATGAGCACTTCAGAGCTCTAGATAATAAGTGTACTTCAAATCCCTAAAACCTTATTATTTTATATGACCCACAACATTTTTTAGTTGAGTCATAAAGAGATATTGTTTGGAAAGTTCAAGTTGTTTCCTCCTGGAACGTGTTTCTATGATTACTCATCCAGTTACAGTGTCGCCCCGTAGGTGTAGTGGTAGAAGGTCCGCCTCGGGTGCCAGAAGCTGCTAGTTTGATCCCCGGCTTGGTCATACCAAAGACGTTGAAGTGGTATAAATGGCTGCTCGCCTTGGCGCTCAGGATTGCAGGGTAAGCATTTAAACTGACTGGCTAGTGTCAGAATAAATGGACCAGTAGTCCTTGAAACTTACCAAGGTAACAAAATGATATAACTGAAAAATTGCTTAAAGCGGCTTAAAACACTAAACAATGAATCTGCAAGTTACAGTGAAGGCTGTGGTGTCCAATTCATTTTTACTTTTTTAAACCAATTTTTAGCTCTACTAGCCAAAGGCCAGAAGGGCTTATGTTGTGGCGATTTGTCCGTCGTCCGTGCGGGCGTGCGTCCATGTGTGCGTCCGTCCGTCCGTAAACAATTTCTTGTTAACACGATACAGTCTTCACTTTTGATTGTATCTCAACCAAACTTATACAGTAGTTCGATATTCATGAGAGCTCGGTTCCCTTTGAAAACCAGCCAGATCCGCCAATGCATGACTGAATTATGGCCCTTGAAATTGTCAAAATTGCTATAATAGGGCTTGTTAACATGATGCAGTCCTTATTTTTTATTGTATCTCAATCAAACTTATTTAGTAGTTAGATATCCATGAGAGTTTGGTTCATTTCTAAAAAACGGCCAGATCTACCCATGCATGGCTGGATTACGGCCCTTGAAATTGTCAAAATTGCTATAATAGGGCTTGTTAACATGATACAGTCCTTATTATGTCTCCCCCTGTATACAGGGGAGATATATTGTTTTTGTCCTGGGCGTCTGTCTGTCTGTCTGTCTGTCCGTCTGTCCGAAATCGTGTCCGCTCCATATCTCCAAGACGGCTTGAAGGATTTTCATGAAACTTGGCTCACATGTTCACCTCATCAAGGCGACGTGCAGAACCCGCGTCTCGACAATATAGGGTCAAGGTCAAGGTCACGCTTGAAGGTCAAAGGTTTGAGGCTTTATTTCGTGTCCGCTCCATATCTCCCAGACGGCTTGAAGGATTTTCATGAAACTTGGGTCACATGTTCACCTCATCAAGGCGACGTGCAGAACCCGCGTCTCGACAAAATAGGGTCAAGGTCAAGGTCACACTTGAAGGTCAAAGGTTTGAGGCTTTATTTCGTGTCCGCTCCATATCTCCGAGACGGCTTGAAGGATTTTCATGAAACTTGGGTCACATGTTCACCTCATCAAGGCGACGTGCAGAACCTGCGTCTCGACAATATAGGGTCAAGGTCAAGGTCACGCTTGAATGTCAAAGGTTTGAGGCTTTATTTTGTGTCCGCTCCATATGAACCTCATCAAGGCGACGTGCACAACCCGCGTCTCGACAATATAGGGTCAAGGTCAAGGTCACGCTTGAAGGTCAAAGGTTTGAGGCTTTATTTCGTGTCCGCTCCATATCTCCCAGACGGCTTGAAGGATTTTCATGAAACTTGGGTCACATGTTCACCTCATCAAGGCGACGTGCAGAACCCGCGTCTCGACAATATAGGGTCAAGGTCAAGGTCACACTTGAAGGTCAAAGGTTTGAGGCTTTATTTCGTGTCCGCTCCATATCTCCGAGACGGCTTGAAGGATTTTCATGAAACTTGGGTCACATGTTCACCTCATCAAGGCGACGTGCAGAACCTGCGTCTCGACAATATAGGGTCAAGGTCTTTCATGAAACTTGGGTCACATGTTCACCTCATCAAGGCGACGTGCAGAACCCGCGTCTCGACAATATAGGGTCAAGGTCAAGGTCACACTTGAAGGTCAAAGGTTTGAGGCTTTATTTCGTGTCCGCTCCATATCTCCGAGACGGCTTGAAGGATTTTCATGAAACTTGGGTCACATGTTCACCTCATCAAGGCGACGTGCAGAACCTGCGTCTCGACAATATAGGGTCAAGGTCAAGGTCACGCTTGAATGTCAAAGGTTTGAGGCTTTATTTCGTGTCCGCTCCATATGAACCTCATCAAGGCGACATGCAGAACCCGCGTCTCGACAATATAGGGTCAAGGTCAAGGTCACGCTTGAAGGTCAAAGGTTTGAGGCTTTATTTCGTGTCCGCTCCATATCTCCCAGACGGCTTGAAGGATTTTCATGAAACTTGGGTCACATGTTCACCTCATCAAGGCGACGTGCAGAACCCGCGTCTCGACAATATAGGGTCAAGGTCAAGGTCACACTTGAAGGTCAAATGTTTGAGGCTTTATTTCGTGTCCGCTCCATATCTCCGAGACGGCTTGAAGGATTTTCATGAAACTTGGGTCACATGTTCACCCCATCAAGGCGACGTGCAGAACCTGCGTCTCGACAATATAGGGTCAAGGTCAAGGTCACGCTTGAATGTCAAAGGTTTGAGGCTTTATTTCGTGTCCGCTCCATATCTCCCAGACGGCTTGAAGGATTTTCATGAAACTTGGGTCACATGTTTACCTCATCAAGGCGACGTGCAGAACCCGCGTCTCGACAATATAGGGTCAATGTCAAGGTCACGCTTGAAGGTCAAAGGTTTGAGGCTTTATTTCGTGTCCGCTCCATATCTCCCAGACGGCATGAGGATTTTCATGAAACTTGGGTCACATGTTCACCTCATCAAGGTGACGTGCAGAACTTGCGTCTCGACAATATAGGGTCAATGTCAAGGTCACGCTTGAAAGTCAAAGGTTTGAGGCTTTATTTTGTGTCCGCTCCATATCTTCCAGACGGCTTGAAGGATTTTAATGAAACTTTGGTCACATGTTCACCTCATCAAGGCGACGTGCAGAACCCGTGTCTCGACAATATAGGGTCAAGGTCAAGGTCACGCTTGAAGGTCAAAGGTTTGAGGCTTTATTTCGTGTCCGCTCCATATCTCCAAGACGGCTTGAAAGATTTTCATGAAACTTGGGTCACATGTTCACCTCATCAAGGCGATGTGTAGAACCCATGTCTCGACTGTCTGTCTGTCTGTCCGTCCGTCTGTCCGTCCCAAATCGTGTCCGCTCCATATCTCCAAGACGGCCTGAAGGATTTTCATGAAACTTGGGTCAAATGTTCACCTCATCAAGGCGATGTGCAGAACCCATGTCTCGACTGTCTGTCTGTCTGTCCCAAATTTATAGGTTGGAATGTTTTGAGAGATTTTGACAGATATTTGAGGGGAGACATCTGTTTTTTGCAAAAACAATTCTAGTTTTTTATTGTATCTCAATCAAACTTATTTAGTAGTTAGATATCCATGAGAGTTTGGTTCATTTCTAAAAAACGTCCAGATCTACCCATGCATGGCTGGATTACGGCCCTTGAAATTGTCAAAATTGCTATAATACAGCTTGTGAACACAATAGAGCTTCCATTTAATATCTGATCTTCACCAAACTTAGATGGTATTTGAATATTGATGACATATTGGTTCCTTTTGAAACAAGCCAGATCAATGCCAGTAGAGCACAGGCCCTCATGGGCCTCTTGTTTCAATTGTCCTTCATTATTGCAACAACAGATGATAAATTCACATGTTAGTATAAGCTAGCCAGTTGAATGAACAAGTGGTTCTCTAAACGTGTTCTACACAAATTATTCATCCACTCTTGCATTTTGAGAATATTATCAATGTTCTTGAAACTCTCGAATAGTTGCATTTGACGCTATATAATCAACCATACAACTAAAATAAATGTTCAGTTGAAAACACTGTTAATAAACTATTAACATAGATGATTTGAAGGAAAAATGTCCTCTGAAATTAAGTTATAATTTAGATGTTTACGACAGTGAGGTTTTATTTCACAATAAGCATACTTATGTACAATTAGTAGAATAGTGATACATGTACATGCATTTTTGGTGAGTGTTTTTCTTTCACTGTTATTGTATTTATGGATGACATTAGCTGATGGCTCAGGGTTATCTATTTGGAGCACTCTGTGTCTACCGCCGTTGCATCTCCTACTAAACATGCTGGTCGTACTTAATCAAACCTCAAACATGACAGATCCTGAGGTGGACCTCTTTCAACCCTTTTAACTATTACTATTTCATATGTAGAACTATTAAGGGTGTTTGGGTTATTTTAAAATGACATGTTTATAAGCTCTGTCAACTGGGTACATGACGAAACAGAAATATAGGACAAGTAAATAAAAACAAATTGAAATAACTAAATACAGTTAAGAACATCCTGAAATTGACAAATTTACCGTTCACGCTCTGCTCCGTTCCGCTCCGCTCCGCCCCGCTCCGCTCACGTTCCATTCTACTCATAAAACGTTCACTCATTCATAACATTGTGATTGCTTTTTTCCGTTCCACTCAGACTGAGCGAGGCATTCATGTGATTGGATTTTTTCGTTCATTATGATTGTTTCGTTCAGAGTGCAAAATGACGTTCCGCTCATAAAGCATTCCAACTTCGTTCCAATCACGCTCACGATCCAATCACGTTCCGCTCATACTGTCAATTTCATGATGTTCTTAACCGTAACATTTTTGGATTATCTTGTCTGAATGATATGTGCATAGATAATGTTTGTTGATTGTTGATCGCATTAATAATTACGCAGGGGTATTGCTTTATGTTTAGATAATGAAACACAGGAATTTTTTCCTTTTCTTTTGTGGTCACAGTTGCATGATATTTCCATGAATCCAGTATATACGGTACTCATGGTGCTTTGCCCATATATTTTTAGCTCACCTGAGCTTTGCTCAAGGTGAGTTATTGTGATCGCCTTTTGTCCGGCGTCCGTCGTGCGTCGTCCATCTTGCGTCGTGCGTCAACTTCTTCGCATCAGTAACCAGTGGGTCATTTGGGATGAAACTTCACAGAAAGCATCCTCTCAATGACCTCACCAGAATTCCTTAATTGTTGGGATCCATGCAGAATTCTGGTTTCAATGGCAACGAAATGAAAAAGAATTCAAAATTCTTCTTCTCCCAAACTGGTTGGCAGATTTTCAAATAATTTTTTAGAAATGTTCTTTCGATGACCCTCTATCAGATTCCTTCAAGCCATGTTGATTGGTCGAAAAAGATGGCCGCAAGTGGGCAGGGCTACTTTGCCTAATATGACTACAGTTAAAACTTAAAAAATCTTCTCCTCCAAAAGTGTCTTGCCGATTTTCGAAATTGTTTGTAGAAATGTTCCTTTGATGACCCTCCAACAGATTCCTTCAAGCCATGTTGATTGGTGAAAACACATGGCCACCAGGGGGCTGGGCTATTTTGCCATATAAGGCTATAGAGAAAACTTAAAAGATATTCTCCTCCGAAAATGTCAGGCCGATTTTCAAATAATTTTGTAGCAATGTTCCTATGGTGACCCTCTGTCAGATTCCTTCAAGCCAGGTTGATTGTTCAGAAGACTTATATGGCTAAAGTGAAGAAAGAAATCAGGTGAGCGATCCAGGGCCATCATGGCCCTCTTGTTAGAGGCATGCTTAGGCTGATCCGGGTCGATACTTTACGCAGAGTCCAGAATGTTAGTTTTCTAGTGGAATGGCTCATTTGTAGGAAATTGTCTTACTTTTAAAGATCGCTAGTTATTCGCGAAAGAGTCTTAAAGGTTAAAGTATTGGTTTTCACCCTTCACAGACCGCCTCCATGATGTAGTGGTAGCGTCAACCTCGAGTGCATGGGGTCGTGGGTTCGATTCCCGGCCGGGTCGTCCCAAATTATCGTTGCAGGGTATACATAACGTCTGACTGGCTCGTGGTACTGGTAACTTACCATGGAAACATAAATTGCTCACACCAGCAAGTTTTCCTTTTGTCAGAATGAATTCTGTAAACGTAAGTATAAAAAATGAAAAAATATTAAAATCTTTGGAATAATAATAGAAATTGCTCAACACGATTAATATCTCCCTTTGACACAATGTTTCAAGACGAGTTATTTACCCTTTGTCACCATGTTTTTTGTAAACGAAAGTATAATAATTGAAAAGAGATGAAAAGCTTTGGAGTAAAAATAGAAATTGCTCAACCCGATTAATATCGCCCTTTGTCACACAATGTTTTTGATAAACGAAAGTATGATAATTGAAAAGAGAATAACAACTTTGGAATATAATTAAAAAATGCTCAACACGAGCAATTTCTTCCTTTGTCACAATGTTTTCGGCAAATGATAGTATACTCATTAAAAGGAGATTAAAAACTTTGGAACAATTTAAAAATTGCTCAACACGACACATACTGTCACAAAGTATAATTATTGACTAGAGATTAAAAACATTAATTCATCAAGATCAAAGATTTTCAAAACGTGTAATGTATTCAAATGTTTTATCTATTGCAATAGACGAATGCTTATATTTTCTGAAAATATCTCCTTGTTATTGTCATATGTTCAATAGTTTTTAAGAATTATTTTCTACAATTGTTTGGAGGAGGGGTGATATTTTAAGATATATTTTAGTTACTTATCCCTCATAAGATATATTTTAGTTACTTATCCCTCAGGGGCGTAGATAAGATCCTTTTAGCAACGTTCCTGATATTATATATACGGCATAATAATAATTCATATTATAAGTTAGACGAATTGGTTGTTAGAGGAAACCTCTATCCCATTTACTCTATAAAATAAGTTACGCGAACTGTTTAATTAGTCGAAACCTAGACCCAATTAACTCTATATAATAAGTGAGACGAACTGGTAATTAGTCGAAACCTCTACCCAGTTAACTCTATAGAATAAGTTAAACGAACTGGTAATTAGTCGAAACCTCTACCCAATTAATTCTATAGAATTAGTTAGACGAACTGGTAATTAGTCGAAACCTCTACCCAATTTACTCTATAGAATAAGTTAGACGAACTGGTTGTTAGACGAAACCTCTACCCAATTAACTCTATATAATAAGTTAGACGAACTGGTAATTAGTCGAAACCTTTATCCAAATCGTATTTGCAAATCATGCTGTGGCGAATCGTTAGTAATTCAGACGAACTGGTAGTAAGACGAAACCGCAAGTATCGGGTTACGTCCCCTGGCTAAAAGTTCGCCATTTTTACGACTGCTAAATGATGATTTATATTCATGATTTAAGTGGACTGAAGTCTGAAATAACAGGTCAATATTTCTCTTTTTAGCTTAAAAGGGTTCTTATACTATAAAAATACTGCAGAAAGTAATATGAGTATAGGTGCTACATATTTCGGGTTAACATATGATTTATTATCTTTTGTGATTGGTAAATAATTTCCCGTGAACTGCAGAATTAGTCCCTTGCTTGCAGCACGAGCAGTTATTTAAGAGTTCTACCGACCAAAGCAAAACAAAAACAAAAAAATCATCACCAGGTTAAGCATATATTTAACTTTAAAATATGGCCAAGACTTTCAATCCATGAAATTATGATGACAGCTACAAAAAATAATCAATATGCCCTTCATAAAGTACTTCAAATGAAACGATTCCCAAATGGGAGACATCGGTCAGTTATCTCCCTTTAATACTCTCTACATCTAGCTAGGTCCTATCATTTGGTTTTCTCTGTTTTTATCATTGGTTTCTTTGCACTGGATGGTGCAATTATAATTGCATTTTCTTGGCCAGTTATTATTAGATTGATTAGTAATTCCACATTTGTTTTCTTTAAACTCTGCTTTGTAATTTTTCTCTTTTGAATCATCACTTTAATTAATACATTTATGATTAATGTGTACAGAGTAATTGCAAAATCTCATTGCGAAATAGCGATAAAGACAAAGGATTCCAACTTAAAGGACCTACCAACTATTTGGTCTGCCTTGGTCTTTATCTGACAAGGGAGATAATATAATTATCACTAATGTCCCTCATTTACGGAACTACATTTGATGAAACTATCCTTTCCTTTCATTTCTAGCGTTTGCCTTTTGGTTATTTATTCATCATTTTCGTTACGCTAATAGAATTAGGTCACATTATGACGTCATATTACAGGAATTTGGATTTGTAACTTCGGGAAATTCAGTAAACCCTTATGAGTTTTTATTTGAACTCCTTTTAGAAATAGACGACGTATGTTATTAAACGCAAATGAACTCAAATAAAATTACTTGTGCTCGTTCCTTTATCGAGTACGTATTATCATAGTTAATTATTTTCACTAGAATTTTTTTTGCCTCGATATTTTCTTTTCATCCAATCGAAACGAACGAGTATCGTGACTGCATCGGAAAATCCACTCTGGACACAATTTTTAGCTCACCTGAGCTTTGCTCAAGGTGAGTTATTGTGATCGCCTTTTGTCCGGCGTCCGTCGTCCGTCGTCCGGCGTCCGTCGTCCGTCGTCCGTCGTGCGTCAACTTCTTCTCCTCAGTAACCAGTGGGTCAATTGGGATGAAACTTCACAGAAAGCATCCTCTCAATGACCTCACCAGAATTCCTTCAAATTTTTGGGATCCATGTAAAATTCTGGTTTCCATGGCAACGAAACCGAAAAAACTTCAAAATTCTTCTTCTCCCAAATTGGTTGGCAGATTTTCAAATAATTTTGTAGAAATGTTCCTTGGATGACCCTCTATCAGATTCCTTCAAGCCGTGTTGATTGGTCGATAAACATGGCCGCCAGGGGGGGCGGGGCTATTTTGCCTTTTATGGCTATAGTGAAAACTTAAAAAATCTTCTCCTCCGAAAGTGTAAGGCCGATTTTCAAATAATTTTGTAGAAATGTTCCTTGGGTGACCCTCTATCAGATTCCTTCAAGCCATGTTGATTGGTCGAAAAACATGGCCGCCAGGGGGGGCGGGGCTATTTTGCCTTATATGACTATGGTGCAAACTTAAACAATCTTCTCCTCCAAAAGTGTCAGGCCGATTTTCAAATAATTTTGTAGAAATGTTCCTTGGGTGATCCTCTATCAGATTCCTTCAAGCCATGTTGATTGGTCAAAAAACATGGCCGCCAGGGGGCGGGGCTATTTTGCCTTTTATGGCTATAATGAAAACTTAAAAAACTTCTCCTCCATAAGTGTCAGGCCGATTTTCAAATAATTTTGTAGAAATGTTCCTTGGGTGACCCTCTATCAGATTCCTTCAAGCCATGTTGATTGGTCGAAAAACATGGCCGCCAGGGGGGGGGCGGGCTATTTTGCCTTATATGGCTATAGTGCAAACTTAAAAAATCTTCTTCTCCAAAGGTGTCGGCCCGATTTTCAAATAATTTTGTAGAAATGTTCCTTGGATGACCCACTTTCAGATTCCTTCAAGCCATGTTGATTGGTCAAAAAACATGGCTGCCAGTAGGCAGGGCTATTTTGCATTATATGGCTATAGTGAAAACTTAAAAAAAATTCTCCTCCAAAAATATCTGGCCGATTTTCAAATAATTTTGTAGAAATGTTCCTAGGGTGACCCTCTATCAGATTCCTCCAAGCCAAGTTGATTGGTCGGAAACTATGGCTGCCAGGGGGCGAGGCTTATATAGCTAAAGTGAAAAATAAAATAAAAAATCAGGTGAGCGATTCAAGGGCCATCATGGCCCTCTTGTTGGATAGACAGTATAGCAAACGATAAGCAAAGTTCATACACATTACCTATTGACGGTAAAAAATAGCCGGCTTCGCAGTCAATTTGTTTACCCATATTAAAATAAGGCCAACAGCATACATGTGATAATTGTTGGTGACCTTTCCCGGACAGCCGACGTGATGACCACCGTTATAGGGGGTCAGGATTTTTGGAAGTCGGTAACGTCTGTGGTGCATTCTAGGGCATATCTTGAGGTTTATTTATATATTTTATTTACATCGGTAATATGTAGCCTTTTTAGCCGAGCCCCGGTAGCTCAGTCGGTAGCGACGCGGGCTGTCAATCCAGGTTGTGAATTCGAATTCCGGTTCGGCCAACTTTCTTTCCGAAGATTGACAAAAGTCAATGCGACATGCGTCATTCGTCTTCCACCAATGGGCTAAGTCTTTGTGGAAAAGCAACCAGTTGCTTGGGAAGATTGTTGTGTGGAGTACTGGTGTGAGCAAACCAGGAAATGCATGAGTAAGTGAACTGGCCGCCGTGATATAACTGAGAATTTTTTAAAAACGGCGTTAAACCCCAATCAATCAATCAATCAATCAATGTACTCTTTTTAGGTTAGAACAGAGACATATAAATACATTTAATTATTGATATATACCTCGGGTTAGAACAACATCATCACAGATTACAGTTTTCAATAATACTCTCAGTAAGTACTAGAGATAATTCAAGTTATGAATATTATAATACACACAACAATGGTTCGAAATAACGATCAACAAACTAAAAATCCTGATAAACCAGTAAGTTGGAGCAAGTATAACGATGTATTAAATTTGAAATTTAAATTGAATATTGGGTGTTTTCCGTGTGTCATATGGCAGGATTCCCGAAATGCTCCAGACTGTCGGACTTGACCGGTATATATTGACCCAGTCCAACGATTGCTCACAAGAAATCGGTGCGCATGTCCAGCATTTGATAGATGCTTGCCTTTCAATTATACGCTTCAAATTATAAGACAAAAGCTGAGAGAAATCAACAATGAATCAGATAAATTTCTCTCGAAGCGATCAACACAAATCGGAACGCTTTATGTGTAGTATATTCATTCAGGTGTCGCTTGTTTACCGAATTTGATATTTAACCGAATCAAATATTTAACAAAATAATTATATTTAGAAATTATTTTTATCTTATTCATACAAAAAAGAAAGGAAGTTTGGTGATATTTCGTTTTATTAGATCACCTAGAGCCAAATGCTCAGGGTGAGCTATTCTGATCTTACTTCAGTGATCATCTACTTAATTGTTTCAAGCCGTATTGATTTGTTTCACAATCATAGCAACCTCGCGTCATCACAAAAAGGGTAAATTGAACTTTTAGCTACAAATGACAACTCTGCAAGGAATTGCATGTATGCGAGAGAAAGTATGAGTACCTGGCAAAAAATGTTGATGAAAATGTTGACATCCTAAGAGTCCCAGGTAATCTTTCAAGCATTCTACCCCGAGCCTGACAGAGAACAACAATATCATTGATTGAACCCCTTCTTACTTAATCTGAGCATCTTGGCGCTTTCTGGGGGTTGGTTTCTTGTGATTTTTCACAGCATTTTATTTCTGACAGGCTAAATGAGCTTGTCTGAAAGTTTCGTCTTCAATTATATGCTAGTCTACGTAACCAAAAAGTACAAACACTGATAAAATGATACCGAAACTGAATTCTTACTTTATGTCAGATGGAAGCAATTCATTTTCCATAGGCGACCATTATAGCGTTTAGGGCTATGGCTCTTTCCCAACAATCCAAATAACCCAGACACCTATATTCAATTAAAGTTCATTTTTAAAACTATCAACAAAACTCGCATATGAACATTCCTTTTCAAACTTTCAACAAAATCATTATTGTTCAAACGGAGACCACTTCAGTCTTATGAATTTATCTGAAATTCCATGGACAAAATTGTCTGCCCGGTGTTCTGATCCGAATTGTTTCCCTTTGACCACAGAGATATGATTTCCGGGACATTCCCAGACGTCTGCGACGATATCACATGTATGTCCAACAGTCAAGCCAAAGATGGTATCAACAACCAGTGTTCTGGAAAAAAAAAAAAATCTCAAATACATGTAACAGCACTAAATATATATATTGTCTTCATTACATGCTCGTCATAGCTGTCATAATAGCGGTTCGGT
The DNA here is from genome assembly GCA_031761405.1 of Serripes groenlandicus. NCBI lineage: Eukaryota > Metazoa > Mollusca > Bivalvia > Cardiida > Cardiidae > Serripes > Serripes groenlandicus. Next base: position 17,847,584 of record JASEVX010000014.1, read on the forward strand.
GTATGTTTGTGCGTGAGTCCGTGACCCGGCCGGGTAGCTCAATTGGTAGCGTATCTGACTCGTGATCTGGAGGTCACGGGTTCGATACCCGGTTGTGGCGACATTCTTTCGGGCGATGTTTTCCATTGCCTCTCACCTCTGATCTATGTGAGAAAGTAGTCAGTGGCTTCGAAAGAATGTTGTGTAAGTACTGGTGTGGGAAAGCCAGGAAAACATGGGTAGGTGCACTGACCGCCGTGATATGACCAAAGCTGTTGAAAGCGGCGTTAAACTCCAAACAAAACAAAAAGCGTGAGTCCGTTTGTCCGAAACCTTGTCCATCTCTTCTTAACCATGCATCATAGGATTTCCAAGAAACTTGGCACAAACGTTCAACATGATAAAGCAGACCCAGGCTGTGCCTAAAATGTCAAGGTCACATTTAGAGGTCAAAATTAGTACTGTCTGATAGGACTGCCTTTTTTGGCCCGCATCTCAACCATGCATCATAGGATTCCCATGTTGCCTATGGGCATCTAGATCATTCAGCTGTTAATTCACACAAAAGGTTGACCTGAGTTTATTAAAACCCTTCCCCATATAGTCATACAGACGGTTTCTGACGCCTCTGCAGAAGACGACTTAAGGAAATATTATGGTAAAGTGAGAAATTACCCCAAGTGAATTACTAACGATTCACCACATTTGAATAACATCCACATGTTGTTGTTGTTGTTGTTTTTTGTTTGGGGGGGGTTGCGGATTATGATGATATAAGTAAGATTATTGTTACCAAATATGGCCGATTTAATTACATACCCCATAGTTTCACATAAATAATTTTAAACACCATAGCATAGATGATTAGATTTTAGATTGCTAAATTCAGACAGGATAAAAGACTTCATGTCGCCACACACAAGTTGAAAACAAAATTACGGATTCCATTTTTCGCCATCGATTATGATCGACGTGTTGACTTAAACACAATGCGTCAACGTAACATAAGGCGTTTAATTTAATTTATAGATACAGAAAGTGACATTCAACACAATTTAAAATGCGTCCACAATTAAAGGATATTGTGGCAATAATTTGTCTTTGATCAATTAACGATAATTGCATTTAATTGTCTCCATGAAAGTTACCGTTCATTGTGACCAAATAATTTCTTTAATAAGAAAGAGATCACCTTTTAACCTGTGTTTGTAATCAAATTAATTAAGTGTTGTTAGATTGGTCCCTAGATTCACAGAAATCCACCACCTACCAAAATCCACTGAAATCGACTTCACACTCACGGAAATCGACGTATAATATTATGAATTATGCTATGAATCTGCATTAAATTTTGCTTGCCAAAAAAGACTTAACATAATTAAATAGTAACTACATTTGAATATTAATCAAGTAACTTTCATATATTTTAAAATCGCATATTACACCATAAATGGGATATACTACAATGTATGTTATTTTTTACATTTATTAATCAGATAAATACTTATGTATCTTATTACTTGATTGATTAGTATATATATGTATAATATAAATCATAATATTATGTATACATAAGTCGATTTCGGCCAGTGTGAAGTCGATTTCGGTTTTGAGGTGGATTTAGATGAATCTAGGGACCGTTGTTAGATTAGCTACAATGATTCCTATATATACAAGTTGATGTTTGGTTGAGGGTCACTTAAGGAAATTTCCAAATTATCTTGAAATAAGACCAGAAGGATTTCAAAGTTCTGCCATCCCCCCTTTCTGATGCTGCAGGAACTAATATTCAAGAGAATCAAGATGTTTCATTTGTTTAAAATAGGACCAATATAGGAGCATTTACTTGAAATTGGCACAGTTGTTTGAACAAAAAAGTTGTTTAAAGAATTAGTTTACCCAAGCATATATAAGTTACAAGTTAGTGACCCAAATAGCATGCATATCTGTGTGAAATCTCCAAATCAAACCCTTTTATCAATATAGGCGTATTACTAACATAAACATTACCAATCCCATCTACTACAGCATCTTACAATACTACTCAAGACAAGCATTACGCCTAGTTATTTGTCTCGCGATCCCCACTTTGCCTATCATTATAAATGCAAGTTTTAAAGACAAGGACAATATGTGTGTACAAAATTTAGAGTTAATCTAACTAGAAAGAAATTTGAAATTATAAAAATCTATATTTTCACACACAAACATGGTTACACTCATCTTCTAAAACATACAATGTGAAGATTGTTATGATAAGGAATCCTGTCCGTGCCATCGACTTGTCAACTTAAAAGCTAACGCGCTTTGTCCAGCTTAATTTTTTACTTCGACAAGTCTTATCATGTCTTAGATTTTGGGTTGAATACTATTGCTCGTCTTTCAACATGTCGACCCGTTATTAACTGCGACAACTCGAAATAATATATCTCGTATGTCAAGTTGTCCTGAGCACAAAGTGTGGGGTGAGCTTTTGTGGTCACTCACCATGGTTGTTGTCTGTCCTTCCATTTACATTAAGCTACAAAATAATGGTCCTAAACCAGTTGACCAATTTCAAAAAAAAAATATCACATGAATTCCCTATTATTATAAAATAGTTAAAATATTTCAGTTCTATGGTACTGGTTTGAGATGAAAAAGAGGCATTTATGTGCCCTGGGTGCATTTTGATTCATCTGCAGCAGACAACTAACACAATCATTGGGGTAATATGAAAACTTGCTTATGCTGAGAGAAATGTCTCCTGTTGCCACAATGTGTTTTTCTCTATTCAATCATTAACCAGGTTTTCAATGTAATTGAAACATTGTTATTATAACGACAATATCGGTGTTCGGGCGGGCGGTCAGTGTCAAACTCAACTATGTTAGCAAATATATTTTGTTACGGTTGACATATATTGTAACCAATCTTGGTATGTAGTAAGAGTTTATGGGGACCTTTCATGGAATTACGTTTGGGGCGCCTAAGACCAAGGTTACCAAAATAGAAAACGTTGAAACTAAATATACTAACCTATGTTACCTAATAGCTTTTGTTATGGTTTACATATTGTAACCAAACTTGATATGTATAAATCATTTATGGAGACCTTTTTTGATTGAGTTTAGGGCTGCTAGGGTTAATGTCAAGGTTGCTGTTACTTAAAATAGAAAACACGGTTGAAACTGAATATTTTAAGTTACGTTTGACCTATTGTAACTTAACTTGGTATGTAGAAATCATTTATAGAGACCTTTCATTTGATTGAGTTTGGGGCTCCTAGGGTTAATGTCAAGGTTGCTGTTACTAAAAATAGAAAACACGGTTGAAACTGAATATTTTAAGTTACGTTTGACCTATTGTAACTTAACTTGGTATGTAGAAAGAGTTTATGGAGACCTTTCATGGGATTGTGTGTAGGGAAGTACCCTTGGGTCACGGTCGCTGTTACTAAAAATATAAAAACGGTTGAAACTGAATGTCTTAAGTTTAGGTTGACATAATTGCAGCCAAACTTAGAATGGAGAAAGCGTTTATGGAGACCATTCATGGGATTGCGTTTGGGCCCCCTAGGGTCAAGGTCAAGGTTGATGTTACTAAGAATAGAAAAACAGTTGAAATTCAATTATTTAGTTACGGTATACATTTATTATAACTAAACAAGGTATGTAACTGTGTCTAAAATGGAAAATAAATCTACAATTGGCATGTTCTTTTACACACACAACATTCAACAAAGAAGGTTAATTATAATTCTCAAAACACCGGCTGAAATTTTTTCTTCTGTCCAGCATTGAAAGCCTGGTTTTTGTCACATTGCGGCCTATTCAAGCTGATGTCATGGCAAATTGTCCACAGCGTGTCTGTATGTCAATGCATTTGAACTTTTAAAAGATCTTCTCTAAAACTTGTGGGCTGGTTTTCAAATCATTTTGTAGAAATATTCCTTGAGTGACCACCAGGTGTCGGAGCGTTTTTACCTTTTATATATAGTGAATACTTAAAAGAAAATATCCAAAAGTATGAAGCTGATTTTCAAATAATTGTGTAGAAATTGGCTTTTCCTTACCCTCTGTTAGATGCCTTTATACCATTTTGATTGGTCGACAAATATGGCCACCAGGGGGCTGATTTATCTTATAATGCTATGGTGAAAACTGTTAGAAATAGTTTACTCCGATAGTATCTGATTGATTGTCCCATCATTTTGTATATATGTAACTTAGGTGACCCTTTATCATATTCCTTTGAATAATATTGATTTTGTAAAATTGACTGCCAGGGGACTGGGTTGTTAGCCTTATATGGCTTTAGTGAAAATGAATGTCTCCTCTTGAACTGATTTGGTTTTTTAAAAATAATTTCGTAGAATGTTCCTTAGTGACACTCTACAAGATTCCTTCATGCCATGTTGATTGTTTGAAAAACAAGGCCTCCAGGATGCGGCTGTTTTGCCTTATATGGCTATTGTAATTTCATTTTTTGCGTAACGCAGTTGAGCAATACTTGCCCTCCTTGACCTCTTGTTAGGCAGCTTTCTTGTATACTCAAAAGGGTTTAAGCAGACAACTAGGGAGGTATGATCAATATCCGCTAAAGTAAATGGTTTATAGCTTAGTGTATAGTCTAAGGCCCTTATGACCAGAGGCGAATATTTGTTCACTCTTTCCCACATTCAAGAAATCTGCAGCAGACGACTTTGAAAACATCTTAGCAAAGATATGAAAGATCTCTGGAAATGTAAGTTTTATGATTGAATACAGTTGAAAACATTGTTGCAGAAGGAGAAATTGCTCATCATGAGCTATATTTTTTTTGGCCAAAATGTTTTAAAAAGACGTCTGCGAAAGAGGTGTCAGAAAGCTTATGTATGTTGGAAAGGAATAAAAGTCCCATTACTATTTGAGTAGCTCAAAACTCTGTTTAAGATGGATGGGATGAGTAAATAGACAGCTTGTTTAATGGATGATATGAAACCCATAACAATTTATGGAAATCCGAAGTTTAGGTATGCATTGTACTCTAACCATTAAAGTAGAAGACAAAATTAAATATCAAATGTGTAACTACGTGTAGGTGTCTTCGAAATGGAATGTTGTCTAAAGTTTATCTCATGTTATCACCAGTCTTGTTTTCTTTTCAGTATAAAAGAATGGTTAGTGAAAAGAAACAATGTGATGTCTGAAGGGTGGTTTAAACAAACATGTATGATTATGCAACTACAGAGACACTTATGAGTGCCATTTAGACGAGATGTATAATGCAAAAAAAACTAAATTAATCCGAGGGAGAGAAAATACATATATGTATATTATCTGTTTATATAAAGACTGAACCAAAAATTCCTTTTTTTCCCCAACACAAAAGGACATACAGTGAAGATAAACTATATCATTGTGATGTTTGTAAAAATGAATTGAAACTGAATGGTGATTTAAATACAAAAAATAGAATGCATTCTTGGGGAAATCCTTATCAATGTGATGTGTGTCAATATGCTTGCAAACTAAAAGGTAGTTTAATCAGACACATGGGAATACATACTGGAGAAAAACCTTATCAATGAGATGTTTGTAAATATGCATGCAAGAGGAAATATGGCTTAATCAGACACAAGACAATTCATACTGGAGAAAAGCCTTATCAATGTGATGTTTATCAATATACATGCAAAGAATCATGTTATTTAATCAGACACGAAAGAATACATACAGGAGAAAAACCTTATAAATGAGATGTTTGTGAATATGCTTGCAAACATAAAATTAATTTAATAAGACACGAAAGAGTACACACAGGAGAAAACCCTTATCAATGTGATGTTTGTGAATATGCATGCAAACAAAAAAGATGCTTTAATCTAACACCAAAGAATACATACAGGAGAAAACTCTTATGAATAAGAAGTTTGGGAATATGCTTGCAAACAGAAAAGTAATTTAATCACACACGAAAGAGTACATACAGGAGAAAACCCTTATCAATGTGATGTTTGTGAATATGCATGCAAACAAAAAGATGCGTTAATCGAACACCAAATAATACATACTGGAGAAAAGTCCTTTCAATGTAATCTTTGTGAATAAACATGCAAACATAAAAGTCATTTAGTCAGACACGAAATAATACATACAGGAGAAAAGCCCTATTAATGTATTGTTGTGAATTTGCACGCAAAGAGAAAGGTAGCTTAATCAGACATCAAAGAATACATACTGGATAAAAGCCCTATCAATGTCATGTTTGTGAATATGTATGTAAATAGAACGGGGATTTAATTGTCCACCAAAGAATACATACTGGAGAAAAGTCTTAATAAGTTATCAATGTGATGTTTTTTCAATATGCATGCACACAGAAAGGTAATTTAATCAACCACCTAAGCATTCTTATGGGATAAAAGCCTTATGAAGGTGATGTTTAATCATACGCATGAGGGTTCATACTGGAGAAAATCTTTTTCAATGTACTTTGTGTGAATATCAACTTTCGACATAGCAGAAACGCAACAATTGTTGAGTCAAAAACTTAAAGTTTTTTTTTTTAGCTCACCTGAGCTTTGCTCAAGGTGAGTTATTGTGATCGCCTTTTGTCCGGCGTCCGTCTAGCGTCGTCCGTCAACTTCTTCTCCTCAGTAACCAGTGGGTCAATTTGGATGAAACTTCACAGAAAGCATCCTCTCAATGACCTCACCACAATTCCTTCAAATTTTTGGGATCCATGCAAAATTCTGGTTTCCATGGCAACGAAACCGAAAAAAATTCAAAATTCTTCTTCTCCCAAACTGGTTGGCAGATTTTTAAATAATTTTGTAGAAATGTTCCTTAGATGACCCTCTATCAGATTCCTTCAAGTCATGTTGATTGGTCGAAAAACATGGTTGCCAGGGGGTCCGGGGCTATTTTGCCTTATATGGCTATAGTGAAAACTTAAAAAATCTTCTCCTCCGAAAGTGTCAGGCCAATTTTCAAATAATTTTGTAGATATGTTCCTTGGGTGATCCTCTATCAGATTCCTTCAAGCCATGTTGATTGGTCGAAAAACATGGCCGCCAGGGGGGGGGCGGGGCTATTTTGCCTTATATGGCTATAGTGCAAACTTAAAAAATCTTCTCCTCCAAAAGTGTCAGGCCGATTTTCAAATAATTTTGTAGAAATGTTCCTTGGGTGATCCTCTATCAGATTCCTTCAAGCCATGTTGATTGGTCAAAAAGCAAGGCCGCCAGGGGGCGGGGCTATTTTGCCTTTTATGGCTATAGTGAAAACTTAAAAAATCTTCTCCTCCATAAGTGTCGGGCCGATTTTCAAATAATTGTGTAGAAATGTTCCTTGGGTGACCCTCTATCAGATTCCTTCAAGCCAAGTTGATTGGTCGAAAAACATGGCCACCAGGGGGGGGCGGGGCTATTTTGCCTTATATGGCCAAAGTGAAAACTTAAACAATCTTATCCTCCGAAAGTGTCAGGCTGTTTTCAAATAATTTTGTAGAAATGTTCCTTGGATGACCCTCTATCAGATTCCTTCAAGCCAAGTTGATTGGTCGAAAAACATGGCCACCAGGGGGGGGGGGGGGGGGGGGGGGGGGGGGGGCGGGGCTATTTTGCCTTATATGGCTGTAGTGAAAACTTAAAAAATCTTCTCCTCCAAAAGTGTTTGGCCGATTTTCAAATAATTATGTAGAAATGTTCCTAGGGTGACCCTCTATCAGATTCCTTCAAGCCAAGTTGATTGGTCGGAAACTATGGCTGCCATGGGGCGGGGCTTATATAGCTAAAGTGAAAAAAAAAATCAGGTGAGCGATTCCAGGGCCATCATGGCCCTCTTGTTTATATGAATAATTTGCCGCGAAAAGCTGAAATAAGGATGCCTCATTTCTAGTTTCCCTATTTCAGATATGTCGAAAAGGCGATGGCGGGAACACGTTTTCGTATTTAAATGATCTTTACATAAGACACAATTATCAAGATTCTTTGAACATTCTGGAAGCTACATTTTAGTTTTTTTCTTGATAATATATAGGCTAGCCTAAGTTTGAATACAGGTCATGTCCTGTCGAAAACTAGGTTATGAGGCCATAATTGAGTCATAACCTTGTTGGAATGTTTGTCTTGGTGATATTTATAAGTTTGAATATGTGTAGAATTTGAGAAAAACGGTGTTTAAAATTCTTTAGAGCTTTTCTTAAGTTTAGTAGCTTCAAACGCTGTTATATCTAGGTCAATTTCAAATATGGACCATGTCAGGTCAAACACTTGGTCACTAGAACAAATTTAAGGAAACTTTTGTTAATAATCCGAAAGCAGCATTTTAAACTTGAATATGCTGAAACTTTAATAGAATGTTTATCTTGATAATATATATAATTATATATATATATGCTAAGTTTGAATATGGGTCATGTCCGGTCAAAAACTAGACCAAATTTAAGAGAAAAACATGTTAACGGTAACTACTTTAGCAGCTTGAAACTTTTTCTTCATAATATTTAGGCCAAGTTTTAGTATGAGCTATGACCATTCAATTCTTGTCAGAATGTTTGTCTTGATGATATTTTTGCTAAGATGGTATATGTTTCATGTCATTAGGTCGAATTTGATAAATATCTTAATAACACTCTAGGGAACGCATATTTTGCTTCAGCAGCCTAAGACTTTGTCAGAATGTTTGTCTTGATGATTATTGATAGCTCGGCCAAGTTTGAATATGGGTCATGTCTGAACAAAAACTAGTTTACTATGCCAAATTTAAGGGAAAACTTGTGAACCTTATTGAAGCCGCATGTGTAACTTTGGCTCGCTGAAGCTTTGTCAGAGTGTTTGTCTATATGATATCCAGGTTCATTTAAAAAATGTCCTTGGTCAAAATAATTTGCCATAGTTGAAAATAATTTGGTATATGTATATATTCATTGGGTCTCAAGTGGGGTGACCCTCTGCCCATTATTAGTCCCCTACCAGTCGAAGACCGGTTTGGGGACTATAGGTTTGGTCGATTCCGTCTGTCTGTCTGTCAGTCCCACCTAACCTTTTCGGCCCGCATCTTAACCATGCATCATAGGATTTGAAAGAAACTTGGCACAATCGTTCACCATGATGAGCCGGCGTGTCACGCAAAAGACCCAGGCCTGTACCGCAAATGTCAAGGTCACACTTAGAGGTCAAATGTCAAAATGAGAACTGTTTTATATGATTACCTTGTCCGGCCCGCATCTCAACCATGCATCATAGGATTTCCAAGAAACTTTGCACAAACGTTCACCATGATAAGGCTGCGTGTCGCGTACAAAACCCAGGCCTGTACCTCAAATGTGAAGGTCACACTTAGAGGTCAAATGTCAAAATGAGAACTGTGTGATAGGATTACCTTGTCTTGCCCGCATCTCAACCATGCATCATAGGATTTTCAAGAAACTTGGCACAAACGTTCACCATGACAAGGCTGTATGTCGCGTACAAAACCCGGGTCTGTACCTCAAATGTCAAGGTCACACTTAGAGGTCAAAGTTTAAAATGAGTACTGTTTGATAGGATTACCTTGTCCGGCCAGCATCTCAACTAGGACTGTTCGATATAATCGAATACAGGCCTGTCCGAATCGCATTCGTTATTCGCTTCACCCATATTCGAATATTCACGTATATAATCCAAACCTGTATAATCTGCTAAAATCAATTTAATTAAACTACAAACATAACAAATCTTTTGTCAGACTTGCAAACCTATTCAGTTTCATAGCGCCTTCGGCTTTATATTTATATAGTACCCCTGCAACCACAGCTGACCACTGATTTTACGACATACTTTGTATTCTTTTTTTGTTTTCAAAATATATTTGATGATGTGTTCGCTACGATGTATTTGACATACGTTTTAGTGTGTTTACAATCGGTTTTGATTTAAATCTGAATTATAATATTCGATGGAAAAGGTCGGAGGATTCCCAACAAACGAAAACCAGAACGCGTCAACAAAACATATTTTTTTATTCATTTTCTCATAATAAATTTGATCTGTTCGCTACTATGTATATTGAAATACGTGTGTGTGTGTGTGTTTAAAATGTGTTTTAATTAATTTTGAATTATAATTCAATTAAAAAGTTAGGACAATTCCCAGTTAATGACAGCCAAAGCCCGTCAACAACAAAAATGGCAAACCTCGTGGAAATTGAAAATATTGAACGTCCGGCCAAATATGTAGCTTTTTTGGAAAGTTTCGGATTTCCGAAAGGACTCAAGGGAGACTTTCTATTGCTCACTATCAAAATTGATAGACATGAAATCGGGTAACAAATAGTTAAACGCTACATTGAATTCAAAATTACCTCTCTTGTAAAATCAAAGTACTTGAGGTAAATAAGTTTATATTCTTTTGGGGACAAAAAGTCAAATACGTTATTAACTTTTATACTGTTCTAGTTGGATTTTATTTGTCAGAAGAGTAACAATACTTACTAGTCAATAATTATACGAGAAAGTAGTCAGTGGCTTCGAAAGATTGTTGTGTAAGTACTGGTGTGGGAAAGCCAGGAAAACATGGGTAGGTGCACTGACCGCCGTGATATGACCAAAGCTGTTGAAAGCGGCGTTAAACTCCAAAAACAAAAACAAACAATAATTATACTTTCTTAAATCTGAATTATGATTTATTTTGTGTTTACATGTTTTTAAATACATGACAGTATTCGTGAATAAATATTTGTATTCGTTACCCTGTATTCGTGATACGTATCGTATTCGCCACCTAGTGTATTCGTTACAGCCCTAATATCAACCATGCATCATAGAATTTCCAAGAAACATGGCACAAACGTTAACTATGATGAGGCGGCGCGCATGGTCAAGACCCAGACATGTACATCAAATGTCAAGGTCACACTTAGATGTCAAAGATTAAAATGAGTACTATTTGATAGGATGTACCTTTCCGGCCCACATTTCAACCATGCATCATAGGATTTCAAAGAAACTTGGCACAAACGTTCACCATGATGAAGCGGCGTGTCGCGTACAAGATATTTATTTAGTATAATTCGTGCAGCTGGTTTTTGAAGTTGAATGAATTTCTCAATGTTAATTTTTGAGGAGGATTCCCAAACTGTACTGCAATAGTCCACCAGTGGAAGAATATAAGAAGAAAAGAAAATCAAAGTACTGAAAGTACTGGTAACGAATTATTTTGAACATGTATTGTAAAATCTAATTTATGAATGCAATTGATCATGCTATTGCACAATTTAGTCTATTTTATTATTATTAATATTTTTGTCCAGAGATTTTTTTTAGCAGTTGACAGTTTTAGTAAATGTAGCATTTCAACGGCGATGCGAGCGTTTAACATGCACACTAACTCTTTCACTGAGCTCTGCGTAAAGTTTGTCAAAACACCCATGGCATATTTGTGAGATTTACATTGTTAGTTCGATTTGTTTTCGTCGCCAGGGGCGGATCCAGGATTTCGGCTTATATTATAACTATGTTTCATGTGAGTGAATTAATTATTACAAATCTATAATGTTTAACAAATCGCATAAAATAAGAATTAAAAAAAATAATTAAAAAAAAGTTCCCTATTGGGACTCGAACTCGCGTCCATAGGTTGTCCATGATTAGTAGTTCTACACGCTCTCCATTACACCACGGTACTTTGATACAACGTTAGAGCGTTACTTTCGTATATATATATATAGCTAACTGAATGCGCGCGTATGTAAACCATGATCTATAATTAGAAAGCCCCTTTGATCATCGTTATCATGTTGGAAAAAGGAGAAACAACGGCGATGCGAGCGTTTAAAATGCACACTGACTATTTCACTGAGCTCTGCGTGGTGGCATATTTCTGAGATTAACATTGTTCTATACAGCGTGGGGTCGACTTCTAGTGAATGGGCATACGACTAAAATTCATACTCGTGCCTTATACGTACCTGCCGACAAATGAAATATATATGCGCGTACTGTTAATTTGATATTTTCTAGAAAATTGATTATCTATGATGATTCGATAGTATAATTATGACTTCACTGTATTGAAATAACACGTAGAAGTCATTTTAATATCGAAAAAATACTAGGACTATTTAGGTGCAGCGAATGTGTATTCTAAGCGGAAGTGTAGTTTAACCTTGACTTCCGCAAACAAACACGATCGCGTTAACTGTATTATTTTTTGAGAAAAAATAATTCGTTAAAAATTCTGGCATGTACAGTGAGATAAATCTTATGTCTCCGCAAAAGTGCAATGCGAACCGTTTGCATCCGATCTTCATGAAAGTTTATCGGAACATTCATCTCCATCAAATATCGGACAAGTTCGAAACTGGGCCATATGCGGTCAAAAACTAGGTCACTAGGTCAAATTGAAGGGGAAAAAACCATAGAGGCCACATTTTCGCTTTGAGCATGTTGAAACTTTATCAGAATGTTTGTCTTGATGATATGTAAGTCGTTCGAACATGGGTCACTAGGTCAAATTGAAGGAACATCTTTTTAACTTTTGTCTTGTCTTGAGAACATTTTTATCTCATTCACTGGTTCAATTTCTCAAAACCTAAGTTATATATAAATAACTTTGGTTAATTTGTTCTTGTCTTGAGAACATTCTTAAAACTATTGGATAACATGTCCTATCAGGGCAGCGTTCGATGGTATTAATCCCATTCAGTGATAGTTCTAGTTTATTTTACTTTGATTATGAAATAGGTTTCTATAACTTGTATTAATCACACTCGATGAATGCATCTATGATTCTCAACCAAGACCTGAACCTATTAAACTCTGAAGACATTCTCTGTGCTTGGAAATGACTTCTGATTGGTAAATTTTTTGAATGAAAATTCCTTCTGAACAAACAAGTACATGTACATGTATGTAATTAAGCACAGAGCATAGTTTTACTGTTCTGGTGCTAGTATTCGCACCGAATGTGTGGAAACTTTGGCCTTGTTATCTTGGGATCTTTGTACCATGAGACCAGAGCTCTACCACTGAATGTCACGTGATTGAGCCGCTCGAAAACCGACATTTGGAGATATTTGACGTAATAATATCAAATAAAAAAATATTTTATAGTCAGTTGCTGGATCGCCTAGACCACTGGTTCAATTTCAACCAAATATCACAGGATTGTTCCTGTGATGGTCCCCTTTCAAAGTTGTTCAAAACCTAAGTTATATATATAACTTTGGTTGCAGTGGCATCAGCCAGGAGGAAAATTGCCCAAACTTTAAATTCTACTACTCAGAAGATAATTTGGTAGAATCGATCATTAGATAACCCTCTACAAAAAAATGTCCAAACCATTTTGAATTGTTAGAAATAAGGTGGTGACATCATTTTAGCCATTTAACATTTTGAAATTGCTTTTCTGATTTCCCAGATAATTAAGTAGAAATGTTCCTTCGGTTACCTTCTATATAAATCTGTTCAAATTTCTATATAAATAGTTTGTTTGTTTTGTTGGGGTGTTAAGCCGTTTTCAACAAACCTCTGTCCCATTTACACGAAACATCTATCCTATTTACTGCATAGTACGAGTTAGACGAAAAGTCCTAAATCCGTTTATTCCCCTTGCTAAATGTCCGTCATTTGTACGACTGGATTTTGCCTCGTGCCTTTAAATGGTGATTTATATTTACGATAAAAGTGGACTAAAGTCTGAAATAGCTGGTAAATATTTCTCCTGTTACCTTAAACATGTTTGTAGAGTAAAACATATTGCAAAAAGTATTAAAATTACGCCACCGATAGTATCAGATTCAACGACCAGTGTTTTTGTCAATTTTGAAAACAAATCTCAAATAAATATGACAACACCATAATTATAGATATTTTTTCGTCATTTCAACATTCACACATATTTTTAGTGTTTATATACGTTGTGTCTGAATACGTACAACTTAACATTTTAAAAACATAATTTAAAAAATTGAAGTTGGAAATGTTGCCCATTTTTTCTTCAGCTGTTAATTTAAAAAGCAAAGTTGACCTCAGTTTATGAAAACCCTTCCCAACAAAGTCATGCAGACAGCAGACTCTTTCTAACGCCTCTGCAGAAGTCGACTTCAGATAACATTAAAGTAAAGGGAGCAATTGCTCAGTGAATTACCCACATTTGCGTAACATCCACATATTTTTGGCGTTCTATTTTTTTTTTTGGGGGTGGGGGGGGGGGGGGGGGGGGAATTATGATGATAATATAATATAACAATTGTTATCAAATAAATTTGATTAAATAAGATACTCGATAGTTTCACATTTAAAACACCAAATCATAGATGATTGAATTTTAGATTGCCAAATTCAGACAGGATAAAAGACAATATGTTGCCGCACACATTAACAAATTGATTTGAAAACAAAATTATTGATTCCAGTTTTCAACATCCACTTATTGTCTTAAAAGCAACAAAAATTACTTTTTAAGATTTTATGCATCGATCGATAGTACAGTGAGAAAGAAGAACTGATGAACCATTTTGTTTTTTCCCAACACGGTGTTAAATTGACAAGACAAAATCGGTACAAAAAAGTAAACAAAATATCACCAAACTCCCTATACCTTTTGTATGAATAAGATATACAAATATTTCTTTAAATATTTGATATCAAATTTGGTATACGAGCGACACCTGAATGAATATACGACATTGAAAACGTTGTGATTTGTGTTTATCATATCCGATTCATTGTCGATTTCGATCTTCTTTTGTCTTATAATTTGAAGCGGATAATTGAAAGGCAAGCGTCTATCAAATGCTGGACATGCAGACTATTTTACGTTACATCACGAATCGGAAGGTTTACATCACGAATCGGAAGGTTTATTGTTTGGCTCTGTAACAGCGAGTGGGGTCTTGTGTAACAATTTTAATAGTCCGGTTAAATTGGGCGGTTGATCAGAATTAAGACTTTTTTTTTTAGGCCAGATGCATATGCATAGGACAACGTCAGAAACTTCCCTGTCGGTCGGCAAATGAGACAAAAAATCAAAGTGGGGAAGGAAAATATTAATTTGCGAAAACAGTTGCGAAAGAAAATCTCGGGGAATTGAGCCACCATTTTTAGCTCGACTTTTGAAAAAACGAGAGCTATTGTCATGACCCTGGCGTCGTCAAAGAAGAATTAATGTATTTGATTTTTCTATTCCCTTTGTCGATTGAATTGTTTCAACGTAAAAATATTTGGCAAGAAAGTTGGCTCCAACTTTCGCTATTTTGGCTCCAACTTCTTTAATTTGGCTCCTTTTTTTTCAATTTTGCAAATGTGCTGGCGAAATAAATATTTTGTCCAGGGGAGGCCCTGAGAAAGCTTTGTGACAAAAGGATAAATTGCTTATTTGTTTCAACTCTTTTTAGCAATTATACTGTCATCAGGACTCACGCTGTCGTTCGCCACTTGAGCCATCGGCGATAAAATGAAAAAGTGGCTCAAACTAAAAAATATTCGGTATGAAAAATCAAGATCGTAAAATCCGACATATTTCTTAAACTAAGTGGCCTGTAAGGACTATAAAACATTTGTAATGTTTTTCGTCAATAAAAACTTTTGACTTTTGGTCTACTCCGAGTTGAAAAATCAATAATTGTCTGCATAACTGACCGGGTCACCTCAGTTACACGCTACACCAGAACAATAGCTGAACCCAATTATTTGCGTGTATGGCTTCGAAAGAATGTTGTGTAAGTACTGGTGTGGGGAAGCCAGGAAAACATGGGTAGGTGCACTGACCGCCGTGATATGACCAAAGCTGTTGAAAGCGGCGTTAAACTCCAAACAAACAAACAAACTTTGCGTGTATTGTGTTTGTGTATTATGTCAAACTGTTGACATAGAGTAATTAAGGGAAGTTGAAATTAAACAAAAGGCTTTAGCGACGATTTAGTTACCTATTTATAAACAGTCAGTTTGGCTGACACGCTGTCAAGAAGTTGCGATTTCAACACGTGTCAAAACATTGCGATTTTGGTTTATGAATTTCGTTTTTAAAAAGAGTTTAATGAGATTGTTTAGACCGCTAAATAGTAAGGTTAGATGTTGGAATAAAAGTTTATGTCCACTTCAAATGCACCTCAGGGGTTGTAAGTTCGAATCCCGGCTCGGCCAACTTTCTTTCCGACGATTGACAAAAGTCAATGCGACATGCGTCATTTGACTTCCACCAATAGGCTAAGTCTATGTGGAAAAGCAGCCAGTTGCTTGGGAAGATTGTTGTGTGGAGTACTGGTGTGGGAAAACCAGGAAATGCTTGAGTAGGTGAACTGGCCGCCGTGATATAACTGAGAAATTGTTGAAAAAGGCGTTAAACCCCATTCAATCAAATGCATCTATTCATTAAAAAGTCCTAAAAATATTAAAAATTGAAATATCTTCAGATCAAAATAGCGTAAAAAGTAGACGTATATTCGGATACGACTTTACGGATACGTTGTTCAGCGATTTTACGTTTGCCGTTTTCATACTTTAAATAAAAAAATAGAGTCTTGTCAAGTCGGTTTTCACAACAACAAACAAATAACAATGAAATAACTTCTAGAAAACATGCTGCACTTGTAGGAATCAATAAATGTAGAGTTAAGCCCTAAAGATAAAGAATTTTGCTTGGCAGAATGAGCAAGCCAGACTGCAGTGAGATCATTCAACAACATTTAAAATACGTCCACAGTTAGAGGATATTGTGACAATAATTTGTCTTTGATCAATTAACGATCATTGCATTTAATTGACTCCATGAAAGTTCCTGCTAATAAGGGCAAAATAATTTCTTTAATCAGAAAGAAATCGCATTTTATCCTGTGTTTGTAAAGAAATAAATTGAGCGTTGTTAGATTGGTCCCTATATTAACAGAAATCAACCGAAATCAAATTCACACTCATGGAAATCGACGTATGATATTATGATTTATGCTATGTCTCCATTGGCTTGCCAAGAAAGACTCTTTAATACTAAAAATAATTAAATAATAACTACATTTGCATTTTAATCAAGTAACTTTTATATATTTTAAAATCGCATATGACACCATAAAAGGGATACAAAACTAAAATGTAAGGTCAATGCTCATCCTGGTGAAAGACTAAGTTATTTTTAGCTCACCTGAGCTTTGCTCAAGTTGAGTTATTGTGATTGCCTTTGTCCGGAGTCCGTTGGCTATTTTGCCTTATATGGCTATAGTGAAAACTTAAAAAGTCTTCTCCTCTGAAAGTGCGAGACCGATTTTCAAATCATTTTGTAAAATGTTCCTTGGGTGACCCTCTATCAAATTCCTTCAAGCCATGTTGACTGGTGGAAAAATCTGCCGCCAGAGGGCGGTCTATTTTGCCTTATATGGCTATAGTGAAAACTTAAAAAATCTTCTCTGAAAGTGTCGGGCTGATTTTCAAATAATTGTGTAGGAATGTTCCTTGGACGACCCTCTATCAGATTCCTTCAAGCCATGTTGATTGGTTGAAAAACATGGCCCCCAGTGGGCAGGGCTATTTCGCTTTATATGGCTAAAGTGAAAACTTAAAAAATATTCTCCTCCGAAAGTGTTAGACCGATTTTTAGATAATTTTGTAGAAATATTCCTAGGATGACCCAGATTCATTCAAGCCATGTTGATTGGTTGAAAAACATGGCCACCAGGAGTCGGACTATTTTGCCTAATATGGCTATAGTGACAACTTAAAAAATCTTCTCCTCTGAAAGTGTATGGCTGATTTTCATATAATTTTGTAGAAATGTTCTTAAGGTGACACACTATCAGATTCTTTAAAGCCATGTTGATTAATCGAAAAACATTGCAGCCACAGGGCGGGGCTATTTTGCCTTATATGGCTTTAGTGAAAACTTAAAAAATCTTCTCCTCCGAAAGTGTTAGGGTGATTTTCAAATAATTTTGAGGAAATATTCCTAGGGTGACCTTCTATCAGATTCCTTCAAGCCATGTTGATTGGTCAAAAAGCATGGCTGCAAGGGAGCGGACTTTTTTGCCTTATATGGCTATAGAGAAAACTTAAAAAATCTTCTCCTGAAAGTGTCAGGCTGATTTTCAATTAATTTTGTGGAAAGGTTCCTAAGGTGACCCACTATCAGATTCCTGAAAGCCATGTTGATTGGTCGAAAAAAAGTGAAAACTTAAAAAATCTTCTCCTCCGAAATTGTAGAGGTCGATTATCAAATAATTTTATAGAAATATTCCTAGGGTGACCTTAGATTCCTTCAAGCCATGTTGATTTGTCGAAAACTATGATCGCCAGGGACGGGGCATATATGGCTAAAGTGAAAAAAATAAACCAACAGGTGAGCGATCCAGGGCCATCATGGCTCTCTTGTTTACATTTTATTGATCATACAAACACTAATGTATCTGTATTGGTTTTGAGTTAGATTTATATGAATCTAGGGTCTGTTGTTAGATTAGCTTCACTGATCCCTTAATGTATACAAGTTGATGTTTGTTGAGGGTCACTTAAGGAACTGACCTTTCCAAATTATCTTGAAAAAAGACCAGAAGGATTTCAAAGTTCTGCCATCCCCCATTTCTGATGCTGCCGGTACTTATTTTCAAGAGAACCGAGATATATCATTTTTAGCTCCACTGGCTGAAAGCCAGTCGAGCTTATGTCATGGTGTATTGTCCGTCGTGCGTGCGTTAACTATTTCCTTTAAACAACTTCTTCTCCCTAACCACTTGGCCAATTTGGTTGAAACTTTATAGGAAGCATTCTCTCAATGTCCTCTCTTAAATTCTTTAAAATTGTTGTGATCCATCCATAATTCTAGTTTCCATTGTAACAAAAGAAAAAAATATTGAAAACTTAAAAAATCTTCTTCTCCAAAAGTGTTCAGCCGATTTTCAATTTTTTTTGTAGAAATGTTCATTGGGTTACCTTCTATCAGATTCCTTCAAGCCATGTTGATTGGTCGAAAAACATGGCCGCCAGAGGGCGGGGCTATTTTGCCGTATATGACCATAGGGCAAACTTAATAAATCTTCTTCTCCAAAAGTGTTGAGCATATTTTCAAATAATTGTGTAGAAATGTTCCTTGGGTGACCCTCTATCAGATTCCTTCAAGCCATGTTGATTCGTAAAAAACATGGCCGCCAGAGGGCGTTTTTTTTGGCCTTATATGGTAAAGAGAAAACTTAAAAAATCTTCTCCGAAATGGTCAGGCCGATTTTCAAATAATTTTGTAGAAATGTTCCTTTGCTGACCTTCTATCGGATTCCTTCAAACCATGTTGATTGGTTGAAAAACATGGCTGCTAGGGGGCGGTGCTATTTTGCTTTATATGGCTATAGTGAAAACTTAAAATATCCTCTCCTCCGAAAGTGTCTGGTTGATTTTCAAATAATTTTGCAGAAACATTCCTTGGGTGACACTGTACAAGATTCCTTTAAGCCATGTTGGTTGGTAAAAAACATGGCCTCCAGGGGGCAGGGCTGTTTGGAGATTTGATTTTTGCCTTATGGCCGTGGATCGATACTGGCCCTTTTGGGCCTCTTGTTTAAAAAAAGGACCGATATAGTAGTATTTACTTGAAATGGGTACTGTTGTTTGAAACAAAAAGTTGTTTAAATAATGAGTTTTCCCCAGCATAATATATAACATAAAAGTTAGTGACCAAAATAGCAGGCATATCTGAATGAAATCTGCATATCAAACGCTTTTATCCATATGGGGTTATAACTAACATAAAAATTACCAATTATATCTGCTACAGTATCTTACAATACTGCTCATGACAAGAACTATGCGTAATTCTTTATCTCGCCGTTCAAATTGTGCCCATGAATGCAAGTTTAATGACAAAGACAATATGTGTGTGATAAATTTGAAGCTATTTTCAGACCTTATCTACGTCCCTGGTAATCTAACAAAAAAGAAATTTCGTCAACATTTGCCCTTGTTAACACTCTACAGCTACATTTTGCATCCGATCTTCATGAACGTTTATCAAAACATTGATCTCCATCAAATCTTGGATAAGTATGAAACTGGAACTGAAAATGAGGTCAAAAACTAGGTCACTAGGTCAAATTGAATGGAAATCTTGTTGACACTGGCAGCCACATTTTCTACTTGAGCAAGTTGAAACTTAATCAGAATGTTTGTCTTGATGATATGTAAGTCAAGTTCGAACATGGGTCATGGCGGGTTAAAAAGTAGGTCACTAGGTCAAATTGAAGGGCAATCTTGTTTAACTCCAGAGGCCGCAATTTTTGCTACAGCTGTTTGAAATGTCAGAAATGTTAGAATGTTTGTCTTAAATATATCTAGGTCAAGTACGAATATGGGTCATATTGGGTCAAAATCTAGGTCAATAGGCCAAATTGAAGGAAAATATTGTTAACTCTGTAGAATATGCGTTTTTGCTACAGCAGCTTGACATTTGATTAGAATGTTTATCTAAATGATATATAAGTCAAGATTGAATATGGGTCATGTAGGGTCAAAAATAGGTCACTTTGCAAAATGAAGGAAAATCTTTGGATGCCACATTTTTTGCTTCAGCAGCTTGAAATTTTGTCAGAATATTTGTCTGAATTATATCCTGGTCAAGTTCGAATATTGGTCATATTGGGTCAGAAACTAGGTCAATAAAGGAAAATATTGTTCAAACTCCTGAGGCCACATTTTTACATTGAGCAAGTTGAAACTTTGTCAGAATGTTGTCTTGTATTTTCAAGAAAGAAATCACCAGGCGAAAATGGTTACCATCATCTTTGACCAAATCGTGCCCGGACAAAACCGGTCTTGAGCATTTTCTTCTTTCACATTCAAGCAAGGTCAAAATACTAAAAGGGATCAAATCAATTAGTTCCAATACATCCTATACACATTTACAATAAATTTAAACTCTGTCATATATTAAATGCATTCTGGTGATGGTGTACACTAATTTCAATGCAAACAAATGTTTTTTGCTCACCTTTTGTCCGGCGTGCATCGTCCGTCGTCCGTCAACTTCTTCTCCTCAGTAACCAGTGGGTCAATTGGGATGAAACTTCACAGAAAGGATGACCCTCTATCAGATTCCTTCAAGCCATGTTGATTCGTCAAAAAACATGGCCGCCAGGGGGGGGGGGGGGGGGGGGGGGGGGGGGGGCTATTTTGCCTTATATGGCTATAGTGAAAACTTAAAAAATCTTCATCTCCGAAAGTGTCAGGCCTATTTTCAAATAATTTTGTAGAAATGTTCCTTAAGAGACCCACTTTCAGATTCCTTCAAGCCATGTTGATTGGTCAAAAAAATATGGCCGCCAGTGTACAGGGCTATTTTGCCTTATATGGCTATAGTGAAAACTTAAAAAATCTTCTCCTCCAAAAGTGTCAGGCTGATTTTCGAATAATTTTATAGAAATGTTCTTAGGGTGACCCTCTATCAGATTCCTTCAAGCCAAGTTGATTGGTCGGAAACTATGGCCGCCAGGGGGCGGGACTTATATAGTTAAATTAAAACAAGAGGGCCATGATGGCCCTGGAATCGCTCACCTGATTATTTTTTTTCACTTTAGCTATTTAAGCCCCGCCCCCTGGCAGTCATAGTTTCCGACCAATCAACTTGGCTTGAAGGAATCTGATAGAGGGTCACGCTAGGAACATTTCTACAAAATTATTTGAAAATCAGCCTGACACTTTCGGAGAAGAAGATTTTTTAAGTTTTCACTTTGGCCATATAAGGCAAAATAGCCCCGCCCCTGGCGGCCATGTTTTTCGACCAATCAACATGGCTTGAAGGAATCTGATAGAGGGTCACCCAAGGAACATTTCTACAAAATTATTTGAAAATCGGCCCGACACTTATGGAGGAGAAGATTTTTTAAGTTTTCACTATAGCCATAAAAGGCAAAATAGCCCCGCCCCCTGGCGGCCATGCTTTTTGACCAATGAACATGGCTTGAAGGAATCTGATAGAGGATCACCCAAGGAACATTTCTACAAATTTATTTGAAAATCGGCCTGACACTTTTGCAGGAGAAGATTTTTTAAGTCTGCACTATAGCCATATAAGGCAAAATAGCCCCGCCCCCCCCTGGCGGCCATGTTTTTCGACCAATCAACATGGCTTGAAGGAATCTGATAGAGGGTCACCCAAGGAACATTTCTACAAAATTATTTGAAAATCGGCCTGACACTTTCGGAGGAGAAGATTTTTTAAGTTTTCACTATAGCCATATAAGGCAAAATAGCCCCGCCCCCCTGGCGGCCATGTTTTTCGACCAATCAACATGGCTTGAAGGAATCTGATAGAGGGTCATCTAAGGAACATTTCTACAAAATTATTTGAAAATCTGCCAACCAGTTTGGGAGAAGAAGAATTTTGAAGTTTTTTCGGTTTCGTTGCCATGGAAACCAGAATTTTGCATGGATCCCAAAAATTTGAAGGAATTCTGGTGAGGTCATTGAGAGGATGCTTTCTGTGAAGTTTCATCCAAATTGACCCACTGGTTACTGAGGAGAAGAAGTTGACGGACGACGCACGACGAGCGACGGACGCCGGACAAAAGGCGATCACAATAACTCACCTTGAGCACAGCTCAGGTGAGCTAAAAACAAACAGGTGAGCGATCCAGGGCCATCATTGCCCTCTTGTTTTAGGTACTACTTGGCTGTAGATAAGCACGACAGCAGATGTATTTAGCGTAGTTTTGACCTCAACAACTTCTCTGTAACCACTTGGCCAATTTGGATGAAAACTTCACAGGATGAATCCTCTCAATGTTCTCTCCTAAATCCCTTCATACACTGGATCCATGCCGAATTCTCGTGTCTATAGCAAACAAATACATTTAAAAAAATATTTTCCAAAAATGGTGGGTAGATTTTCAAAAGAAATCTAGAAATTTTCCTGAAGTGACTCTCTAACAGGTTCCGTCAAGGCATATTATTGCTAAAAACATGGTCACCAGGGGGCGGGCTAATTTTGCCTGATATATATAGAGCGTAAACTTTAAAATTCTTTAACAAAAGTATGATGCTGATTCCCTTATAATTTTGTAGAAATAGTCATCGGATGACCCTCTCTTTACATTGCTATAGTGAAAACTTTAAAAGGCATCTCCTCCAACATTGTATGATCAATTATCAATTACTGATAAATGTTCCTTACATATGTATCTGAGCCTTTATCAGATGCATCCAAACCATTGCCGCCAGGGAGCGGCCTGTTAATAATATTAGGCTATTTGACTTTAGTGAAAATTTAAAATAAATTTCTCCTCCTAGACTGTTTGGCTGCTTTTCAAATAAATTTACATAAATGGTCCTTGGATGATCCTTTAAGATAGTCCTACATGTCATGTTGAGGAGATAGGCTGTTTTGCTTAAATGGCTATAGCAATTTAATTTTTGCCTTATGCAATTGAGAGATACTGGCCTTCTTGGGCCTCTAGTTCATAGATATGTTCAACGTTGTCTGCTGCAGATTTGATATTTGTACAAATGGATTATAGCAAACAACCACAGGGACTTGCTCCTCTAAAAATAGATATGACCTACTCTATGCATAGATATTAACAAGGGTGGACACAGTTTTCTGGGTCGCCTCGCTTCAACTCAAAACTTGTTCTCCCTACGTATGTTAATTCCTTTGAAATATTCGCGAATTCGCCAAACGGACAACAACCTGGACCAAAATCGAAAGTACCTGCTATCGAATCATTCCGAAATGTTTCTTGGAAAAATAATCGCAATATCACTGACAATTACTGCAACGGAAAAAAACTGAACCATTCCGAAATGTCGATAGAAGTACTTTCGTTTTTGGTCCAGGTTGTTGTCCTTTTGGCGAATTCGCCGAATATTTCATAGGAATTAACATACGTAGGAAGAAAAAACACGTTATTTTGGTATAGTTCGATAGCGAAAAGCATTATTGATTGATTTCCTACTTCAACTCATATATTTGTTCGAATACTTTGAATAAAATGAGTTGAAACGAGGCGACCCAGAAAACTGTGTCCACCCTTGTTAATATCTAGGCATAGAGTAGGTCATGTCTGTTTTTAGAAGAGCAAGTCCCTGTGAAACAACTAAAGAAATATCCCATAGGGTAAATGTTTAATAATTGGTCAATATTGTTGGACCTGTGTGACTACAGGTGGAGGCCAGTCTACCACAAATGTGTTCACTCTTTCCCTCACTCAATATTCACTCAATAAATCTGCAGCAGACGACTTTAGTTTAAACATTCTCGTATATTTGTTTCATAGTAGAAAACATCAAGACATATACAATGGAGAAATGGATTGGACTAAAAGCTCATAGGTTCTCTCCAATAGAGATTGATTTACAGAAAGCACTTGGATATTTAACATGTTCAGAAAATATCAGCTTACCATAGCTTTGTAATTTATCATACAAGAAAAAGATACATAAAAGTGAGTGGAGATAGAGCAAGAGAGGGAAAAGAGATATATATAAAGAGAGCAAGAGAGGGAGAAAGAGATTGATATAAAGAGAGCAATAGCGGGAGAAAGAGATATATATAAAGAGAGCAAGAGAGAGAGAGAAAGATATCGATATAGGGAGAGCCAGAAAGAGAAAGAGATTGATATAAATATAGCAAGAGAGAGAGAAAGAGAGCAAGAGAGGGAGAAAGAGATATATATAAAGAGAGCAAGAGAGGGAAAAAGAGATAGATATAAAGAGAGCAAGAGCGGGAGAAAGAGATAGATATAAAGAGAGCAAGAGAGAGAGAAAGAGATCGATATAGGGAGAGCAAGAAAGAGAAAGAGATTGATATAAATAGAGCAAGAGAGAGAGAGAGGGAGAAAGAGATGTAACTTCAATAGTTTTCAAAGTTTTTACTCTTTTTAGGCCAATACTTTTAGATAAGAAGATTTTTAAAGTTTTAACAATGCACATATAAGGAAAACAAGCTCCGCCCCCTGGCGACCATGTTTTTCAACGGATCAAAACTATTTGAACAATCTTCGTAAAGGGTGCCCCAAGGAACATTTGTGCAAAATAATTTTTAAATCGGGCCAGTACTTTTGGACAAGAAGATTTTTAAAGTTTTAACAATGCACATATAAGGAAAACTAGCTCCAACCCATGGCGGCCATGCTTTTCAACGGATCGGAAATATTTGAACAATCTTGATAAAGGGTGCACCAAGGAACATTTGTGCAAAATTATTTTCAAATCGGCCCAGTACTTTTGGACAAGAAGATTTTTCAAAGTTTAAACAATGCACATATAAGGAAAACAGGCTCCGCCCCCTGGCGGCCATGTTTTTCAACGGATTGGAAATATTTGAACAATCTTGGTTA